>JAPTYQ010000010.1:17903050-17914229 GCA_029814465.1 Ostorhinchus cyanosoma
ACATAAACATGTTCAGAGAATCACCTGTGCTCTAAAAGCTCCACACACACTCACACAAAAAGACACACACATAGCGCCCCCTATGACAGATGCTTTGTATTCACAGTGAGAACAACACATTCAAAGCATTTTTTATATTATCATATTATTAGATTTGCCTCTAGTATCTTATGAAGTGAAATGCAGCCTATTCAGGGAAAAAAAATCCAGATTACGCAGCTGATATGCGTAAAATAAAAGAAACATATATTAACAGCTCTATTTTTCCCCCCCGATATAATTCTTTAAAAATAGGTTCATGGCAGTTGTTTGATGGATTTTGCAGTCCAAAATATTGCTCTGATCGTAAAGTCGGAGTCGAGGCAATTCATCAGTCGACCACAAGCCATTCGGGGGTGTGACTACAGTCACCGGGGTCTATATATTGAGATGTTTTGTCCGGTGGCTTTAAGTGAATGAGAGAGAAGCTACCCAGTGAGGAGACACCAGTAGGTCAGAGTCCTTTTCCACTTTTGGTTCCGTACGCGCTCGGACGACACAATGGATCCCTATTTTCGCGCACTTTGCATGACTTTTATCCTGGCATCCTTTACGCGGAGGTCAAGTGCGGTCGGACCGGTTATCAGATGCGAACCATGTGATGCTGGAGCGCGGCTTCTGTGCAAACCTTTACCCAAAGACTGCGCCGAAAAAGTCCGCGAACCCGGTTGCGGCTGCTGCATGACTTGTGCGCTCAGCTTTGGCCAACCGTGCGGCGTGTACACCGGGAGATGTGGCTCCGGACTGACTTGTCAGCATCAGCCCGGTGAGACGAAACCTCTGCAGGCTCTGCTGGAGGGACGGGGGATTTGTGTAAACGCAACTAACAAGCGATTATCCGTCAGACCGACACCTCCAGTCAATGAACTACCAGGTAAGATAGTGTGCGCACCTTATCCATGCGTCCTGTGCGCACCGACTCTTAATTGGTTCTTCTATTTTTACAGCTTCTTTATGCATATTGTGTGTTTTTAAAGTAACAAATAGGATTTTAATCTCAGAGGAATAAGACAAAGTGTTAGGATTTCATCTATTAGTGAATGTTTTTGATGTTCACAGCTTGTGTGTTGATTTCTAAGTTATAAGAGTCACTTATATTTTTGTATTCTTAGATTTTTTTATTGCTTCAAGATTGGAGTAGAATGCACACTGAAGTATAATAGAAAAGGGGTTTAAGTCATTAAAAATCTCAGTGTGCAAAAAAAAGGAAGAAGTTTTAATAGGATTTGAGCCTCCTTTAATCTTTAGCCAAAGGCTAAAATAAACATTTGTAAGTGATTTAAAGTTGGAACACATTTGGTGTCACATGATAAGAGGCATCCTGCATATTTTCTTATCCATGTCCTGCTAAAATTAAAGTGAAAATAAATATATTAGTAAACCTTTCAAATCAAATGCTCATGATTTTGACATTGGCATCCAGGTGCTCATAAAATGACAAATAAAAAACTGTATTAAATGTTATCATGTAGCTTTTCATGCACTTCTAAATTAATGCTGTTCTTCAACTTTAGCAGAGAATGTTGAGACTCGGGATGAGGAGAGGAATTCCACCGGCTCAGGCCTTCAAACCTCATACAGCACCCACAGACCCATGGGACCTATGGGACCGCAACTTTACCCCTTTTTCCCCCCTGCCAAATCAGAAATCTTAAGGCAGGAGCAACACAAGAGAACCCAGAGTTTTAAAATAGAGGTGCTTCCAGGACCACTCATCACAGACCAACAGAATTTTTCTCTAGAGACCAAACAGGAGCCTGAGTATGTAAGTACTATACAACCAATACTTTTCTGTCTTCTGAGCATACTGAAGGAATGTTTTTCTCCTCTTCCTCTGTGTTTTGGTGTTTTCTCCCCTGTGGGTGATGAAATGTTTTGGGTAGTGGTGCTGACGGCTGGCAGCCATCATGAGCAATAGAATGGCATGGCAGCGAGCGGGTACGATGGCCCTGTGGCTGACCTGGGTCAGGCGGTTGTTTGGCCACAAGGCGTCCGCGTGCCGGGTGTACTGAGAGCCAGCGAATGATGGATTGGCCTATGTGAGTGCCTGTTGGGAAGCCCTGCTGCTATTTTGATCTTCTCTTTGGCCAGAGAAGTGAGCACACACTAGTAATGGGCTTTGACTGGCTGCTTTGATTAGTGACTGGAGTACTTGGACTTGAGGACAAGCCTTTTGGCTCCTTCTTTGAGCTTTTTGAATTCACTTTATCCCCCATTCTTTGTGTAAAGTGTAAGAGTTCTAAGCAGCTTTGGCAAACTGTTAAGCCTCTACAAGTCAGTCAGATGAATTCATTTTTCATCCGTTGCCTCTTTCATTTTGCAGCCACCATTGTTTAGGTATTAGTGGTGTGATGCAGTATGAGTCAGCTTTGTTAATGTCAGGTCATTTACTGCACTGTATGCCAGTTTACTGAACCAAATTAATTACCTTCTGTATTACAAGCTGCAGAAAGATGTATCGAAGCGCTGTGAAGTTTCTTTACTGTTTCCTGGAAGCACTGCAGAATGTACAGTAACCATGTATATATTTTCTCACCTGTAGGGTCCATGTCGGAGAGAGATTGAGAGCATTCTCAGCAGCCTCAAAATTACAGACATTCTCAACCCCAGAGGTTTCCGCATACCAAACTGTGACAAGAAGGGCTTCTATAAGAAAAAGCAGGTAAAATGGCACATTCAGAGCAATGACACCTGTTGACTGCGCTGTGAAATACACATTAATGCATGCATGCAGGCTGTGTCAAGGGAGTGTGCATTTCCCTTTTTTCCATCTTTATACAAGTAGTGACTCAAGCACAGTGTAGCTTAAGGTCTCCTGCAGCCCAATTACAGATTTGTAGCTGTCCTCCTGTATTCATTGGTAGTTATTAGAGCCTCATCATTGCACCACTACACCAGTGAGGTAGACCCTAGCCACTGGCGCTGGAGACAGGAACCGCAGGGGCCAAACCCCACTGGGGTTGACGGCTGGGACGATGGCCGGTTAACGGGAACCCTCCCAGGGAGACAGACGTCAAGGTGGCCACGGCACCCAATGTGCTCGCCCCATAATTGCTGGACTTTGAGAAGCAGGCACAGAAATAGAGCTGCAGCCATCCCCATGCTCACATGGCTCACCCACGATTGGTTTGTAATAAATGAGTGGTTCTAAAGCATTCATATGGAGGCACTTAGGGCTCCCGCGCCACTGCATCACTAAGGCAGTTTTTCTTATTACATAGCAGTCCCTCCTGCTTAATGGAAGTGTTCTCCTTGACCTGCAATCATCTCATAACCAGCTTCACAACGCCAGCCTCATTGTCTTTGTTTACGTAGAACGGGCCTAGCGTACTGTGTGGAGCCCTCAGGCGCTGAAGGCGTAGATGATCCATGCTGGTCAGTTTAATTTGGACGGTTGCATAATTATAAGCAAAAACATCCCTTAATAACTGTAAATGTCTGTGTCACTGATAGACTGCCCAGCACTGATTTCAGGAGAAAAAAAAGTACTTTTTAAGAGGCAGCACATAGGCTTCCAGTGTTTTTTTTTTTTACTGCTGTACAATTTGTGACACATTTTTCTAAAATATAAACCTACTTTTGATAGATTAATTTGTCCAGGAAAAATTGAAGTACAGATTGTGTAACCACATAATGAAACACATTATGATCACATAATGATCAAGAGAGTCCGCGTTCAGCCCGTATCAGACTCTCAGTCAAACTGTGCTGAAATATTGAACTAAACTCGGACGACTTCCACCCTGATTAGCTCTGATTCCTCTGTGGAGCAGCAGCACAGTTGCTTTAGCCCTTAAAATGAATGGCTGCATGTTTTACTAGAGTGGAGGTTGACCTTTAGTAAAATTGGCAGTAAAATAACAGCCCTTGGGTAGCTCCACAGACTCTGTAAGTCATTTGTAGTACCCATAATTTGGAGCTGTGGGGTATAATCAGCAACAGATGATTCGTACTGGCCACCAGCTTCTGAAAATAGATCTTGGTTCTCAGTTGTTCACAAACGGGACTAAGCAAATATTTTACCAGGTTTCTGTTTACCTTAAAGGTCTCTATATGTGTGTGCAACATTGGGTAGACCATAAAAGCAGCTCAAAATACCACAGCGTGTTGGATAGCCAAGGCTGCGTCTACTCAGCACAATCTGACCATTAATGGCTCTTAACTATTGCTGTTCTGCTTCATTGACTAAAGTGGCTTGTTACTCATAATGCTGCATATTCAACTGGATTTGCACATTAAGCTGCTTTTCCTCCCATTTCTCTTCCCTCCCTTCACCTTGTCCTCTCCTTCACTTTCAGTGCCGTCCATCCAAAGGCAGAAAGCGAGGCTTCTGTTGGTGTGTGGACAAATACGGGCAGCCTTTGCCAGGGTTTGATGGGAAGGAGCGAGGAGACGCCCAGTACTACAACTCCGAGAGCCAATAGGAGCTGAGCAAAACAGAGGGAGGGAGGGTGGGAGTGAGAGCAAGAAGAATTGTAAACAAATGGAGACACTGAGGATATTGGGAGAGAGGTCAAGAGATGGCTCAGCCGATATATGGATGTTTGCTATTTCTATCTGTTGCCTGTGGGACCTTTTCTGAGGCAGAGTAAAGGGAACAGATGAAGACTACCAGGAGGAAAATGTCTCCATGTCACAGATACAGTCTGTACTTTTCTGCAACGGTTGGATTTTTTTTTTCCAATAAGCTGTTGTTTCCAACTCAGTCTGGGCAGCTTCTGAGAAGAGGATTCACTTACTGACTTTATCTCAGAGACCTTATTTTGATTATTATACACAGAGACATTTGTACCTCTGACAAAAAAAACAAAAAAAAAACATTGATAAGAATGCTCTTCATCTACGCACAATCAAGTGGCATTACACGTGTGTACATATTTGTGATGTGTAATCATACATTGTATGCTTGTGATTAAGAATGCATTTGTTAGAGAGAGGTTGTGTGCGGTCACGACAACCCTGAAATCTTTGTTTGTACGATAATGTCTTTCAGAGTAACCGCGCAGAACCTCCTCGGTTGCTTTACTATGAATTCCTATTTCTATGATTTGCAGTTGCTTTCTGCTCCTCAGGGAGTTGGAAGAAAATGCGCAGCTCATACACTACAGTGTCTATAAAGCTTTTATGCTGGAACTTGAGCCACAGACAGAAGCACATTGCCTTAATTTGTACTGTGGTTTTTACTGCTTTGGTGTCACTTTGTATAAGCTCGGATTTTGTGATAAAGGCCACAAACCCTTATCTTTGATCTCTGTATAGCCAGTGATAATTTTCATCACTTGTCTTGGTCTAAATAAATGTGCTGTTTGCATGTACAATGCAACCCTCAGAGGTCTATTTTTACTTAATAAAGGCAGTATAAAATTATCCCGGTGTTGCATTTTTCTCCTTATTATTTCTCCATGTGCTCTGATTGTGGGTTAGACATGATATTTTAGTTGAGAAGAAACACATGAACATATGAGTAACATTTTATTAGATACACATCCAGTGAATCATAATAATATATACATATTCTCAAGAGAACCAATAATGGAATAGCAGCATTCCTGGCAAATATTTACAGAGTTTCAATCACTGCGCATGACCTTAACAGCCAACATAAGCACAAAAACACAAGTGAATCATAATAAATATTATTAAAAGACCACAATGACCCTTTAGAGAGACAAATAAAATGTCAGCGAGGTGTTGCTGAGAAGAGCCTCAGCAATCCTCCGCTAAGCCTGTGGACCTGCAGAGACTAGTAGAGGTAGACAAATGCAGAACAACCCATCCCAAACCTCACAGTGGCTTGGATGAGCCTTGATATGTTTGAGCTTGGCCACTGTGCACATACTTGTGGCACTTTAAGTATTTCCCCCAATACCCATTGAGGAAACGCCAATGGAGATACATTCAGACAATGTCAACATGTTGAATGAATGAGCAGCTGTGTTGTTTCATGCCACGCACAGCTCCAGTTTTGAATGAATTAAAGAAAAAAAAAAAAGCTGATCCTGAAGACTCTGAAATGGGCTTGGCAGAGGTGCTGACCTGTGGTTTTGAGCAATGGAGTTATTTAGTCAGAAACACAAATGTATACAGTGTTGCCCTATTTACAATTTAAAAAAAAAAAAAAAGGCAAACATATAAAAAATCTAAAAATGACAAATGGTTAATGCTAGTAAGAATATACAAGTTCTGAATAAATAAGGCTTGATACATACATCGTGTAAATAAAATAAAAGGAAATTTTATCCCTAATATAGAACTTTACATTGTGTTTTTATGTGAGTAACTGTGTTGTTTTTCACAGGTAAATGCATGGAGATGAATTCACCTGTGAAACACATTTTGCATTTTTGGTTTTGCATGTTCTTTTGTATATATGTGCATGGATGTATGCTCAATAGTTAACAGATAATAAGGTCCATCCTTTAGTGAGTGACTTCTTGATGGCACTCTGAGTCTCCGAGGAGGTCACTTGATCCTGGGATCTTCTTCCCGTTCCAGGAGGAGACGCACCAGCAGCGAGCAGGCGGTCCAACCAGAGAAGACTCACACTGAGAAACACACAGACACAGAAAATGTGTCACTCAGGAGCATCAGGTGGAATCTCTTTTGTTTTGATTTTGACTCTTGCCTTCCTTTAATATCTCACCTGTTTGGCCTTATAGAAGCCGTGCTTGTCACAGTTGGGTAAGTAGAACGTTGTGAACTTCTCTCCTAGGTTCTGCTGGGAGCTGGCGATCATGTCCAGTGCTGTGTGTAGTTCAGTGTGACAAGGACCCTAAGCAAAAAAAAAAAAAAAAAAAACAAGTGAGAGGTGACTCCAAAACACACAAACACACATACAATGACATTAACCCTAGTTTTCTATTCTATAATATCAAGTGCTCCCTCTTGTGGAAGGAAGGTATATTTGTCTAGAGTGTCTCCATCAGTCATGTTGATGCTCTTCCTCACCTGCTGCACCAGTTTATTGCGGATTGCATTCACTTTGGCCTTGATGCTCTCCTGGCCCTCCTGGTCTTGGTGGTCAAGAGGGAGATTGAGTCCCAGCAGGTAGTGCAGGGAGCCCTGGTCAGCGACTACATCAGTTTCATCTAAAAGGAAGAGAAAAAAAATAAACTGATGATTAAGAACATAGTGTCTTAGAAATACACACTTTGGTGATTGGTGCAGCTCTATTTTGTTTTCAATCAGATTTTAATATTTTAACCCATAAAGACCCAGAGATACTTTTGCAACAGTTCCAAATAATTTTCTCTCTCTTTTTTTTTTTTAACCTTTCTTAATTGATTTATCACCACTTACTGTAATATTACCCTCTGTATTTTGCATTTTTAAGTGAAAATCATGTATTTTCTTATATTTAATTTACTGATCATGTAGATGTTCATTACAGCTCCGATTAAAGTTGGGGGTTATTATATTAAAAACAGAGAAAACTGAAGAAAAAATTACTTGTTGAGCAAAATATAGCTACATTAACTGAGCATAAAACAAGTGTCTTCATCCACTGTGTGTGTGTGTATGGGGGGGTACTGGGGATATCTGGGAGGGAAAACACCCAGACCCCCTTAAAGAGACAAAAATACGAGTGTTGGGGAGGTCCGATAATTCTTCTTTGTAAATAAAATCCAATACAAATCAACTCCCATTCTTGGTGTAGGAATAATTTAATATAAAATAATTTCAGACACCCCTATTATGGACCGTACCATTTTCAACCAGCTAAAACCAACTGAAAACTAACTTCAATGAGTCGATGTGGTGAAAAGGATTGTCGGCTGAAGTTGGTTCATCTGTCATTATACTGACGTATGTATAAGTAGTTAGCAGATGTCTAGCTTGTTGAAAATGTGTTATTTTACAACATTAGTTAACGGTTTTGTTAGTTTATGGATACAAGTTGACGTGTTTTTAAGTTCCATTACTTAACATTGCTCCACTGAGGCTGGTACAGTCGACATTAATGTTAGCTAACTTCTTAGCAAGATGAGCTAAGTCTCTATATAAACCAAGCTTATTATTATTGTTATTATTATAATTTTTTTTGGTAAAATCAATTCTAATTTGCCAAACAGATAAACTCCCTTTGTTCCCATTCTCATTTTATCGTGAATAAATTGTGTTATAGAAGTCCAATCAGTGACAGTGTTGTCCAAGTTTACACTTCAAGTGAACTTGTTCAAAGTTCAGTTCATACAGAATAAAATAAAATAAATTCATGTTCATAATTTACTATTTCAATTGAGAACTAGTTAACGCTCAATTCATTTATTTAAATAAAAAACAAAAAACAAAAAGAAAAACCAAGCATTTCTGTCCTTATATTTCCAAATACAGTCATGGAAAAAAAATGTTAGACCATTCTTGTTTTCTTCAATTTCTTGTTCATTTTAATGCCTGGTACAACTAAAGGTACTTCTGTTTGGACAAATATAAGCAACATAAGCAATATAGCAACAAAAATAGCTCATAAGAGTTTAATTTCAGAGCTCATATCTATCCATTTTCCATGGTTTTCTTGATAATAACCAAAATCACTTCAGTTCCTTCATCAATATCTTTGTCATTGTACTGGCAAAAACAGTGCTTCAAGACATTCCATGTTTTCTTTTCTGTCTGTTTTAGTCACATGATACACACAGGAGTTAGTACTTGATTGCATAACCATTGTTTTGATGCCTTTGGATGGTATAATAATTTTTTCTGCAACTGTTCATATTTATTGCCCATCACTATCCCCCACTGTTGTGAGTATTTTACTGAATTAAGATTCAGTTTTATTCACAAAGACACTATGAAGAAAAGGAAAGGACACACATGATGGCCATAGAAGAAGTGAAGGGATCCCCCCCAATTATGGAGGGGTAATTCACACTGGTTTTATGGTGAATCACCGTTGCAGTAGATGATGTTTCCACATTTACTACAGGGCCTCAGAATGTTTAAATGGGTCATATCTGATGACCATGAAAAGTTGACAAACTACATTTTACATCAATTATTTACATGTATTGATAGGATTAGTGCTTTAACAGTTATTCAACATTTTATACCAGTAAATAATTTTGGTCGATGGTGGTGTTTGGGTCTTTATGGATTAAGATTATGAAGTCTGAAGGAAATATCCAAAATGAGAGTATGTGTGTGTGTGTGGGGGGGGTTACCTTGGCCCAGGTCGTCGGTGCAGACACCCTGTCCTCGAGTCAGGGCGTGGAGGGGTCTGGCCTCACCGGGTCTGGGGGTACAGCGGAGACCCTCAGCACAGTGTGCAGTGTGGACCCCACATGACTCTCCTTTGTCCAGGGCGCAGGCCATGCAGCAACCGCAGCCGGGCTCCCTCAGGACCTGTTTACAGTCTGCAGGGATGGCAGGACAGTCATCCAGTTTCTCCTGTGAACAAGGGGCACATCGGATCGGTTCCGGACCGACCACCGGGGATGACCTGACCCCAGCCCAGAGGGTGAGGGCCATTGCCGCCAGGAGCCTCAGCTTCCCATATAATCCAGGCATCTTCAGTCTAAAGGTAAAAAAAAAAGATCTTTCTCCTGCTTCTCTTTGGACTTGACTCTGATGGTTGTTTTTCCTTCTAAAGTGATTTCTCCGAACCTGTATTTATACAACAGCTTGGCCTCCAGAAGGTTAATGATTGACATAGTGAGCGTATAAAATATTTTGACGAAGTTGCTGTAAACGGTGGATGACCCTGCTTTGCGTGCGTACATCAAGGTTCACAAGGTCTGTTGTCAATATTGATCCGGGACAGTGATTGAACATCAAAACAACCCTGTTTTTGGCTGACCAAATGACAGATCTGACTTTACCATTGAGGTTATGGAAACAATAACAAAGAAGGTTCTCTGCGTAAAAGTATGAATAATGACTAATATCTATAGAAGAACCATGAGAACTCTGGTAAAACCTGTATTTGGTGAACTCATCCTGATAGTTGGTGCTTTGACAGAACCTTATTTGTCTTTTTTAGTCCCTTTGGTGAAGGTTAATCTTATCTGACAGACAGATAAACGAGATCTTTACCCTTTAGCATTGCATAACCCCAACATTGTGGATGGCTTTGCTAAAGTCATAACATGTTTGTTATAAGAAAGATGGTAGTAATTGGTTGTTTCCTTGGTGTAGTATTTGTCATAGCTATCTGTATGTCCTCATTCACTGACATACACACAAACACCTCGCATAACCAGTACCCAGCGTGACCTCAGCTGTTTTATTCTTTTAAATGTATTTTTGTACAGTTTATCTCCAACAAATCTTACAATCTTAAGTTATGAGGTGCATGTGAAAGTACAAGAACTACAAAGAAAGATGGTGATACTGAGACAAAAAACTATAGATGAATACCTGAGATTTACAGAAGTGACCATGATTTGCTGAGTTAAATCTAGGTCAAAAGTTTTGTCAATTTGCAGTATAGTTGAACAACTAACATGCCACAATAAAATCTGACATTTAAAGCAGTGTATGACTTTCATCACAGATATTTTTTGAGATTTGTAAAATATGAGTGATATCCTAATTATCACTAATCCATTAATCTTTCCGTGCTTTCACACCTGAATCATTTCTCTCACGGTGAGCAGCTTCGTAGATGACTCCATCAGAAACACAGTCACCTTGTTTACACAACAAATTGAAATATCACTCAGGCCTTTTTGGAAACTTTGTCGCAAAATGCATTGTGGGAAGTAAAAGCGGTTTCTCACAGATTTGGTAAGAAAACAAGCTAGATCACTACAATGTAAAATTATACAGTCCACCAGTGTTTTAAAGAATGAGAATAGATGGTAGATGGAGGTAAAGGTGTTACAAAGAGACACTGAAATTGCTGCAAAATGGAATTTCCATTCCCACAATGCACTTGTTATGTAAACAAGCTACTGCTGAGTAGTTGAGTGTGAGAATGGTGTTTAATATTTTAGGGATTCAGAAAAATTGCAAGTCCTGTAAATTGTGATGTGAGGATTCGTTTGTCCAGCACCTCCCATAGATGCTCAGTTGGACCAAGATCCATCTTAGATTTTTTTTGGTAGGTCCTACTGATTTTCATTGTTCCTGTAACGGTGAAAATTAAGATCTATTCTATTCTATTCTATTCTATTCTATTCTATTCTATTCTATTCTATTC
>JAPTYQ010000010.1:17914329-17927732 GCA_029814465.1 Ostorhinchus cyanosoma
GTTCCTGTAACGGTGAAAATTAAGATCTATTCTATTCTATTCTATTCTATTCTATTCTATTCTATTCTATTCTATTCCTGCCGAAACAGCCAAAAGGAGCTATAGTTTTAGAAACATTGAGCCATTTAGTTGGCCACCGTCAAAGTCACTAAGATTCTTACACTGTCCAATTTCCACCAAAAAATGTTCAGGTGCTGCCTAATGTTTCCCACCTAGTGCCACTGTGACAAGATAATCCACATTATTAGCACGTCACCAGTAAGGGTCTATTCAAGGGTTCATGTTCAACAGAACCTGAAAATTGTGTTTTGATTAGCGATGATGGAGATTTAGAATTATCACATTAAAAGACAAGAGGTTAAAAAGATGTTTAATGTTTTCACTTGACCATAGAATTTCCACTACATTTTTTGTGTGACAGTTTATTAGAAAATTAATAATAGAAATATTCTTACCAAAAAATACACACCAGACTCACCTATTAACACATTTCTTTTAGCAAAGATAACCTCTTTCCTATTGATCGCTGTTTAATGCCCCAGTACCCCTGTGCACAGACGTCAGACTATACTTGAAAATAGAATTTGGCCTCTAATAGCATTTTACACCAGCATTCAAATCAAAGAACCTTGACATAAAAACAACTAGAGAGTTCAGGTTGAAGCGACGCGAGCAGCTTGACCTCATCTGTTCTGGCTGGAAGGCCTGGATCAGCCGTTCAATTCTGACATTAACAATTTGATTTTATTAACAGTTAACAAAATACAAATCAGTTTATTGAACATGACACAAACTAGGTGTACATGAGAAAAACTGAAAACAGTTATTATAGTAATTGAAACCCACTACTTGTCTCTAATGTTGTGTATATATCACAAATTATTTGACTTTATTCATTTATGACACAAATAAAGAACTAGATTGCACATAAACATAAACAAACTCTTTCTTCTTCTCTGCATTAACCATTTCAGAAACAAAAAACCCTTCACCATGTTCACCATACTATACTTGCAATAAGCTCTATTCAACTACTAGCTGGTGTGTGGTTGCTTCTTCAATGTTGAACATCAGATCTATGACCCACTGAGGAAATTGGTCCTCCTGCAAATATTAAAGAAAACACAGTTACCTCGTTAGAAATCTCTTGTTTACAGTGAATTTTCAATGATTCCCTCTTTTCTCTCTTATGTGAATTAGTTTATCTGCTTGATTTTGGATTACGTAAACCCATAAAGACCCAATGTTACTTTTGTGCCAATTACTATGAATATGCATTTTTCTCTCTAACCTTTCTCAAGTGTTTTATCAGTATTTATTATAATATTATCCTCTGAATTAGTTTTTTTTAAAGGGGTCGTATTTTGCTACACCCACTTTTATTGTCTTTGGTTCATTTATTTGTGTATTTGGACCCTAATAGTTCATAAAGTTTGAATTTGAACCTTCCAGCTGCTGCAAAGCTACTGTATCTTTATATTCATTTTGGGAAAAATCAAGTGGATTTCTACAACCTGTTTTAATTCCTGCTTAATTTGTTACATCTATAACTAGTTACATCACAATTTTTGCACATATAAGGTCAAGACTTCTGATGAACATTTCTCAGAATCTGACAAATGTTTGTCAGCAGCAGTGGTTGGAGTCCATACTGAGGTGGATCATGTGCAGTAAAGGGCTAGTGCTCAAAACGACAGAAATAGGGTTGAAGATGGACCTGACCAGACCCAAGCATAGCATTTACAGTTTATGTATACCACTGGGAAATGTTTTAAAATGCATAATTCCATTTAAAAAAACCCAACAAAACTAAATATTACTCTTTTAAGTAAAAATCAGGTATTTTCTTATATTTAATTTACTGATCATGCAGATGTTCATAAGGGTAAAGTCCAGGTTAATTATGTCAAAAATAGAGTGAATGGAAGAAAAAGTGACTATCAGCAAATATATCATTAACTGAACATAAAACAAATGTCGCCATCTACTGTCATTTATCAAACTCCATGGGTTTTACTGGTGAATCAATGTTGTAGAAGATGACGGTGTTTCCACATTCACTACGGAGCCTCTAAACGTCCGAATGGGTCATATCTGATGACCATAAAAACAAGAAAAACTGCATTTTACACCAATTATTTCCTTGTACTGATAGGATTAGTGGATCAGAAGTTATTAAACATTTTAGATTAGTAGATGGTTTTGGTCTTTAAGGGTCAATCAGCTTCAATCCCTTATTTTTCCTTCAGTCTCATGTTATCATCTTTAGTGAGTAAAAGCAAATAAATACCTCAAATATGGACTTCCCACTTTTAGACAGTTTCTTCTTTGCTGACCTTAATGATTTACCACCATCATTTACATCACGCGTGTGTGTTCTCTGACTTGACACGGAGGAGATCTGCATTTTCTTTCGCTGACTGATTTTAGATCGCATTTTAAGCCCGTGGCTGTGGAAATCAAACACCTGCGTAGGAACTCTCAGAGCAACACCGACATCTTCATTTCCCTCATCTGCTATGGACTCCTCTGTCTCTTGACCAACTTGAAAGAGAATATTCTCCTCCTCTACTTCCACAAATTCATCTTCCCTCTGCAATTCATCCTCCTCCTGGATGGTCTCCAGATGTAGCCTCTGTCCATCGACAACAACACATTAAAATACAGACTAGAAAGAAAGATTCACTCAAAGACTTAATGGAAGGATACTGCATTACTCTATTTATTTTATATTTTAAGATAAGGCTCAGGTTTGAGTAAATAAAACTTACATTTTGCTTTTGAATGTCCATTTAGTTTTAGCTGGATGGAAAAGTTTTCCTCAGCAGGTTTGTGTGTCATTAGGTGATAATTCACATCAGGTGTGAGCTATAGTGTCCCTGAAAGGCCAACAAACTGAAAACACACACACACACACACACACACACACACACCAAACACAAGATGATTGAAATCAACTTTTGGGAAACACATCATCATCTTGATTTCCCCTAAAACTCGTAACTATAATTCTTTCCAGGAGCACTGAAAGTTCTCATCATTATAAAGTTAATCTTAATACAAATGTACTTCATGTTTTTGACCTGATTGTTAAAATACACTCTTATATAACTATTTTTAAACCTCATTTACTCACCCTGACCCCTGGGGGACTGTTGTTTGTGTGATGTGGTTTACCTTGAGTGCCCTGTACCGAGTTAACTAAGGTCACAATAATACTAACACCAGCTGCATGTTAGCTTTTTTTTCATATTAGGAACATTTATTGTCACATTTTTTCAGTTTCTCTCTTCATTCTGGTCCTGTTTCCTCAGTCTCTGTGTTTCCTCCTGTTCATGTCTGAGTATCTCTGTTCTCCATACTCACCTGTTGTCAATTCTGTAATCACAAAATTATACAACTGGCCTCCCCTTTTGTTCACTGACAGAGTTAATGTGCATTTTTCAAGAGGAATAAAAGTAAAATAAAAGTACATGTTGGATACACAGTAATGGCTTGCTGAGTTTGAACTTATTTTAGGGGGTTTTATATATATATATATATTTATATATATGTGTGTGTGTGTGTGTGTGTGTGTGTATGTATACAGGATTGTAAAAAAACAAAAAGTAAACAAGTGGTGCCAGGCACAACAAACCCCGCCCCTTGCACGTATTGTAGCTTATTTTGGTTTCGATCCAGCTGATGTCTATGCTTGTGCTGATGTCAGCATATCAATTGCCTCTATATATGTGCCAAGTTTGAAATAAATGGGAACAAAATTGATGCTTTTATAGACATATGAAATTATAAGTAAATTGGGGGGGGGGTTTAAATATTGTAGCTTTGACTTACTGTTCCCAAAATGTAATGGTATCTATTTTGGATGACTGGCAATCTATAAACTCAGTTTGGTTTGGATTCTATAAGCTCCATTCGAACCTAAAACAATACCCTTGTGTCTCCTTCGGGAGGGCGGGGTAATAAAAAAACACACACCTTTTGATATTTTATACACCAATATTGTCTTTATTACAAAATATTAAATAACCCAACTTTACACTGTACAAGATACAACATACATAAGCTTACAGCTTTTGGCTATTTACAAAAAGTATGATCTGCATATCAAAGTGAATATATCTAAAAAGGCAGGTTGCAATCACTGTAAGCTTATTAAGTAAGGCAAGAACTTGAAACATGATTTATTTACACTTTTGCAGATTATGTGAAAGTTCTATGATGATAAAGATTCAGGCTATAAAGAGATCCAGAACATCTCACATTTATCGGACTGTTTCTGAAAGATGTGCTAAAGCTTCTGTTTTCTGAGGGTAAAACATACCGGACTATAGCTAAAAGTTGGACTAGAATAATGTATGCCTGAAAGACTACGGTAGCTAGACACTACATCAGCTTTTCTGTGGCCTGCAGAGAATATGTGCATGTACATGGAACATCTGCAGACGCCACTGGTGGCTGTTTAGTTTAGACTTTCATGAGTGTGTGGGTTTTTGTGTGCATCATATGCATGTGTCTGTGGGAATAAACGGTGTCCTTTAACACACACATAGGGGTGCAGTAGTTGACAGTTAAGTCATTTGTACTTTGTAACTGGTCCAAGTTTGGCATTAAATACTCTCTTTATAAAATACACATCTAATACAGGAGAATTCCTCCTTATATCACCTTCCTTCCTTCACATAACTTGACACTCTTATATATAAAATATATGTAAAAACATCAGCTACTGGTCAAAATATGTTGTGAAGCCATTTTTGTGGTCACTTCAAGTTCAAAATTATACATTTTAAATCTAATGATAGTGTCTGTAATTACATGTAACACATCAAAATGTGTCTGTATGTTTAGCTTCTGTCTTGTGTGGTGAGGCAATAAACGCAGTAAAACTCAAGCTGTATGAAAAGCTTATTACTTTGGTTTACTTTCAACAAGAGATACTATGGCTGTCCACTCTTAGAAAGTCATGCACTATTGACTATATGTCTCAACAAAAATCTATGTTTGTCCAGTGAGCTCAGAGTATAAAAAGTATTTTGTGCTGTGTTTCATTACAATTCTGAAATAATCACACATGCATACACACATACACACCAGAACACGCATGCATGCTTACATACACTGAAAAGAAACACCATTTTATACTGTAAATAATGCAATGTATCCTTGGCATAATCAGAAAGACAGTGCAAAAGCAATAGCGATAGTGATCAGTCTTTTTGTGGATATAAATGCACATATCCTTGGTATTTGGAACTGTACATACAAAATAAAGACTTATATTTGACCTGGATCTGAGGAAACCCAGAAATACCACAAATCTACTTATCTATCATTGAGTTGTTAAAAGAGGATTTGAGATCCCGGGTACCTTTCGTTTCTCCATGTTTTGTCTCCAAGAAGTAAAGTAAGTATGATTGTCTGTATCATCATGCTGAAAATGTAGTTTATGTCCTGAATGAGCATGATCTGGCCATGCTCGTCGCTCAGGGTTTATAGGAAATACTGTACCTGGATAGCCCTGTCTTTTCTAGGTCTCCAACCAGGGTTTCTTTCGTTTAACGCTTTCAGGTGAGTTTTCAGTCTCAACTTTCTTCCAGACTGTTACACGGCCACATCTGCAACCGCTGCCACAGTTTCAATCTCAATCTCTGTCACCTCTATGTCCTCCTCTTCTTCTACCTCACCCACTGCGGGCACACAGGATGAGGTCAGGCATGTTGCTTGGCTGTTGCTGCTGTTGGCAGCGTTCATCTGAATGTTGCTACCCACACTGGCATGAGCAGTCAGGCTGGCGGCGGAGGAGACGCTGCCCAAATTGGTTGGTACGCTCGTCTTTCCACAGGAGTGTATACGCCGCGCCAGGCTGGCCGAACGCATCACTGAAGAGGTGGTTACAGTGCCCACACCCTGAACTTTCCCTTCCAGGAAGTAGGTAAGCATCTCACCTTTACCCTTGACACTGACCTTCCCCCGACACACCAAATCGTAGTTGGTATTCAGCAGACGATACACCTCTTCTGTGACCTGGATGATAAACACATTGAAATGAACAGCTTGAAACTATTCCAGTGCGTGACTCCTTCTCACATCACTGTAACTTTTTGATCAAGTATTAAAACCGCTGAGATTCATTTGTGTAAATGAGTAAACACTTCCCCAGTGCCTCTGCTTTTTATGGCCCAATCCCAATCTCCACCCTCCGGCCTTATCACTAAACCCTCACAGACTAACTGACATTACATGGTGAGTGATTGAGTGCGAGGGGCTGCAAAGGCTTAAAATAGAATAAATAGGACTGGGACAGTACGTTCAATCATGGGATGTTACCTTGACAACACAAAAACATCTTTCCTATTGTTGGTTTGGGACTTTTTATTCTACTTTTTTTTTTACTTTCTTCACAGCCAGTGCACTTAAGGAACTGACTACCTGAACATTTTCCCTTAGAGAGCCTAAAATGAAATGAAAAGATGTGGGTGATTTCATAAGTTTTATATGTACCATATTTCACTCATAAAGACCCAAACACCCACCACTAACCAAAACCTACTGATCACTTTTTCTACAGTTTTCTCTGTTTTTGATCCAATAACCCTCAACTTAATCTGAGCTTTAATGAACATTTACATGATCAGTAAATTAAATATAAGAAAATACATGATTTTCATTTAAAAACGCACAAATGGTGTCATGCACCACAAACCCCGCCCCTCTCAAACATTTTACCTGCTTTGCCCTATCGCTTATTGTGAAAAACATTTTTGGTGCCCTTGACCTTTGACCTACATTCACCAAAATTTTATTGGATTTATTCTGGACCACCTCACACCTTTCCTGAAGATTTCATGGAAATTGGTCCAGTAGTTTTTGTGTAAAGTTGTTAACCATCATACAAACAAATCGACCAAAAACAACACCCTCACCTCTCCTTTTGGGGGGGGGGGATGATACAGGGGATAATATTACAGTAAATGATTATAAATCGCTTAAACGTTTAAAAGATAGAGAAAAAAAATCAGTGCAAAAGTAGCACTGGGTCTTTATGGGTTAAAATGGTTAATACGTGTTCATCCACTAATGTTAGCAATAAATGTAAATAATTGGTGTAAAATACAGTTGTGGTGAACATGGAAACACCATAATCTTCTACAACATTGAGTCACCAGTAAAACCTATGGAGTTTGATAAATGACAGTGGATGGAGACTTGTTTACATGTTTAGTTCATGATGATTTTCCTGAAAAGATCACTTTTTCCACATTTTTTCCTGATTTGTTCTAATAACCTTTGATTTTACTCTGAGCTTTAATGACCATCTACACAATCAATGAATTAAATATGAGAAAATACATGATTTACACTGAAAAAGTCCAAGGTTTTAAATAAAGAGGTTACTATTACCATAAATGGTGATAAATCACTAAAGAAAGGTTAAATATAGAGAAAAAATCATTTGGGAGCTGCCACATAAATACCACTGAGTTTTTATGGGTTAATCCATGTTACTTTGTTTCTTTTCCACATTTAAGCATACCAGCACACTCAAAAGGCTTTGTCTTTTAACAATTCTGGGTCTCCTTTTTTGAAGTTACAGTGCCGTTAAGTAGTGAAGTCTGCAGAAATACAGAGTTGTTGAAAGTGAGCTAAAATATCTGCAACATCCTTCATGCATGTGACTGTTTGACAGTGGGAGAGGCATGAGTTCTCACAGATTTAACAGGAATGCAACTCTGTCCGTGAGTGTTTAAGTGTGGAGATGGACTGGGTCTATGCTAAGCGAGGCCACACCCTGAATGAAAGTTTTACTGTGGTTTCAGTGTTTATTCCATTTTCTCCAACTCCATCTGTAAACCAAACATCTCTTAAAATATAAGCTGAGAGTAAAGTAATCTGAATACCTGTATCTTTCCTGGTACTCCAGTGCTGTCCATTCGACTGGCCACATTCACTGTGTTCCCCCAGATGTCATACTGAGGCCGCCGAGCGCCAATAACCCCTGCAACCACTGGACCCACGTTGATACCTACACAAACACAAAAAACAGTTCAATCTTAAAAACAACTGTATCATGAAATTTGCAGCAACAACATTAATATTTACATCTGAAGTGGGTCAGGAGCTTTAATGTCACAGGATAAACGTACCCACTCTCAAGACAAATTCATTGTATGACTGATAGTTGATTTCATCCAAAACATCAAACATCTCTATGGCATAGTCTGCAATGGTGCTGAGATGGTCATAAACGGACTTCTTGGCCTACAGAAAGAGCCAAGAGAGAGATCAGCATTGATAGAGATCACTGTGAACCTATAATGTATATCCACAGAAAATGCGCACATGCACACACAAAATACCACCTTTGTTCCAATGGTTGGGACGAGGCCCACAGCTGCCATGTATGTACTGCCAATGGTTTTGATTTTCTCTATGTCTTTGTAGCACTCCTTGTCCATGAGCTGCAAAGTACACATTCAAGTAAACCCACAGAGCTACAATGCAATGCCAAACTCCCAGTAATGTACGTTCAAAGTCAAGAGAAACAAAATCGGTACCTCATCAAAGTCAGCAATGATTTCATTCAGTAGTCTCAGGCACTCCACTCCCATGTTGTTGCCATCCAGCTCAATGTAGAAGTCATTGAAGTTAGGAATCGAGGCAAACAGGACACCTACTTGTGCGTAGGACTGATAGTAAAGATCCTTATGGGGAAAAAAAACACATGAAAACATGCTTAAACATTTCTGTCGAAAATGCAGTTCTTTAGCCCTTCTGTCTTTTTTATCTACCTGCTTGTCTTTCATGTCTGCCTGTTTATTAGCGAGGCTCACCATGTTCCTGGGGTTTGACATGAGGAAGTGCTGGGCCACATGTGCAGGCAGCAGGTTGAAGAGAATCCTCCGGTTGTCCAGTTTGACTTTCTCCATTCCATCCCTTTCTTCCTCCGCCTGACCTCATTCATCAACCACAAAAATCCACACACCAATAACACCATTAGGACTGTGGTTTGTTCCACTTTTTCACCACATGGGGTCACAAAAATCTCTTGCAACACACACTATTGAATGTGTAGAATGTATTTTGACTGGAATTCTGACCTAGCTAATGCTGCTTAATAAATGTTTAACACTTCAATACTTCAATTCCACTGAACAAAACAGTCCTTTATTACACTTTTGGTTCTGGTAAAACCAAGACAAAACATATTTCTTAACAGAAAAGACAGCCTGCAGGTAGAATGTAAACATAAAAGCCTCCACACATAACCAAATGGTTTACATATAACAAACCCCAAATGGCAGCATTTTTCATGCATTCTTCTATTAGAACTTCTAGAGGTTCTTGAAGAAAGTGTGACAGAGTTTTTTAATGGCTTGCTTCACACATACAAATACTTAGTTTCTGACCTGCACAGCCCATAGGAAGTCCAAGCGTAGTTTGAGGTCGAGTTGCCTGGAGTGGAGGGCCAGGGCACTGACAAAAAGCAACAGAGACAGGATGGGCTCATAGCCCCGGATGTGGAAGGACCCCCCACTGTGGAAGAGACCAACACTCAAGTCAGCACTGGAACCAGACCACACAGAAAACTACGCAGGAGGGTTGACTGGACCCCACACAGAGCAATCATGAGAGAAGGCTTCTTTTTAAATAACGACAAGAATTCTTTTGAGGGACAACAACAAAACAAAATACGGTCAAATTTAGGAAAACTAATCTAGGAAACATTATTGTAGCAAGCTGCTTCTAAACAAAATTAGTCATTTTTTCCCCTGAAGAGATCCTAATAAACATAACAGTTCCAACATTATTGTTTTTGAGGCAGTTCTTTTATGATCTGAGTCCCAATAAAATTATCAGGTCTCTTGGTATTGGGTTGAAACCACTAACATGCTCCCATCATCCAGCCCACATTGTCCTTTCAGGCTTCTGATTTGGAACTAATGAGCACATGTGCTGCTTCAAAGGGTGGGAAATGGAAGAGTGTGTGGGTTGAAGACAAGCAAAGACTCCTCCACACACATATCTGAGCACATGTACTGTAAATGGTCCTGGAACTCCCAGTTATCTGTTCCCGTTGCACACAAAGCCCAAACCATTGCCAGGCATTCGCAGCCAATGCTTCACTGCTTCAGCAGGATTCACTTTAAGCTCTGTTAGGATGTGTGTGTGTTGTTAGGAGATGGTAGAAATTTGTTTTGCGTGTTTATGGGTGCTTGGTACTTGTAGCGACGCTGTGCTGTGAACTTTACCCTGCTGTCTTGCGAAAGCCACTGAGCTCCAACACGGTGACGTAGAGGACCCCCAGAAGGAGCATTAGCGCCATCTTTGGCAGCCAGGACACACGCAGGAAAAGCGCGAGTGTGAGCGTGCCCACCACACAGGATAGAAAAGCATAGCGAGCACCATCACACGGCAGCTCATCCATGGTGTGGTTGGCACCGCTACCAACATCGATGATGACGATGGAGCTGTTTGTGTTGGCACTACCCCATAACCACGGCATACAGCCCACCTGACACACACAAACAAGAAAACACGTGCATAAATGAAGGATGTTTAAATAGGAAATAACATACTATACGTCAACCTCCTTATATTACAGTGAAATTTGTTCATAATGAATTTACTGATGTATGGAAGTTTTTATTGGACTTCATTAGTTGGAACCCACAGAAGACAATCCACAAATCTGTACCATATTCCATGAATATTTCACTATCCACAAACATGAACTTTTTTAATTTGTCTTGTGTAATCCACTGGATGTGAAATTAAAATATGTGTTGACAGAGTAAGTTATGCCTATCTGCAAATTGCTCTGTATTTTTGTGGATAACATTTTACACAACACAAATAAAAAAGACATGTTTGTGGATATTGAAATACTAGGGGATTATGGTACACATCTGTGGATTGTCTTCTGTTGGTTACAGCTAATGAAGTCCAACAAACACTTCCATACTGATGGTATGGTTTGTATTGAACATAAAAACACTTGAGAATACTGTCACAAATTCTTGCGTGTTTGCATAATACATCTAACTTTTTCTGCTGTTTTGGTTTCCTAATTTGCTGTGCCGCCATCTTAAACACAAATTCCATAAAAAACAGTGACAATGATACATCTCACCACAGCAGTCCACAATCCACATTCACCATAGTTAAACCAAAATTAGAGCCCAAAACATGAGGATATTTTCCTAAGTCCTAGGCCAGTATAAGCCAGACCAAAGGGTAGACGATGTTCTCGCTCTTGCTTTGCCCACTTACCACACAGGCCTGGGCCACAGCGTAGATTAAGAGCACTATGAGTATACAGAGGGCAGTGCGAATTTGAATGGTCAGGCACCCTGGAAAACACTGAGAAAAGACAAAAGAAATACACCATGAGATCTACTACAGCTGATACTGTTTTACTGTATGTACATTGACCAACAACAAGGTGAAGGAGGTAACGCAAAGTACATAGAACTTCAAAAGTGAACGTCACTGAAGAGCACTGACCTCAACAAGAGCTGAAATCAATAGACTGTACAACACGGGCAAAGCCACTGCATGTTGTATAGGTGTTTCACAGCCTTATAAATATTTACTTGAATTAACCCCTCTGAGACTTACGATTAGGGGTATAGTTTTTGATTCAGTTTGTTTCTTTCATTGTTAACACAGTAGCAGCCAAACTATCAATGAATTCATGCCAAATTGGGTTTATAGATTACCAGTGACCCAGAAAAGATCTGATTACATTTTGGGAAAAGTAGGTCAAAGTTCAAATTTTTAATGAATTTTTACTCTTTTTTTTCCCCCCCATTTCCTTATAAAGGGCAAAATTTCAAATGTCTGTAACAGCAAAACTGTCAGTTGAATTTATACCAAACTGAGTTTATAGATTTCCAGTGACCCAGAATAGATCTGATTACATTTTAGGAAAAGTAGGTCAAAGTTCAAATTTTTAATACATTTTTGAAAATCTTTTTTTTTTTTCCCCCATTTACTTATTATGGGTGACATTTCAAATGTCTGTAGCAGCAAAATTATTGGTTGAATTCATACCAAATTGAATTTATAGATTGCCAGTGATCAAGAATAGATGTTATTACATGTTGGGAAATGTAGGTCAAAGTTCACATTTTTTATGAATTTTTAAAATCTTTTTTCCTCTCCTATTTACTTATAATGGCTGACATTTCAAATGTCTAAAAACACATAGACATGATGATATTAGCTGGATTGATAAGTTACAATACGTGTGAGGGGCGGGGTTTGTTGTGCCTGGCACCACTTGTCATAACCGTTTTCTTAAAGTTGATGAATGAGATAAAAATCCAAGTGGAAAAGTTGGTCTTTACCTGTACTCTAGTGATATGCAGGTACATGATACACGCTACTAGGAAACAGATGCAGAAGACGAGAAGGACTAGTACCACTGTGCCCCTAAGGGAAAAAACAAAAGACAAGGAAATGTTTATTTATAACTTCTGAGTGAGTCAAACATATATGTTAGAAAAGAAATCGGTCTAGGAAGTTATGTATAGAATAGAAGAAAATAATAGAAGCAGTAAACGCTGTTTTCCTGTTGTACATACTGTGGTATGATGAGAAGATAAACAAGGCCAAACAAGGCAGCTAGGATCAGAGAAAGGACCACTGCGCTGGTAAAGTACTCATCAGGAACCTGGTGGTACTATTTAAGAACAGGGAATCATTCAGTTGTTAATATTCTGTAATTGTATTCATTTAATGGCTGCACTGTGTGAATGTGTGAAGCCTCTCACCCTCTGCTCGCGCTCAGAGCACTTATACATGAGTGTGAGGAAGTTGAGGTCAGCCGTGTCTGACTCGGTCTGCCGGGCCTCGATCAGCCGACCGATGTAACGGTTGACCCGGGTTCTGGGGCTGCTCTGTATCACATTAGCCTGGTTAGTGTTGGAGCGATTCCTCAGCTTCTGCGGAGCCGTCCGCATGGCCCTCCGCTGGTGGGATGAAAGAGAAGGCTTCATTGAAAATGTAGGAGAGACTGTGTTCAACTCTGCAAAACAGCAGAGCAATGAATAACCTGCAACACAGTACCTTGTATTCTCTGCACTACCGGAGTATTATCATACTAGGAACAAGGGTGAATAAGAGTCAACAATAAACACGGCAGCTGATTATACTTTCAAATTATGACATTGACTTCACACTTAACTTCATTATTGAACGCACCCCGCTGTGTCTAAGTGTCTTTGGCAGCAGAAATGAGCAGCTTTTTAAAAACATTGGGCATTGGAGCAAAGCCAGAGAGTTTTCATGGCAGAGTGGAAATGTATTTGTTTGTGTGTTTGTGTCTGTGTGTGTGTGTGTGCGTGCGTGTGTGTGTGTGTGTGTGTGTGAATTGTGCAACTCAGTGGCAGAGTAAG
>JAPTYQ010000010.1:17931358-17946154 GCA_029814465.1 Ostorhinchus cyanosoma
CCCCCCCCCGGACAGTAGGTGCGAGTCAGGGTTTTTTTTTCAACATGCAGGGCTTTTGTGGAATTATTTGACCCCCCCTAACCTGCCCCGCAAATAAGCTGACATTCTTTTGACCCCAACCCAACCTGCGAGTAACCCGCTGAACCATGCATCACTTATGTACAGCACAGAACGCAAAATAAAATAAGAAATATCACAAATAAAATAATAGCATAATAACCTATAAATAATGACTCCAAATTTAAATCAAAAATTCATTGTAAAAAGTCAGTATTGAGTCAGCATCGGGTCGGTATCGGCAAAACTAATCCTTAAAAAAATTGGATCAGAAGCAAAAAAATCCAGATCAGGACATCACCACAAAAAAAATACAGTAAATATGTGCAAAAACACCTAAAAAACTGGACTAAATGTGTTGTAATGGTAAAATGTACTATTTAGTGTGACCTCTGACCCCATGACAGAAAACAGCACAAACAGTTAGAAACATCTGACAGGTGTTAAATGAAACCTGGTATAAAACATCAGAAATGTAATGCTATACATCCCATATTGTCTGAACAAAAGGGTTAAAAACAAGTTAAGGGAATCTTTAGTTTTTCTTGCTGTACATACTTCACATATATCAGATTGGATCTAAATACAGAAACCAACAAATGCATATCTGTGGTCATTAGAACTGTACTAAACCAACGAACAGAATGTTGGGCTTGATGGGATTTTTTTGTCATATAAACAAGACCAAAGAAAATATCATTTTCATTAGACTCAGCTGAAAATATTTTGCTTTGAGTTGAAAGTTATACAAAATACATCCCCCTCCGCATTGGCAGTAATTTGTCACAACTTAATAAAGCATGGCATAAATTTGCATTTACTTTCTTTTTTTGGAGAAGCTATATGTACCATAAGGAGCAGAAAGAAGAGGGGCATAACTCTGCATTGGATCCCTATACTCTTTATTTAACAAAGTCGTACATTACAATGACAAAAATGATGTGGTTTTTTAAGCAGCTCGAAGCAACTCTACAGCTGAGGCTAAAGGTTTTGGAAGTTTTTGCAAGCTCGGCTGCTGATGTAAGAACAACTGTAAGCATTTTATAAATTCTAAAGGGTTCTATTGGCAAATAAAGCTCATTTATGCAAAGAGTCGGTTTGTGTCACTGCCAAACTCTGGACACCACTGTAGTTCTTTTTCCTTCCTGGTGATGGTGATGGGAACGCAGTCATCAATACTTGGCATAGATCAAAATAGTAAACAGGAGAGAACAAATTTAAGGTTTTTCCAGCAGCAAGGTGCGGGAGAACGCTATAAGAAAAGGAAAATCTCCATGAGCAGGAGCTCTTTGTGGGTGAATGGATTGAACTCATGGCTATGACACTGGTGAGGTGAATAAAACCAGTAGATAAAGACTGTACTCAAAAAACTTTTTCTGTTTTCAGTCACAGTTTGGTCAGATTTAGTTGGTTGAGTTTTAGTAAAGATCAGGGTTTGGGTTGATACAGATTCCGGCACAAACTCTGTCTGCAACAAAGTCTACCTGCTAGGAAGCTCTGAAGGTAAACATCTCCCATGGCCTAAAAATTACACATTTGAGTACAAAATTACTGTTTCCTCTGCAGCTGAAAACCATCAAACAAAATGTTTCATCATCAGACTGACTGAAGAAGCAAAGGACTAACTTTCTTACATAAATTTGTGGATGCACTTAAACTCACAAAAAGCTTCTCTTACTACGACACTTTAAGTTCTTCAAACACCAGACCAAAAGAAATCAACATAAAATGAGGATAATTATAAAAGAGTATATCTCTTACATCCTTTTCGACCTGAATATAAAACAACATCACTTTGGACTCGGACCACACAGACTAATCGGTCCACATGAGTCCTGCTACGTTGCATGATCTTAATACAAAACTCATGTGAATTTCATTTTAACAAAGGAGCAAAGCAAGTTATGAGGTTATGTTCAGCTGCCAGACACTAAATGATGACTCCAAAAGCCCTGGATCACATAAATTCACTCTACATTTCTCTATAAAAATCAGTAGTCCTTCTGGTCTCATTTATTTTATTTGGATCCTTGAGAGCAGTCTTTAAATTACGGCTCTGAGATTTTCAGGTGAATTAAAAGCTTTTAAACCCTCCTAATCAGGCTTTAATTGGTTAGTGTTTATTAGACTGCACATAGTTTTTCTTGACACAAATCTCCTTAGTTCTTATGTAAAATCTTGGTCAAATAAGAGCATTATGTGAGTTTCTTGCATATTTTTTTGATGAAGTTTACCATCAGCTCACCCATCACCCGTCCAAGTCCCGTCGCTTCTTCCCTTTGTCTAAATACAATTAATTCTGACTCCAAAAAACAAAACAAAAATCAAGACTGAATCCTGGCCAAAAACTCAAACTACAGACTTAAAACAGCAGTTCCGAAGCCGGCGGCGGCGTCCCCATGAATGCGGACGTCTTACCTTTATATCTGGCCCGTTACAGTTGAGGCTCAGCCCTCTCTCATCTGTGATCTCCGTAATCTCCGACAGGTCATCATCTTCAAACTCATCCAGGCTTATGTCATGGGTCAACCTAGTTAGAGGAGGAGGATTAGAGGGAAAGGAGGGGAGAGAAGAAGAAAAAAACCCAAAAGTTAATCCCTCTGCACTCATCTGCTGCAGTGACTCACATCCAAATCTCCACATGACGAAAACAAAGCCAAACGCACATCCAGCACATGAAGGCAACACCTCAGTCTGACCTACATAAAATCTGTGAGATTCTAAGATTTTGGAGAAATCTGCATCAAAAGTATTTTCTTTGCCAAACTAGTTACGATAGGATTCTCAGAGGAACAAACTGAAGTCAGAATTGCAAATATGAGGAATTTGTCCTTGTTTGTAGGAGGGTAAGACATAGAAAACAAGTACTACATTTAGAAATAAGAAATTAGAGCAAGAACAAGATTTAAAGTGGATCGATGCAGTATCGATGTTCCAAACTCTGACCAGCAGGGATCCGTCGGTCTCGTCAGTCTGGGACCAGAACACACTTAGGACTAAAAGCTTCAACCCTATGTTTCCACAGACTGGATCAGTCACTGAATAAAGCTTAAAGCTCATTGTTTCCACACATCTGTATTATGGTATCATTAAGTTTTCTTCTCCAAACTAAAAATCAGATGCTTATTTTATCTGTTGCTCAAAATAACAGTTGTCTTACAACATTGACCAGTTGCATCAGCTGATAGTTTACATTATAACTCTGTTAGCTTAGCTCTGTTTTTCAACAGAAAACAGCCACAGTAAAACCACTAATCACCTGTTTTCTGTTCAGTTTGTGTTTCCAGTAGCTGAACTAAAGGACACAACATCCTTTCAACATACAACACACCAGTGCAAAAAAGCAGAGTAAAGAAGCTAGAGCCTGTTTGCAGCAGTGATCCTGGGAAATCTCGCGTCCTCTTCTGTCTCTTGCAGGATTCAATTAGCCTCCAGTAAACAATGCCTCAGTTTTCCTCATCTGTAATTATGTCCGCCTGTTATCTCTTTACCCGGCAGCCTCCCGGGCTCAGCAGAGACCAAGAGCAGGAAAATGTCATTACAGGGAAGAAAGAGAAGACGCCAGCGATCGCAGTAAGATGCTGGAGACCTGGTGAACCTGAAGAGCTCCAATCCATCTGTGTGGGATGTCACTTCGAGATATGAGGAGGCTGCAGCTGTCTCCTCCAGCTGCGACACGGGACGGGGATGAGTGAAGTAACCCATTTTAAAGCATCTGTTTGAGTCCATAATGACACCCTGATGGAGGCGGAAGGACAAAGATGAGTTTACAGCGACAGAGCTGTATGTGCCCATCTTTGTATGTGTGAAACTTTACAAACACGTTCATTTAGATTTGTTTTTCCTCCTTTAATCCATAAAGACCCAGTGCTACTTTTGTGTTCTATCACCATTTATTATATTATCTTCCACATTTAGTGTTTATTCAGTGAAAATTAGGTATTATCCTATATTTAAATACAGATTATGTAGATGTTCATCAAAGCTCAGCATAAAGTTGAGGGTTATTATATCAAAAACAGACGAAAACGTGACTTTTTCAGCAATAATATCAATCCACAATCCACTCCATCTGTGGTCATTTGTCAAACTTCATGGGTTTTTTCTAGTGAATCAATGTTGTTCACGATGGAGCCTCTGAACGTCCAAATCTGGTTGGTCTGTGAAATAAACCAGCACCTGAATCAGTTTAGCATGACTCTTTTTTTTCTGCTTACATCTTGTGTTGTCCATGTTTTTCACTTTCACCTATTTTGTCAGTTTCTAATTTTAGTTTTCTAGACTAAGTTTGTCAATTAGTCTTTCCTCAAAGTCACCAAAGAACACGTGAACCTTTTAATAAACAGATGCAACATGAGCCACATGGCTGCACCACCTCCCTCGACTACACTTTGATCTCCTTCTCAACGCTCATCAGACTCTAGTGGCTCCGTTAGTCTGTTTACAATAAACAACAAACAACATAATATTGTGTTCTTCACGGTGTCATGCTGTTTATAAGTGATTCTCAACAACCTGGATACGTCTTCATGCTGTGACGCTGCCGGTAAAGGTTGCTGATGTGGGACGCTTCTTAATTGGACACAAAATTTAAAAAAGTGTTTGGATAAACGTGGCTGTTTTAGCTCCTGTACTTGTGTGTTAAAAATGCAAAATGAAAGTCATGTCATTTTTAGGTAGTAATTTTTTTCTTTGTTTTTCTTTTTTTTTCCTACAAATTTTAGTGTTTTAGAACAGGTTAAGTTTTTAGCTTTGAGTTATTAAAGGATTCATAAGGGCTGGTAGTTTTCACAGACATTACAGTGTGTATGTGGCCAAAAGTACACGCTTGGACAAAAGGGTGGAAATGTGAATAGTAATGAGTGAACACCAACACTAACTTACTAAACAGACAAAACAGAATTAAAGGAAACTTAGGTCAAATGTGAAGTTTCAACATGACATCATGAATTTTGTACAGATAACATGACACGCATTATAAGGTTTACGCGTGTATGTTCATGGTGCATAAAATACCACTTGATTAACGGTTAGGTTTAGGGTTTGGATTAGTGGTTATGGATATGTAAACCGGAGATCTTGGCGTACATTGACATGTGATCAAATGGCGTTGATTCAAAATGATGAAAATACATACATATAGCACATCAAATGCCATAAGAACTGGAGTGACATGGATCAGTATCACAGCCGGATGGGAAGTTCTAACATTTCATTACTAAAATTATTGATTCTTCAATCAGTCCAGTTCTTTATTGATTCTCGTATTGATTCCTGATCAGTTTTCGGATTAGTCAATTCCAGATTATCAATGAACCTCCATATATTACAAAAGGGGTTACTTATGGGATTTGACAGAGGAATTTAGAATAGGTTGAAGGATGGGAAAAAGGGGTGGGTGATTATAAGTTAAACTTCATCCCGCTCCTTTTCAAATGTTTGACTTTCTGTTACATAATCCTTTTGTTGGTTGGTCTTAATGCTATATTTGAAATAAATGAATAAACAAAGGCAAATGAGGGGCCCTTTTCAATCTGAATTTTGAGCCTAAACAGCCAAATCCTTCCATATTTTTTCTCCATATCATCAGATCTGTATGAGCTGTTGCGAAAAAAACAAAAGAATCTATTCACAGTTCGTGGCTTCAGACTGTTAACAAGAAGGAGCCGCTGGTCCAAACTTAAGAAATATGAAATCAGAGCTAGTTGTAATGTCTGTAAAATGATGATGTCAAATGAGAGCGAGACATCTTAGTGTGAAACATGGGTTTAATTTGCTCTGTATTTGACAGTGCTGTTAACTGTGAATATGTTCCGACATGAGCCACAGTGAAAAAAATCTGATGTAATATTAATAGTTAATAGACCCACACAGAAAGGCTTAGCTGGAATCAATGAGGTAATTGATAAGAATCAGAACAGTAAGCAGAATTTATAATGGTACTGATCAATAAAATGTTATCACTGTCATCTGCAGACGGTGCTGGTTTAGAAGGACATGGTTTGGACTGATGTCAGAGTCCAAATGAAGAGGAGACTGTAACCTCATAAGAGAAGATGAGGAGAGGAGAGGAGAGGAGAGGAGAGGAGAGGAGAGGAGAGGAGAGGCTAGGAGAGGAAACAATAGGAGAGGAAAGGAAACGAGGAGAGGAGACAAAACGAAAGGAAACAAGGAGACGAAATGAGAGGAAACAAGAGGAGTGGAGAGGCTAGGAGAGGAAACAAGAAGAGAGGAAAGGAAACGAGGACAGGAAAGGAGACAAAACGAGAGGAAACAAGGAGACGAAATGAGAGGAAACAAGAGGCTAGGAGAGGAAACAAGAAGAGAGGAAAGGAAACGAGGAGAGGAAACAACTGGAGAGGAGAGGAAAAGAGAGGAGACAAAACGAGAGGAAACGAGGCAAAATGAGAGGAGAGGAGAGGAGAGGAGAGGAGAGGAGAGGAGAGGAGAGGAGAGGAGAGGAGAGGAGAGGAGAGGAGAGGAGAGAGGACACTAATAGAGTAGCACAGAGACAAGACTGAAATTCCCTCTCCAGCTGCTTGTGGCACATCTGTTGAAGATGTGCATGTTTATATGTATGCAGTGCCACACATACATCTGTGTGTTTGTCGAACTGTGCAGATTTGAGATGATAGACACCGGGGGCTATTTTTTTTTTCATTTTCTCCGTTACAGCCCCAGTCCATTCCACAGCCTGGAAGTGAGATCTTCCCAACAACAACTGCATGAGACCTCCATCATCTGATGTAGCATGCGTTAGTCAACACGTACTGTATATTAATATTTGAAGGATGGTTTTACAGTGGATCTTGGAGAGGATAGACATATGCAGTATGCAATGCAATAACAACATGTTCCTGAGCAGAGAATTACAGTATGATACCTTCCGTCGGTGAGATGGCACTATAAAGAAGGTTTCAATTTCATGTTTTTGGAGGAAGGCGTTCCTTTCATGTCCATTTCCAGGTTCCACCTCATAATCTCCATTTAGGCACTCCAGCGTAGATCTGGTGATGTGAACTTTCCTACGGATCACCAGAACAGATAGGATACAGATTTTACACAACAAAACATTGATATTTTCTTCTTTGCTTCAGTATGCGTCATAAAAAAAACAAAAAAAAACCACCCAGTTTCTCAAAACTACTGTCATCAAGCCTTGATATTTTAAAAAGTAATCTGTTAGAAAAGATGTTACAAAAATTATCAAAGGAAACTCATAGATACTCATATTTTAATACTGACCCGGGTAGTCCTCCAGCCTCCATCACATTGGCAAGGGTCACGTCATTGGACCATACATCATATTGCCATTTTCTGAGGCCGAGGACACCACAGAGCACTCGGCCTGTGTGTAAGCCCACACGCATATTTAGATTGACCTCTGTGGCCTCTGCTACTGACCTGTAGAGACAGAACACACACAGAACACCTCTATTGTACTGGTTATCTGTAGTACTCAGTATTTCTATATGCCAGTATGTAGAAAATGCACAGTTTTACATTTCTTCTGAGCACACAAAGCAAAGAATATAAACCTGATCATTTTTATCAGACGTCTAATCAAGTTATGAGCATATTTGATGTAATCTGCACAGCACATGCAGGAAAACCTCAATGAAATCACTTATTTACTTTCTTATCTCTTTGCCAAGTGTGGATCTGCTCAATCAAATGTTCAGTGTTAGAAGACACTAACAGCACACATGGTGAATCAGGCTGCAGTACTTGAAGAAAATCTGAGGCAATTTTCTCTTAACAGTTTGCTTAGGGTACAATACAGATTCAAATAAAGCTTTATTTAGCTTGTACAGTGTCTGTTAGTAGGTATGTTTGAGTCTGGCTCTGCTGGAATACATTAGGGGACTGAAATACCTGTCCAACGGTAACTATCACTATCAGCATGTTGCCATTCTGTCCTCGCTACGCCAAAGAACAACCTCTAAAAATGGCATACTTCTTTTTTTTTAATTTTATCTGATATTGTCTTTTACAAGCATTTAGTCACTACTGTACTCAAGTATGTTTTGGGAGAATCTGTTTTTTACTGAGTGTTTTTTATTCTGTTTACTTTCACTTCACGACATTTACTAAACTAATTGCATACTTCTACTCCTAATGCACAGTATCGTTACTCGTTACAAAAAATACATGAAAGGAAATTTGGTGTTTTCACTGCTGTGATTACTGGTGACTGCAACAAAGTCAGGAAGCTGATTTGTCATTGGGCCTAATTGCGTAAAGTGCAAATGACGGTTTACACTCAACCTGCTGACAATCTGTGGATGTGAGCAGCAGCGTAGTATTCCAAACTCTGACTGCCTTTGGTTGTTTTTAACATTTACTTGTACTTTTTCCTTCATTACTTGAGTACATTTATCTGTAGATTACTTGATTTACTTAAGTACAGTAAATACTAGATAAGACTTTAACTTCAGTAGCATTTCAGTTGGTGATTTGAAATTCTCTCACAGTAATTTTTTGGTCGGGTACCAGTGCTTCTACTCAAGTGTGACTTTCCAGTACTTTATACATCACTGATCTAGCCTGAAACAACTTCTCTTCAATGCTATTTTGCAAAGAGACTGTCCAAAGACAAGTGTGATTTATTTAAACACATACAGACTAACTAAACAACCCACAGGTCTTTGATTTTACTTCTCTTCCAGAACGACAGCGTATGGTGAAGGACTCATCAAAGTATGACGATAGATCTGACTATGTGAGACAAAGTGTCCTCTATGGGTCAACATTAGATTACCGGTAATCTAACTACGTGATATGTCTAGTAGTTAAAGGTGTTTAAAGGTAAACACTTACGTTATGGTGTCAATCATGTCCAGGCCCATTTCTACACAGCAGTGGGCATGGTCGGTCTTGGGTTGAGTCAGTCCAGACACACAGTAATAACAATCCCCCAAGATTTTAATCCTGCGACAGTGGTTCTCCTGTCAGCCAAAAACAGAGGAAGGAAATAAAGGGTGATTTAAAATTAACATGTCATCATCTGTGAATAATGAGTCAGAAAAAGCCAGATTCAATCAGAAACAAAATGACAAATAACCTCGAAATTTCATCAGAATCAGACATCGTTTGGCTTCCACCACAACAGAGTGCCAAAATCCATCAGTCTTCAAGTAATCAAACTTTGCGTCTGAGACCAGTGTGTTACAGTTAAAAATTCTGACATTTAATTATAGTCGATCCATGAAGTCAGTTAGTCATTTGTAAGCATGGCTTCAAGGCTTTACTGCAGGTTCTGCTGAGTTCATGGTACATAAATAATGGCCTTTCAAACTTAGTTTTACTGTGAATAATAACAAATTCATCAACAATAATTTAGAGAATTTTTTCTGAGATTTATGCTCAAAACTGCATAAACTTTTTTCATACAGATGTTTATTTAAGCCAAGTTGAAACAGAAGACACCCGCTGTCATACTCTGCAATTGTATTGTGTGCAGACAGTGCATCCTTCTGCAGAGCTCAAAACATTCTACCACAAAAAAAAAACTGAAAACAAAACAAAGAAAGTTTGAAAATTGGTCCTTTTTCATTTAGTTCATTCTTACATGAGATAATTAATGAACATGCAAAAATACAGAACACCTTTCTGTCCATTAGCTACATTTAAATGAAGATGGGAATGATGCGGACGTCCCACTCAGGCTATTTCCCTTCCTCGTGAGGCTTTGAACGCCAAATCGCTAAATGAACGGATCGGTCTCACTTTAGTGAGTGAGGTGATTCACTCTCTCACAGGAACAATAAACACTGGCCCGAAAAGGCAGCTTACAAATATAACCCATTATTAGAGGATATGAGCAACAGGCATTCATTTTACCAGGGAGACCAGGTTTACTATGGACACTGTCTCATAACCCTTTATGGTTTCCATGGAGGTAATGGGATCACTGGCCATGCATGTGAACAGCACAAAGACTCATAATTATGCACATCGGTGGGCTCAAGACAAGATGGATGATCTATTTTTAACTCAGGAGCCATGGGAGTTTCAGAAAAGAAAGATAGTCAGAGCTTAGTAAGTACATGCAGCGCTCATGCAGTCTGAGGGTGCGATGGCACGGAGGTACATGTGCAGATCATGAGACAAAAATATTCTTAGATGCAAAAGTAAAAATCAAAGCACTCTCCTCAGAATAAAATACATATAGCACAAAACTGCACTCTATAGTTACTTGATATTATAGCATTTATCAGCTATTGTGTTAAATGTAACTGTATACTAAACCTTTCTTTTAACTTATGGTGTTTTAAGCTTGTTCCATGTTCATATGTATTCCATGTATAAATTGTATAAGTTGTAAAAAAAAAAAAGATAAAAAAGTCAACATTTTATAATATGTAAATGATTTCTCTAACTGAACACTGAAAACTATTTTACTATTCTTCAGTGGATCATAATCAGATGAGGTTGAATTCAATCTTCTCTGGTCTCGCTCCATTTCATTATACTTTTTTTTTCCTTTTTTTACTTAATCCTGTAATCTGTCTCTTTATCTATTCACTTGCAGTGCATAACTGTTATCTATTAAAATAACACTTGGTGTGCTCTCCAAGTGTCTCTGATTTTCATTTAACAATTAAAACTTTTTTTTTTTACTATTTTATCTTGCAAAAGAGCCAATGAATTCTCTTGGGGCTAAATAAGGACACGGTAGAAAAGTAACAGATGTAAAGCATGGCTGAAGCTACGGGAAAGAAGGGAAACCCTGGTATTTACAGTCTCCTACTCTGTACTTTTCTTGTGCTAATCTGCAGTGTGAGGGCTTAGGATCTGATTCAGACTCCAGCAGGATTACCTCCGTCACGTGACTGAAGCATTGTATGCAATCTGGGGGGGTCATCAGCATAGAAAGAAAGATGGCTGCAGAATAGGGGCATGCAGATATCGATTTATAAGCCCAATTAGAGGGAGATGGTTACAATATAGACACTTGCAGACACACAGGAAGTTAAGGTTGAATATGAAAGTCACTTAAGTAACATCAGAATATCAAGTCACTATTTTAGGGCTGCATTATCATGCACCCCAGACACTGCACACATATGAATGAACGGCTGTGAATTAACATCATACAGTCCAAAGACCGAGTAACAAATAGGAAGATTTCTAAATATCGGGAAGAAGAGCATTCAGGAAGTGGATATAAAGGAAAAGATGAGAGAAGCAGTAGTTCAAGTCCCTGAAGGAGGCAGCAGTACCGCAGTGCTTTATCTTTACAGAGACAAAGATCAGAGACGTGTACACTTCTCTGATGTTGCAGCAGCCACTCCTGTGGAAGTTTGGTCTTTGAAAGGATGTAACATGTTTGCTGCTGTCTGTTTCTGAATCTGTGCTCTATTTGCTTGAGCATTCACACAATTCCAACATTGACTCTGTAGAAAAACCCTCATTCTAATTACAATCGTACAACATCATGCATTTTTTAATCAGACAAAAAAAAAGTGTTGAATTTACCTCGGCCTGCTGAAATATTTCACGTCAAAATTTCATCAATTTATGTCGACGGTGACTGATTGCAAGGGAAGAAACCTTTAATAGTGTTTCAAAGGCACTCTGAGTGTTTCATCCATACATGTCTGAATGCAAACAGTACCTTATATTTGCTTTTTTGTCATGACCTATTTTATTGATTTAAAAAGTCATCCATTCATATGCAAAAACAAATGAATAATATATCATCACTTCTTCCTTTCACTTCAACCTGGTGGGTTGAAACAAGCAGGTGTTGGAGCTCTGTGAAGTAAACCTATTAGATATATTTAACAGATATGACAAATAACAAATGTTCCGTTCTGCAAGACTGTTATTTGCAAAGGTGGCCTAGTTTCACTTTTTTGCTTGGTGAATATCTTCGAGCAGCACAACTCTTACATATATCCTACAGTTATATATAACACATACATGAACTTTACATCAGCTTAAGACATTGTTTTAGTACTAGAACATCTGTATTTGTGTGTTAGAGTAGCTGAAGAATTAACCCTGAAACACCTAAAGAGCCACCAGGAACCAAACGCATTTACCTTTGAACCAGTTATCCTATCAAGACGTATAATAATTCAGGTAAATACGTTTCCTCAGATTTTTAACAACATCAAATGTGTTGAATATGGAAGCACCGTCATCTTCTGCAACACTGATTCACCAGTAAAACCCATGTAGTTTGACAAATGACAATTGTTTTTAAGTTCAGTTAATTATATATTTGGCACAAAAGGTCACTTTTTCCTCCTTCTTCTCTGTTTTGATATAACAACCTTTGAATTTACTCTGATTTTTAATGTACATCTGCATGATTAGTGAATTAAATATAAGAAAAATACATGATTTACACTGAAAAAATAAAATAAAGATGAGAATATTACAGTAAATAGTGATGAACCACTCAAAAAAGATTAAATATAGGGGAAAATTAATTTGGGAACTACCACAAAAGTATCACTGGGTATTTATGGGTTTATCCTGGTTAATATAATGTTTCTTTCTGCATTTAAGGCATACCAGCACACTCAATATGTTTTGTTTAATGTCTTTTACAATTCTGGGTCTCCTTTTTAATACTACAGTGCAGTTTGGTAATTAAATCAGCAGACTGAAATACTATACATTTTTCGTGATCAGTATTATACTGAACATATTGGAAAATACATGATCAGTGGAAAAGGCAGAGGATAATATTATAATAAATAGTGATGAACTGCAAAGAAAAGGTTAAATGTAGAAGAACATTCATTTGGAAATCAACACAGGAACAGTTAAGGGTTAACCTGAATCCTTGTAATGTTTTTTTTTTTTTAACTGTATTCTGTCTTTTTCATGTGACTGTCATGAGTGCCCTAATTTTACTGGACATGCAACTTGTTTCCTGTTTTGTTTTGTTTTTTTCTACAAAAAAAGAATTTTCTTCTCTGGCTCCTCTGTCAATAACCCAAGCAATCTTGTTTAGTTTGGATTCTGCTTCAGTGTACACTTTCTGGCAGACGGGCATTTGAGGGAAACTGTAGGACTTGACAGTGATCCTTGCACCTGCTCATGAGACGAACCCAAACAGGGCTATTTGAGTCATATTTACACCCAGGCTTTAGTTTCAGGCAGACACCTGTCACATTGTGGGCAGTGAACAGTCATTGCTTGTAATTTAAATAGAATACAATGCAGTTCTTTGTTGTTTTCATGAAACTAATCATCCCAAAAATAGACTTTTACAATAGAAATTGCAGCAGTTCTATGATCAGATGAATTTTCTGTTTAGTCTCCTGGTTATAGAGCACTTATACCATTTTATGTTTTATAATATAAAGCTATGTCTGGCCACTAGATGTCAGATATGAAAACAGGATGTGTCATATCAAATGTATATTTTGTCACTTTTACAGTGGTACTCGTTTGAATGAAAAAGAAAACTGACTCGTTGAAAAAGGAGACAGTAGATACATACATCATTGAGCCATCCTAAAAATGGAAACATGAGAGAGGAAGAGAGTGCAGAGAACCACAGGGCATAAAAGACACAGTTGAGGGAAGTAGGCTGCTGCATGTCAATCAAAAAGCTGAGAGACAAGGAGCGGAGGAGTTTGAAAGCTGTGATGCAGGGAGGTGTTGCAAGAGGAGAGAAAAGAGAGACAAGAAAGAAAAGCTTTGTGAAACTCTGCCATGGAAACAGCAAGATACATGCATGTGCACACACATGCATAAAAACAGACACAAAAGCACATCCTGTCCAAGGCTATTAATGTTCTATAGCATCATAACAACCATCAATTAATCACTGTTTCCCTCTCACAACAGAATCTGTTGTCTCAGATGCAGGACAGACTGTTGGAAAGGCAGGTAGTGACAGTGAGGAGAGCTGAACAGGACCAGTTGGTGTGTCAGATTAAATTCTACTTACTTAGAATTACAAATCTCAGTCACACTTTTATCTCTTTCTATAGTCGACCTGCTGTTAAAACTAAATGTGAGCCATTTATTAAATCTCTTGTTTCTGTTCTGCGTGCCGGTGTGATGAATGATGATAAATCGCTGTTATATAATAAGCTAATAAAGGCCAACAACAAAGTTTTGGTTGTGATAAGGTTTCAGTGGTTTCCTGAGATGTTCGTCCCCCATGTATTCAGTCTCAGTCGTCGTCTGCAGATTCTCAGCTTGGATGTGAAGAGTTATAATTACTCCCAGCTTGTGTTCTTGTGGGTGGTGGGAATCAAACCGCAAACACAGATCAGTGTCAGGTTTTTTTTTTCCTTTCTTGTTTTCTGTTTGTGATTTTATGCTTCCACTCTTATTAATATGGCATAGCTCTATAAGCCGAGGCTATTGTTTTTAAGCCTGCTGGTTTTTTGGGTTTTTTTGTAGCTCCTCTAATGCATTTTTGGTGATGCTGATTTTTGCCCTGATTTGACATGAAAGGTTTTTACTTCATCTACTTGTGCTCATATTGGGAGATTTAAAAAAAATAACAACAAAAAAACACATTGCGCTTTTTCATTACATGAATAAAGTTTTGAACTATTTCCTTGTTTTGCTGCAGCAAAAGAATACATCAGATAAAAGAGTTGAACCTGCATGTTGCAGCATGCAGCAAAAAAAGAAAAGGGGAAAAAAAGCTGTGATGAACTTTCTATATGCCACCTGCACAAACACCAACCTGAAGGACTGACAGAGGACAAAACAAATATTAATGTTACTGCATATCTACTGGACTTGTAAACAGGA
>JAPTYQ010000010.1:18041962-18080758 GCA_029814465.1 Ostorhinchus cyanosoma
TAGAAAATCAAGGTTAATGAAGTTACCACATTTGGTTCCTTACCCATAAATGACAAAAAAAAAATCCAAGAGGTGTATGTATAAAAAATACAAGAAAAACACATGTAAGGTGAAAGGAACATGTATTTTAGATCATTAGACCAACATAAGTGCTGATCCAGACCCCTGTCCACATCCACATCATTCCTTCCATTAGTACCATTACTTCCTGGTACCTAACACAGCAGGTCCACTCACTGTTCATGCAGAGGGGGACCTTACAGACCCTGTAGACCAAGTTGGACCTGACACTGTTACCTCCCTGTTTTCACTGTAACTGTTGCTGTCACTGTCTAATAATATGTGTGGAAATTACCCAAAAATAGTCACTTGCCAGTAAAGGGTTAAAATCTCGTACTATCTAAACCACAGCTAAAATAAGCATCTGTGTTAGTATGTCCCATTAATTAAGCTCTAACAAGTATCATGTTAAGAGGTCAAACCTGCAGTCCATTGTGCACATACTAGGAGAATGAGTCGAACAGTGTCATAGTTGTAGTTCTAACTCACTGGCTTTCCTTAATAGCCTAAAATAATTTTTTTCACAGACTGATTCAAGATTATGATGTTCACGTTGCCAAATTTAATATTATATTTTATTTAATACTTGCAGGGATTTATATACAGAGTCTAGATCATTTCTAACTGATTAAATTGTCCCGTGCTTTCAATAAATTACAGATTCTCCTCCTAATATTAGAACTTTGTCTGCTCCATTCTCTCAAATAATCATGATGCCAATAAATAAATAAAAAACTGGAAGTGCATTTACGCTAGTGACTCACAACCTTACTTGGTTTGGGCTTTTATTGTCCTGATGTCAAACCTCTTCCTCTTTTTGTATTCTGGCTTAAGGCTTAATTTATTTATTTATTTATTAAATTTAACCGTCTTCACAAACACAACATCAGAGGAAAGGAAAGATACTGCTGACACACCTAACAGTATTGTGTTTCTGTGGCGAAAATAATTTTGCTAAGTTGCAGAGTTTTTTTGTTTGTTGTTTTTTTTTTTAAATAAAACCCTCCTCCTCTTTCATGGTTTTATTGAGGAGACAAAAGTGTGTGTTCTAAATGTTGGCGTCAGATCTTCCCCAACCTCCTCAAATCTAGGTCTACACTTAAAGGTACCAGGAACTTGTTTTAAAAGCATATTTTTTCGAAATGCATTGCTTTTAAATGTTGTACAAACCCTCAGAAAATACAATAGCAGTTGTGCATTACTACTGTTTTTTTAGCATTGGTCATAAAAGACGCAAAACAATGATGACATGAACTCTCAGGGAAATTTTGTTGACATTCAGTTCAAAATAAAACTAAAATAAGTGATTAATTATTTACAAAAATCATCATAAGAGAAAGTGATAGTAATGGTAATGGTACGGTAATCTTAAAGCATTAATAATTAGTCCAAATGCAGTATATCATGTATTTTGGGGGTAAAAAAATGAATGTTAAACAGAGGATAAATGAATACACATTACATTTTCTGCATATGACACTGTAGATTTGCTCTTTATGCCTGCAATCTCTCATGTTTTTGTGTGGTTTTGGGGTTTTGTAGGTACTCTGGCTCAGAAGGTGCTGAGGAAAGACTCTCTAGCCATCAAGCTGAGTAACCGTCCATCCAAAAGAGAACTGGAGGAGAAAAACATCCTCCCAATGCAGACCGATGAGGAGAGACTGGAATCGAGGCAACAGATAGGCACCAAACTAACAAGGTGAGACACACACATGCATTTTTAAAGTGGAATACATTAACACACATGCTTATTTTACATATGTATCAAATACCTTGCATAACCTCGGATTGATGTCAGTGTGGCTGAAAAAAAAAACAACTACACAGTTCACACCAACTAAGCAATTTTTTTTTTACCTTTTGTGCTTTGAGCTGACAATAGCCCCATATCCTGGCTAATTTAAGTGTGACTCAGTCTGAAAAATCACTGCAAATGTGAGGCTTTCTTTTGAAACACTTTTCCATCCTTTTTTTTTTTTTTTTTTCTGAACATCCGATAAGCTTTATCTCTTTAAAACAAGGCTCTGAAAATGGAGCTGACCTAATTTCAGCAATGCATCACCCTCTCTCTCTTCTTTTTTTCCTTCTCTTGTCTCTTCTCTAGTGCGCTCTTTTCTCTCACTCTCTCTCTCACTCTCTCTCTTCCTCTTGCCTTACTTCCTCCCTCGCTCACTGAATCACCACGGTGATGCATGTGCCAAACTATCTCCACCCGACTCCTCCACACAGCAGCACCACGCAAAGCACTTCATATCAGCAGTTTACACACACACATTGCTGCAGTGCGTACAAACCACAGGACATTTGTATACATATGTCGAGATCATAAATGGGAATTCTAGTAATTGAATAGATCAAACAACATGATGTTTTCCCCCAGCGGATTGCCAGCCCTGTTTGGTTTCCCTCTGCTCTTTGAACATGGATTGCTTGTCTGAATAAAGGGGATATAGTGATGTGCTGAAAGACGAAATGCCAGAGAATGAGTAAAAATGACACAAACTAGTATATCATACATAATCCAGCCAAAAAATAAAGTCACACACTTTACTATTTGGTTGGACTGTCTTTAGCTTTTGTAACAGCACACATTTACCATGCTATTGTTTTGATAAGCTTATGCAATGCAACAGCATTTATGTCAGCCATTTCTGGGCACATAGCATTGCAGAGCCTCGATCTGACCAACTGAAACAACCCCGGATCATAACACAGCCCCCACAGGCCTCCACCATGTGACGTTTTTCCATTGAAACACAGTCCAATCTTTATGTTCTCTATCAAACTGATATGAGAAGCTGCTCACTGCATCAGTCATGGTTAAAAAAGCTCGTTTCCAGCTAAAACATATGACTCACTGTAGTAAATACCCAATGGAAGGATCTCTTACCTATTTGCTTAGATTCGGGATGGGGGGGGGGGGGGGTTGCCAAGCTGTGTATATAATTGGCTTTCCAATATTGCTGCTATACTTGAAAAGACAGGAAATGCTTCTGTCTTCCCTTTTGATGTTTTTATTCTTAATTTATGTGTGCTGGGCTATGAGGGCTTGTCTGAGGGTTTATTTGTGCTGGAATCAATGCAGAAAAAATCACAACAAACCAGAAAAGACCAAAACAATTACTCTCAAAGTTGATACATTAAAGACACTGAAATGCAAAAGGAAAATACTGATGTGTGTATTGGACAAAATATCTATACTAGGGCTGTCAAAATTAACGTGGATTAATCCATCATCATGATTAATCTGATTAAAAAAATTTTAATGTAATTAACCCATCTACAGCGCAGAATGACTCTGAACCTCTATGGCAATGCAATTCAGGCAGTTTATCCAAGTAGAATTAGTGTCATGCATGTGCAAATGGGCAGTTGATCCTGTAGTGACAAGCAGCACAACCAACCCATAAAGATAGAAGTTGCTAAACAGCACGTTGATGCTCTGGATGGAAATATGAGGACAAAAAAACCCAAACTGAACAGTTGTTTCAAGTTCTTTAGTTGAAGGTGTTTAATAAACATATGAAGTGCATATATATTCCCTTCTTTCTTGAGTCTGTTTGCTCATGCAAAATGAAACGCAATTAAAAATGAATGATATTTAATCATGATTAATTGAAATTAATCTGCTGCAACTCTGTGATTAATCTGAGTAAAAATTGTAATTGTTTGACAGCACTAGTCTGTACAGTAAGTTAGACACCAACAGCATTAGTGGACTTTTACATATCAATATGATTACGCTGTTTCTAAGAGAAAAATACTAAGAGCTGATTCATAAATAACAGGGGAAAAATAAATGACTATAAACCTAAAAAGAACAGTCACCTGCTGCTTAAAATGACTGCTGAAGGAATAAAAGATTTGGAATATTAGTCTGTTCCTGATGGTATGTAATCAAGACATCAATGTGAACTCAAAGGATTAGATATGATCAGGATGGCTAATAATATACTTAATTATCTTTTTAACAGTATTCTTAACTGGACTCCAGTGAACAGACCTTAACAATAGGATTTAGGCTGTTCCATTAAGCCAACAAAAGCAAATTAAATAACCTTGGAACTGATCTTCACATTTAACATAAGCATCTGGGAAATTAGGCACATTTTTTTTTCTTTTTTAATGTTATGAGCTATTGTGTTTCTGCAAAGTCAGTACATTCACTTGAATACAGGGTTTATTCACTGTTAACCACAATCACTGCCAATACAGAACATCATCTCTGCACTGATTGATGATGATCCATTGCTAATATGATCAAATATTGCTTGTTGCAGCTTTAAACAATTACTCTTCACTGTAGCTATATCACAAAATATAGTTTTCCAGTCTTCGATATATCCTAGCTTTTTGCTGATATTAAGGCTGACAGGGCTTTAAATGAAAATAGTTGTGCTTCATTTCAAACAAACAGGGTTGAAAGAGTTTTGTAAGCTTTGTTGAGTCTGTTTATAGTGATTGTGTTCCCACTGATGCCATGATGATATAACGCTGCCACGATACAGAGGGCTGTTGTCTAAGAATCAGACTCTTGACTCATGTGAACAGTAGATCCTGGGGTGGAAATGTGACATGTCAGTCTGAATACAGCCCTAGCGTCACCGGGCTGAGCGCTTCCAGATGACTACCACATCTAACAACATGGAGACAGTCATTGATCCGGTGCCTACAGTCTGTTCTACTGCTTCAGGGCCCTGACACAGTGCTATAATAAGATTCCCCCTTCCAGAGATCGCCTTTGGGTGTCTTACTCAGTTCGGACACATAAATTCAGGACATTGGACATAGCCTGCACAAAATAGATCTATTTGGAAAAAATATATAATGGGGACAATGTCTAACTGTCCTGTTCCTGAACATTTTAGCCATCTCATGAATGTAAAAAACTCGACTGGTTTGTGAATTTTTCATCATGTCCTATGAGAGATTTTACAGCTGCTTCTCCCTGAATTCCACCAAAGCTTGAAAAAGATGCAAATGTCTATGCAAACTTTGCCAAAAACAATATTGAACTCCAGTAGTCCCAAATAAGATGTACTCAACATTAGAAAGCATTGAATTAATACATATTTAATATGGTTTGGGACTAACACATGAGGTTTTACTCTTAACATTTCCCGGTCAGGAGTTTTCAGTTATGAAAGTACTCCTGCTGCGAGTCAAAATGTCAAGAAGAAAACCTTGCTGGAAGTTGCTGTCAAAGTAGTGAAGTAAATACCAGGCAAAGAATGTGGCGGAAGATAAAAGAAACTCAAAGCGTCTCGTACAGTGACAGACCCTGATGATGTGACCGCTTTAAATGGACTGATTTGCAGCTGGAATTTCTGTGTCTCTGTGTTTCTCCTACTGTATTGCTTCTGCAGTTCCTTACTAACCTCTTGTTTGTTATTACGTGCTGACCGTGAATGTTTTGTTCTCTCTAGGCGCTTGAGTCAGAGACCCACAGCAGAGGAGCTGGAACAGAGAAATATCCTCAAACGTGAGTGTATTAGACTTGGAGATTTAGCATGATCTTGTAGTCGACTTACAAGCGAAAATTCAAGAAAAAAAGTTAGCGACACACGTCTATCTTTTTATTTTTCTTTCTTCGTCGGCCTTTTTATCAAAGGCAGGCAGGCAGCGGGGTTCCCTGAGGAGTCATGTCCAGAGAGACTGGTTTCTCAGCACAAACACGTGCAGTATCAGAGAGAGGCAGTTCTGTTGCCTGGGACTCTGCTGCTTTCACATCAAAGGCTGATTTACCAGCGGCTCCTTGCTCTCCCAGAGGCTTCTGCGTGATTGGCAGAGTGCAGGAGTAAAACACAAAGTCTGAGAATGAAGGATTCATGAGTGACGAGTCATGTCCTCCCTGTCACTCGTACGCATACAGTAACAAGGTTAAACAAACAGGGCTTTATTTTCACCAGGCATTGTCTGCCATCCAAATCTCTAAGCGGCACTAGATATATACAGTATGTGTTTAGCACAAGCACGAATGCGGTTTGACTGTTGAAGCTTCAGCAAACAGAAGCAGTGGCCCAGTATGCCGCTTGTTTGCTCCTGTCTTTTCGTATTACTTGCTCCTCTGAGCTGAAGGTTTTTGTCTTTGTCCCTCTAAGATCTATTTCAGGAACAGATTTTTCTTTCTTTTTTTCTTCCCATCTTGAAATGAAAATGGCATTCTGACTTAAATAGGTTCATTATTTGATCATAAACATGTAACAGAAAGTCCTGGGACAACTTGAAAGGAACAAGGCAATCATTCTCCCCTGATACGCATTCCTAATAGAATTACAAACAGCCAATGATGGAAAGTATTTAACGCTTTAAGGAACATTCTCAGTTTAGTACACGTCCGTTCTCTGTTAACGAGCCATATTATGCAAATTGTGTTTGTTTCTCTTTTTGGTAATTTCCAGAAGTTTGCTAAACCATTCACTATTTGTATGTGCCTGTAATCCCAGAATTCTCTTCTTCCTTTGCAGCTCGCAATGAGCAGGAGGAGATGGAGGAGAAGAGGGAGATAAAACGGAGGCTATCACGAAAGGTGAGTCCAAAATAGATCCAAAGGTGTGAACCCGCACGTGTTCATGGGGAACTTGTAGGGGGTAAACCGTTGGCCAAGATAAACAAACACCATGATGATGAGTCATCATAGTGAGAAATAAAGTGCGGTCTGTTACAGAGCTGCCATAGTAGTTCTCAGATCTACCCCGGGGGGACGGCCATGCCCTTGTTGCCCTTGGCCCTTCAGGATGTAGTCTGCCAAATCCTTCTACCCCATAGGGAAGTGTTGAACATGTTCCTGTCACTTTCAATTAAATAATAACACTTTGTCAACACCTGCAGATATGCTGCTCAAAGCAAAAAATCTCACAGTTGGAGGGAGAGCTACTTGTATGCATCACATGCCTTATTGTGTACAGTATGGGAGCTGTTAGTCTCATTTTTCCTTTAACTGTTCATGCTGTATTTGCATGTTCAGGTATAAAAAGCTCTTCTTTTGATCCCACCTACCACATGCTGGTTTACATATATATTGTAAATAGCATTTAAGGCCCGCATTCCTAAGTTATATAACTATTTACATCTAACATATGAATATTTGTGGGGGGGGGGTCTTCATTTACAGGCAAGTTGTTATCACCAGTCTGAAATGACTGATAGATTTGATGAATTTTCTTGTGATTGTAATGGTTTTATGAAACTTCACTATGCCAAAGTAATATGATATTGACCTACTCTCTATTGCACTAAACCTTTCTACACATATGATTTAAACAGCTCACCCTGACAGTGGCTACAACTATTAGAGAAACTGTTCAATAACAATTATTTGTGCTTTTCTTCCAGTTAAGCCAGAGGCCCACTGTGGAGGAGCTCAGACAGGCCAAAATCCTTATCCGATTCAGCGACTATGTGGAAGTGTCAGATGCCCAGGACTATGACAGGCGGGCGGATAAACCCTGGACACGACTCACAGCAGCTGACAAGGCCAGTATCACTTACACGAATATTCCAGCTAAATAAGCTTTTAATCATTTCAAGAATTACACCATTATGTTACCCTTCCCCTTCTGCGGCTTATATGACGCAACTCGTACCACAGGAGAGTAATGGTAGGAGGATGTGTTCCTCCTCTCTTATTACGCCGAGTTCCACCTCGGCTGTTTTGCGCTCCTCAGTGAGTAAACACCCTGGAGCGGTCCTGCTGCCGCTCGCTGCCCGGCGGTCCTTGCTTCTGACTTTTAATGAGTTCTTAATTTTTGCGGAACGGTGATGCTGCCTCCCATGCAATAATGAGGCTCAGTCGAACATGCCAGATCGTACCTGAGGACTACTCAAGTGAAAAGCACGAGGTTTCAGCGTTTGGGTTACGCAACAGCACCCCTTATGTAAGCGAGTAATCGGACAAGCAGCGCCTCAGGGACCCCTTAGCTTCAGTGCTGCTCTGTTGACTTCGTTCCTTCTTTTTCCGCGTATAGCGCAGGTTTAAATATTATTTGTTCTCCTCTTGAGTCAGGGTTACTGAAAAACAGTGACATCCTCTGGCTGTATTGTTGTGGCAGATGACATTTCAAAAGGGTCGTAATGTATTAAAAAAAAAAAAAAACTTGATAAACTGTTTTTATGTTATGGAACCTTGGCTCATCTCCACTTTCAGATTTCTTTGTGACTCTTCTGCTTTTGGATAGGGTGTTCATCCAGCGGTGACACTCCTCAGAGGCAGTGATTCACTGAGCATCATCACAAATGTGAATTTGTGTAATAACAAGAATGGAAAAAAACAAACAAACAAAAAACAGCTTTGGTTATGGCTTAATAAAACCTTCCTGGAAAATACTGCTGTTAAAGATGAAGCCTGTATCTGTAATTACACCACAGCGTCCCCTACTGAAACAACAAGAACACTGCTGGCTGTTTTATAGACTGTCACATTGAAATCATAAACTGTTGCAACACAAACAAATATAGCTCAGCCTTTCTAAAATACAACTATTCAATGCTGTTTTCTTCTTTTCCAGTTTGTTATATTACAACTGCATTAAAGTCAGAACAGAAGCTGACTTATCAAACAAGGACAGCAGACGATTATTTATTACTGCTCAAGCTTTTTGATGTTTCAAGAGGAGGAAATTGAATGCTCTTGTGATGTGAGAAGAATTCAGCCGAATCATTCATGGCCTCGAGATGAGCGTAAATGATGCATGAAACATGCTGCAGTTGAAGCTTATAAACTGCAGTGTGTGGACTAAGCCTTTGCAGCTCCTCTCAATCTGACTTGTTTTTTTGTTTTTTTTTTATCTTCTGCAGGCAGCTATACGAAAGGAACTCAATGATTTCAAGAGCAATGAGATGGAAGTGCACGAGTCAAGTCGCCATTTAACCAGGTAATGTGCTCTACTGAAGCTATGAATGAACCTCTATAGTAACTATGCATGCGAGGCTGGGTCTTTTGTTTTCTTTTTTTTTTTTTTTGCAGATATTGTCTTATTATTTTGCATAAGGTGGTTAAAGTATATGAAACTGTCTTTTTCTATTTGTCTTCAGGTTTCACAGACCATAGTAGACCAACACTGTCTCGAGCAGTGCCAGACTGGCACTCTCCTCCACTGAGAACCTTAAGTGCTGGACAGTAAAATGGTGCCCATTTCTACAATAAGGCCATGTCTTCTGAATTGCCTTTTCAAGACCCACACAACTGAGTCGGTACTACACCCAAGATGCAGAAACCCACAACGTCACTCTCTGTAGTAGCACATAATGACTCCAGTTGATTCATACATTGCCCCTCTGTGGAATTATTCGACTGTACCATAAACTTCTCTGCTACGCTATCTGGCAGGCAGGACAAACGGCTTTGATTTGCAATTGACTGACAGTTTCTACATCTACGAAGGGCAGCTGTACCCGTGAGGCCCCATCTTGGTTCATCAATGACAGTGGACTTGTTCTTTCCCTCTTCTTTATTATCCTGTCACTCTGGGCCCTTGAGCCCTTCAGGACAACTCTATTGCAGGATGCAGGGTTGATTGTTCTGCGTTCACTCCTGCAGGAAATCCATCTTTACTGCACCTGCTGGGACTTTGGAAAAGGCTTAGAAAGTGGCGCGAGAGGAAGGTGGAGTCCAACTTTAGAATCATGTGCAATATTTTTTTTGCTGCTTTTCTTAGGCTCTAGCACCCTCTGGAGTTCCCTTTGTGTCATTGCTATGTAGTACTGATATCTCTTCCCTCATATGTGCAATTACCGACAATTTTGACATCTAATTGCTAACTGTGAATTTGAGAGTTTAGGCCAGTCCTGCTCTCTGTCTAAATGTACATTTTGTGTATAGTGAGAAATGAAAGGAACAAAGTTACATTTAAAGAAAAATCATGCTTGACCAAGTTTCACTCATGTCACAATCTTATAAATTTAAAGTAAGAATTGCCACTGGCAGATGTATTCTGATTCCAGCAAGTGCAAGAATTATTTGTTTTATATGATGAAGTTTGTTTTTATTTGTTTTTGATAGAGGCATTTCGGTCACAAATAATTAATTTACATGTGTTCACATGTCCAGGCTCTTTTAGATGGATTTTTTTTTTCTTTTTGAAAAAACTAAGAGCTAGGTTCACTACACTGTCTGTTTAATGATCTTTGCTCATAATGTGCACTGTATGATACACTTTACTTTTATACTCATGTCATTGTAAGCTTTTGACCAAGCAATATCCCTCGTATGTATGTAGAGAAACGGTTACACTGCCGGTGTAACCTCGCCACCATTTTTTACTGTGCTTATACATGACACCTCACTTCAGGGTTTTCATTTTTCCTTTTTTTTCCTTTTTTTTTTTTTTTTTTTAATTAAGGAAAGCTTTATCCAGGATGACTTTTATTTTCTTGACTGAGCCACTTAAAAATCTACTACTTTAACAGCTTATAGACATATTCAGGCAATTAATTTAGTTGTCAAACCTAGTATAGACCACATTGCATTCTCAGTTCTGACGGAGGAGTAATGTAAATTTAAGTGGGTTCGTTTAGTCAGGATTTTTAAATTTATATTGATAAAATTCTTTGCACTGTTAAGGAGTCTGGCTTTACAATGGTCACTGTTTTAAGGTCAGGGCCCATGTGTGTAAAATATTTCTAGATTTCTGATCTGTGACCAGTTTTCTCTTCATTTGAATGGTCTTGTAACCTGATCACTGATCCTGCAGCAGTATTCGATGCTCATAAGCTTTCTGTACACAGAATATTTTTAGTATTTTTTACTGTATTACTTTTAAAGTTGCAATATGAAATTCTTGTCTGAAGAAAAGTATGTAAAAGACTTTTGGCCACCTACTGTAATGCATCTGTTTGCAAAGGAAAGCATTCTCCCTTATTAAGGTATTGATTGGTGACGGATAGATAACTCTTAAAAAAGACAAAAAAACAACGAACCAAGGACACAGAAAATTGTTTTGCACTTACTATAACAAGGCAAATTCTTCTTGTTTATTTTTTAAAATCAATTATGTTACCAGATTGTCTAATTGGGGAGACTGAAATACATGGAGTATTTTTGTGTAAGAACCAGCTTTTGTGTGATTCCAGCATCATGCCATCATTTGAAACTCCATCCACAGTAGATTATAATAGGAATGAATGTATACAAATACAGTTTCCCTTTTCAACTCCAAGAAACAACCTGAGCCACTGGGCTGAGCATGAGGTTATCCATTTTGCTGGAATCAAGGAACATGAATTCAGCAATAATCTGTTTTTTTTACATGTAGGTGGAACGTTTAAACAACTTTGAAAGTGTTACTTTTTTTTTTTCTTTTTCATTTTTAAAATACAGATGACCATGTAAAGGATACATCATGACGATTAAATTTAATTTCTGAATGCATTGGCTTTGTGTGGTTTATCATTTTGGTAATAAAAAAAAAATAAAAATCCACATTTCACAGGGTAGTGATGATTTGTAATCGGTAATAATTGTTTATGTACAGTAGTAAATCTACAAGTATTGCTTTGGTTTGCTTCCACATTACATCTTGTTTCCAAGTTTTACACCATGTTTTCTAGTCATTTTTACCTTTTTGTAAATTTACCTTTATTTAATAAAATGACATCATTCACCTCCTGAGAGCCAGGAAAGTCTAGATTTTTGCTTGTGTGTGCAAAAAAAATTGTCTTCAGTGAAAATGGCATGAAGGAAACATTTTTCCAGATACATTTTTATTTTAATGAATGTCCTTTGAAGTCCTCTGCAGTGGACCACTTTTTCTTTTTTTTTTTTTATAAATAGCCTAAAGCTGTGAAACTCTTGTCCACAAACGTGGGCAAGAACCTCATAGTCAGGTCTCAGGAGGATTAATATATATAAATAGGTACATTTCAATGAGAACCATGAGGGATTTTTGTTTGTGGAACAGGCATGCTGGAAGAGATTGGGTGTAGAGCACATAAATAACTGATTTATTTTTTCTTTTTGGTTCTAAAAAAAAAAAAAAGTAATACTCACTGAAATGCACATCTATGTCAAAAGTTGACCCAGGAACTATTGGCACTACTTATTTTCCATGATAATTGCATTTATATGAAACGAAAAATTGAAAGTGTAGATGGAAAAGTACATTCATTTATGGAGCTACACAGCTGATTTTATCAAAGGTCAAAGGTTATTTATTCGTCAGTTCTTAGTCCCAATAGTGTACTCCTAGGTTAAAAGCAGGCAGATAAAATCAGGTATTATAGATAAATAAGAAATCACATTCAACAAGCTAAAATAGATTAAAATAGGGATAAAATAGAATGAAATAAGATGATAAAATACATATAAAATACAAATACTAAGGAATGACAAATAAATAACCTTTGACCTTTATTAGAGACAAAAGAACATGTTTAGTAGTTGCATAACTGTTGTACCACATCACACATTCTGAAACTGAGAGCACAAAACTGAAGATATACCCTCCTGAGACCCAGCAATGCATTTTTTGTCCTTTGCAGGGGACAAATTTCACAGCTTTACTTACACCACTGCAAAGGATCCGCCCCCAAATAAATAAATAAAATAAAATAAAATAAAGTTAAATTAAATTAAATTAAATTAAATTAAATCGGAAAATTTGTTGCATTATGCTTTTTCCAAACAACCCAAATATTTAATGTAAAAAAAAAAAAAAAAAAAAAAGCAAAACATTTATTTCCCTGGGTCTCAGGAGCATGTGCAGTTAACCACTTCGACCAGCAGTCTCTTCAAAGCTGACACCGCTGGCTCGTGCTCTGGGTCACTGTGTCCTCAACAGGAGGAAGTCTGGCCCACAATGTGTACTTTCCACCACAAGATGGCGATAAACACAATAGAATGTGAGTAGGCAGCGCGTGCCGGGCTCTGTATGGCCTTGTGAAATGGCGTCCTGATGAGATGGTGCTGAAGTTATTTGCCTCGTCACCACAAGTCTAAGATAATTAGCCGTACAATTGAGATCATACAGAAATATTCAACGGCTATTATTGAAACATATGGTCACTTTAGTTGAATTATGTCATTAGAAGCGTTCGGTTCGTGTCTGAAAGTTTGTTTCGTACGTTCAACAGCTGATACCTGACCAGTTGCGTATGTTCCGTTTTTATTTTTTACTTATAGCAATGTGGTAATTTCTTTTACTGTTAACATACAGGTAGCGAGTAGAGATAAGAGGGCACCAGATAAGGGGGATGTACTTATGAGCCTCAGCACCAAACATTCGTGTTTACGCCTCTCATCTGTTCACCGCCTCACTTGACTGAAACCACAGCAAAGGCTTCTGGGAAATGTATTTCTGCTCTCCAACGCGGACGCCGAATGGATCAGTCACAGCACACTACACTCCCCACAATCCACTGCGTTGTTGTTAGCGACCCCATCTTGTGTCCTCCTCATGAATATATATCAGTCAGTATTTGCGTAGGAGGTCGGCCGACGTTCATTTCATATTCTAGCACTGTATTTTGGTCCAAATGGGACGCACAGTCACGTCTCCGCCCTGATCTGTCCCTGCGCGCCCAGCCTCTTCCCAGCGAATTCAATCGGTAAAATGTTTTTAGGAGCAGCGGAGAAGACCCCGACTGGGAAAAGGAGGCAAGAAGTGAATGACTACTAGTGGGATAAGTCAGCAACACCGCCCATTTGGCGGACATTTACCACGGTGGGCACTTACTGAGGCTTTTAAATGTAGAGGTTGGAGGTAACCAAGTGCGCACCGTTATTTATTTAGAGTGGGGGACTTTTCATTGGCAGAGATGGAAAGTGTGCAGACTGTCGCTGAGGATGGCGCGTCTGATGGAGGCGCGACCAAGTTAATGAAGAAGCCCAGTGGTCTGTCTGTCGCCCGGGGGACTCCAGCCGATGATGGCGGTGGACATTTAGCACCCTCCCGCGTAGATGCGAAGAACGGGGATAGTCTTTCTCATGCCGCCTCTACAGCGGGATCTAGTGCGTCAAACAGAACTGTGGCGTCGAATGGCCGGGGCTCATCCAACAACTCCAGCTCTCTCCTGTTGAGACGGAGACGCTTGAAGAGGAACCTCTCCGCCGCAGCTGCAGCCACCGCCACCTCAGCTGTCACCGCCGCCTGCGGCGCCAAGATGAACTCGGCCCTATCCTCTGCGTCTTTACATACCCGGAGTCTGGATCGGAAGACTCTGCTCAAACACCGACAGAACATGCAGCTGCAGCCCGCGGATCGCGAGTGGGTGCGAACCGATCTCCACCGGGGCTCCATACACGTCCACGACAGACTTACGCCGTCATATCCCAGGCCGGTCCTTTGCACTTTGGACACCACAGCCGGCGAGGTGGCGCTTCGTCTGAGTAAACTCTGCAGTAAGTCGAGTTCAGTTATGCGCATTTTTTGTAAAGATCCCCCCAAGACTGACCAAAATGGCAACTGCAACGTGAAGTATGAGTATAATGATAATCCGTGCAAGGTGGATGACGAGTCAAGTCTAAAATGCACCCACCTGGCTCCCCTGGATTCCACAGAAGTAAGGGGGCATCCAAGTGACAGGTTGAGACTGCTGCTAATGGAGAATGCTAATGAGAGACAAAAGCAACAGGACGTTGATGGGAAACTTTTCACCCCTGAATCAGAGTCACAAGACAATATAACCTGTTCACTGTCAGATTTAAACTCAAACTCTAACATGGATACCCCCAATGACGATGACTCAGAACACAGGAATGGTGCAGACAGCTATGGATTAAATTCTGGCTCAGATGTGGAGAGCAGTGCATTTGATGACCTTAGCTCTGGAGCCCGGCTCAGCGAGCACAGGGACTCCCTCAGTGATGACATGATTCTGGGTACAGAGGCATCCATCCTCAGCCCCTCATTTGACAGTGCCACAGAGGGCCATGACATGTATGGCAGCTCATCGGACGAACTGGAGTTGGACTGTCCTACATCGAGCACTAGCATGGACCCCATCTCTCAACACCACACCAACGGCATCAGTGCTGTCTCCGCCAACTACAAACAGTGCAACATAGGACATTTAAACGACATGACAAACAATATGGGGCCAGATAGCAGACACAACCCACACAGTCTGGGCAGCCTGCCACCCAGCAGTAGTGCAGGCTCATTGTCAAGAGCCTGTTCTACAGGTAATACACCTGACATCCAAGATCCTGGCTCTGGCCAAGGTGCTGTAAAATCTGGGCTGACAGTTGACCACAATGGAGATTCCTGTGATTCCATCCCCACATTATATGTCCAGCTGCATGGTGAAGCTGTCAGGAGGCTTAGCCCAGATGAGAGGCCTCTGCAGATTCAGAATGACTTTCTATTTAAGCTTGGATTTAAGGACCCATGGAGAGTTCAAGAAGAAGGGCTTAACACAGAAATTGGCTCCTTGTTACGTTTTTATGCAGGTAAGACATTCACCAGTATTTGAACTTTTGCATTCAGATAAAGTGCAGCAGGTATTGATGTGTTTTAGGATTACTTAGGACCTCGATATTTGCACACTGCATAATCTAGACCCTGCACATCCTTTATTTTGTAGTTTTGTAACAGGTTGTCAACCTGTATCACAGGATGAGGCAAGTGCACTCATACAGGTGTGTGCCATTTTATTTATTTGACAAATGAGCAATTTTTTTTTTTTTGAGACAAAAGATGCTATTTCATAGGAAGGTAATGATGTATATTTAATTTGTTCACTGGACAATCCCCAAGCACACTGGACCACATATTTCTGTTTCTACACATTGGATTAGAATGTTGTCAGACACGATGAGTGCAGCAGACCTTTTCTGTTAACTGCACTAGCAATGATGAAATAATAATGAAAAGTCGTTAACCTTAACTTGCTTCACAGTAACAGTTAAGTACACTAAGGTTTAACTGTGGTGGCATAAATGTATTAGAGTGAGGTCATCATCCAAAGGCAAATGATTTGTCAGCTCTACCTTGCCTCTGGGAGTTCCTTTAAATTTTTAGATCTATTTCTTTTTGTTTTGTTTCTTCCGGCATTGACTGTCTTTGTTGGACCGTACCAACACACTCTGCTCCCATGGACACGCATGACATCGCCACAAAGCCATCACCACAACTTATGGTGCACAGACATGGGGCCCTTTCCGGCTTTTGCCCCATTATCATCCTAATGAAAAGCCTGAATGCCTTTGTGGTTGGATGGAGAGTAGGGGTGGGAGCGGTATGGCTGAGAGGACCATAAACCCTCTCTGTGGACTCAGTGAATTCTGGTCATTGAGATGCTGCACAGTGCCTGTACTATTGGCATCCAGCTCAGCTACTGTCACACTAACTAACACCCTGCCAAGCTGGGTTAACATGCTCCTCCAAAGCTTAGGAAGCCCCTTTCTTCACTGATGCTGCCTCCACTACTGCTGTCGTAGCTAAGGGAAGTGAGATGGCAAGGGTTGGGGGAAAGAGGGGTATGTCTGGTTGGGACTGTGGAGAAGAAGCGGCTTATTAGGTCTAAAGTCTAATGTGTGAAAAAGAGAGGGACTGACACTCTCTAGCTTCCTGTCCCGAGAGGCTGTTGAACTAGAGGTCACTCAATACAAAACTGGAAATGGCTACATGTGCTCCGGTTCACATTCAGTCACATGTGTTTTATGACCTATTGTGCTTTTGATTTGCTTGAGGTAATGCTAGGATGATTTAACTGCGAAGCATCATATGGTAGGCTGTATAACTGTGCATGGATGTGCATTTAGGGAAAACAATTGAGTCCTGTGTGAGAGTGTGCAATCAGCTGAGCTAGAGTAGCAGCAGCCGCTAAATGTGTGCAAAAGGAGCCCTGATGCCCCTCCTGAGGCCAACGCCCCCACATCCCATGTGAGACAGCTTAACCGTGGTCACCTGAGCTCTCTCCCCAGCCGCCGTCAACACCCAGGTCACAGTCTTAAAAGGCCTAATTCTCATTCAGCCACATGAAGGATAGTGAAGATTTATAAGAGTGACATGCTCTTCACTATCACACACATAAATGCACTAGCACAAGCTCTGTAAAAAGCAAGCAGCACTGTGACATGTTTAGCCAGCTCTTCCTCCCCTTCCCTTACATGATGAAAGCATGTGAGGAATGTACGCTGGCTCCTCTAGAATGTCAGGCACGTCGTTGAGAGGAAGTGGAGTGAGGGAGGCGGGGGGTAGTTTGTATGAGGGGATACTATGCTGACACATGTTGAGCTGACTTTGAATGGTTGTCCTACCCAGATAGTGAAGATAGGCCCAGCCTCAGCTGAGTTGCTGGCGGCTATTCAGGCGCAGCTGCCACAACTGTAGACCTCAGTCGCACTAAAGGCCTTTTTGTCTACAGGCCTGTTCATGCAAAGTGGCCTTTGATACAGGAAGTCCAGTATATAAACTCTTTTATTGTTGGGCTCCTCTGTAAGACAGCACTGTGTAACTTTAATGTCTAGCCTAGATATCAAGCGCAGTATATGAGCAGCAAGTAAACTCTAGTGCACCTTTTTAATAAGAGAGACACATGAGGTACTCAGCACTCAACACGATTAGTGAGGCAGGAGGTGATGAGATGAGGCTGTCGAGTCGTAGAGTCGCCATGGTGCATCTCGCCACACTCTTTGGACAATGCAGAGGCCAGTCTGACTTTGAAGGGGTCAGGTCATGCTTTGAGTGCACAGACTCTGAAATGGCCAGATGAGAGAATTCACTTCACCCATCTAGGCACACGAACACACATACACATGTACAGAAGCCCGCCTAGATCAAAGGGCCGCTGTCCGCTTTGGCAGGCTGACGAGTGATCCTTTCAGAGCTGCCCACACAGGAGCCTCTTGTAATGCCCAGCCAGCTTTATTAAGAGTTTGAGTACAAGGAAAAAGAAAAAAAAACACAAGCTCATATAATCAATATGTGTGCACATTCTGTTCCTGACAGGCCCAAAATGACAGAGCTGTGCATAAAATAAGTGAGTAAGCTTATTGTGTTGAGCAGGTTGACCTGAGTCTACATTTTGCCATAGCCATGATTTAATTGCTCATCCTGGTAAAAGTATAGGCTACAGGTCAGTGTAGTAATAGGACTGCTGCTCTGTGGACAGAAGATCCTCAGCCCAGCAGGTAATGAAGTTGCCCCCTGCTTTGATGGCTTTGTTCCCTTTACCCAGAGGTACTAGTGTGTGTGTGCGTGTGTGTGTGTGTGTGTGTGCGTGCGTGCGTGTGTCTGTTGACTTGTGAGAAAAGGAAATGGCATACTGAACCCTAACACACACTGGCACAGGGTTTCCCTAGAGGCAGAGGACCCAGAGTTCTTAACCAAACCAAAGCAGCACACTAAATAATTTAGATTCATTAGCCTACTCAGCTTTGCAAACTCTCATCCAGGCCTGCGTGTACTTCAGCATACTCACTCTTTTTTTGTGAGCTCTCTACTTACCCTATTAAAGTTAAAATGTTTGCTTTTTAAAAGCAGTTCCTTGTAAATCCAAAGTGGTGTTAAGATTTGGCCTGTTTTTATGAGTGAAATTAATGACTACTGGCATATACTGGCCTAGAAACTATCAAGGTATTAATTCCTTTCAGCTCCATGCAGGTTTATAGCTCCAGCTCCTGTGAAGTAGAGTCAGGGTCGATAACAGTTTCAGCATGCTGCACCCAATTTTCAGGTAATTCCCATGTTGGTTGTCAGTGTGTGCCAGCAAGGTGAACTTGGCAGGAAGAATTGTTGATGCAGAACTTGCGAAAAGCAGAGATATCTGATGAAATATTGCAAATAACAGCCCTGTTTTTTTATGTAACACAAGTTGGATACTGTATGAATATTTATTTTTTACCTGTCAGAATGTGTATGTGTCGAAAGGAGTAGATGTTATAAATTTGCCATATGTGGTTAGAATTAGTAATGGGAATGAGGTCATTTCAGTAATATACAGTGTTATTGCATCATTTCAGTATAGTGTGCTCTGCAGTGATGCTGATTTACTAACTTAAAGTAATACCTCTCCCCTATTACTGTTGGATCTACCTGAAAAATTCTGTCAAATTATCAGCGATACCGTATATTTTATTGTTTTTTCATTATTATTAATTTATTTTGATCATTGCCTGATACAATGTACCCAAGTCTTTGAATGACCCGTCACGTTGTTGAATCAATCTTAATATCATCGCACTTAAAAATAAATGCACTCAAATCATACACAGAAAAATCTAGATGACTTATGTGAGTTTGTCTATTTCCATGTAGTTACAAGATGTTGACGCTTAAAAGACAGCTTTTAACGACTGATAGTTGAGTCACTAAAAGCATTAAGGATTCTCAATTCCACATATCTTTCTGCTCTTACCTCAGGCATTCTCTGAGGAGGCAGTGGCTGGTGACGTGATGACTTAAAGGACTCTGCAGGGTTTAAAGGCTTAATGAAGCTCCCAGCATTCTCCAGCAGGCTCTGTGCAGCAGCTATTAAGCAGAGAACCGCTCACTCTGCCTTGCCTGTGCCGCGTCGTCGTCTTCGTACAGTCAGCACGCCAGATTGGTCCCGAACTCTCACTTGCATCTCTACGAAAACATTGAAACTCATGTGTCATTGTTTTGGTCGGTCACAATTCCCCACTGGTTTACTTTGAATGCGTTTTGTTATTTAAATGATGTTTTACCAGTCAGAACGGATTAAGGAAATGCTATATTCAGGTGTCAGTTTCCTTTATATTGGTGAAACATAGCTCAGAATTATCAAAAGTAGCATGTCTCAATGAATGCAAACGCGCCTGGGAGAACTTGGAGAAGTGAGGCACTAGGCTGCGTCATCCTTTCTCACATCCATGTCCTCGCCTGACAGCTAATGGTCTTTCTAAATGGCCCGTTGCTGACTCATAATGTAATTGTATAATCAGATTTCACACGTTCCAGAGCTTAAATCCAATGCGCATGTGTCGGTGTGTGTTCAGGTTGTTGCATAGTGCGCTCGTGTGCCCAAGATAAAAGTGAGCATCGACTAGAATATGTATTTTGATGCGTCTTCACGTGCGAGCCACACGTGTAGAAGTGGTCTTAAATGGAATGTGGCCACGCAGCCTCGATGCTGAGCTGGATGCGCGTATCTCTAAGGATTCGCATGCGTGTGTGCGCGCGTCTATTGAAGCAGACATAGAGAGGATAGTGGTGTCAGCTCGTAGCAGTTAAAGCCAGGGGAACTGTTTTCTGTCTAATATAGATTGCCTTCTTGGCTGACATCCTCCCACCCTCCTCTTCTCTCGCTGAATCTTCCTCCCTCTCTCAATTTCTCTCATGATCGATCCCCCTCCCTCTCCTCTTGCTATCTTTCCTCGCATCTCCTCCTCCCTCACACCATCTGACAGTTTCCATTTATCTTCTCATATCTCTTTATCTCTCCCAAGCTTATTGCTTTTCATTCCAAGAATTACTGGTCACCCTCATTATTCTCCTTTAAAAATGTTAATAAAAGCCAAAAATGACCAACTCATTGCTTTTTTCCTCTGTACATGTCATTAATTCTACAGGTGTAGCGCATTTACAAGCACCGTCTCGCCATCTCGCCTTTTTTGATCCTGCGCTCTTTGGTGTACAGTTGTTTAGTACAATGGAAACTGAGGGGTGGTATATGTTTGAAATTGCTTTGTGGTAAGCACCAGAATTAAGGCTAAACAATGTCATGCTGATATGTCACTCTTGTCTGCCTGCTGGCACGAGATGCAGACTTTGGAAAGGGGGTTTGGAAGGGCAACAGTGTTTCCTACCCTATGGGAGCAGCCTGGCCTCTCAGCTGTCTGTCAGACCGCCCTTGCCGAATTCTCCCCAGAAACCTCGGAGGAGTTCGAGGGGCTGCTCATTGTGAGCAAGGCTTTGGGGGTAGGGGGGGTAAAAGGTTCCCCCTTCAGTGGGGTCATGGTGTAAGTTCACTGTCCCAGAGCAGAGCACCGGCCCCTGCCCTGACCACATGCATAAGGGGGGGGATTAGAGGCAGGCCAGCGGGGGCTCGCTCTCTGCAGCTTTGATCAGCAGCCACACAGTCTAATACCAGACAACATCTGTAACTCTCAGCGTTAAAGAGGCCCAAAAATTCCCGATGAGGGAACACAAGGCCTCCTTGCCTGCTAGTGTACAGGACAGAACTGTGTCAGTTCCTGAATGGGAGGTTTTTAAATACCACCACTCCAGTGGCGCTTGCACTGATTTGTTTTACAAAGCCGGACTCTCCAGAGAGCATACTTGGCATTGTGTTTCTTATTCCTAGTTTTATCCATTTCCTTTCCTTTAACATACTTTTGTAAATGCAAATACAAAGAATCAAGTTTTGAGGCAGCTATTTATTTGATTTAGATAGTTTCAGGCATTTCTTCCTGTCCCTGCTCAAACAAAAGGCTAAACAGATGGTGTGTTTTGCAAATAGTATTGTCTGAAAAGAATACAGAGTATTACCAAAATCTTTGTTTGTGTCATCTGGACACAGCTTGATAAGGTGTGTTTGGGTGGAGCTGAGCATGTCTCTGTGGACTCTGCTCTAATAGAAAGGGACAGAGTTGTTGATATGAAATGACCTAGTTTAAAGTACATCTCTCAAAAAAAATGCTGAAGCATAGGGCTGCAACTTCCTCATTGGCTGGTTTGTCCTTCAAGAGAAAGGCAAATGGAAGGACATAGTCCCGTCCATTACATACACAAACAGCTCTCTATGTTCAGTTACAGTATGATTAATGAAGCACAGGTTGTGTCTGGTGATACAGTCACACCAAATCATTCTTAGAAATGGTAAATTCATAATAACAGTGACTGTCAGACAGCTCTGAAATCGTATAGCTCTGCATCCAATCTATACTGATATTGTACATAATATATGTAATGAATAAGACTTTAAGTTCTGTTTCCTGTTGCATTGTGTTGATTTAACTTTTTTTCTTTGATCTGAAAATTCATTCCTAAAACAACTGAAAATAATTTAATTATGTTTTATATTGTTTGCTTTAAATTCATCATTTTAACATTAGTTTAAAGGTAGTTTGTTTGAAATCTGCGAAGCTTAAAGTCCAGCTTTAGGAGCCATATGTGCATGTGCATTCATGTCTCAATCATTAACATGGAAATTTGCTTCTAACTTGCTTTAGCTGCATGCTTTAATAAATATTCGGATCCTAGAAGGAAAAAAAAAGACAAGCTGTCATAGGTTTCACAATGAAATGAACTCATTCTTTTTCTTGTGTCTCGACTTAACATTTTATTCTGCCTCCTTTGCCTCATTATTCCTGTTGGCCAGTCGTATGGTCTCTGTAGTCCTTGTTTCTTTTGCGCTGTCTCCAACAAATACAGTTGTGTTATTAACTCGAAGTTTTTTCATCTGACAGTTTCCCAGTTCCTCTGGTTAAAGACTTCTCAGTTTTTTCCCCCCTCACTATCCGTCTCTCATTGCCCTCCTACCCCAGCATCCCCTCACCCCCCTTTCTCTCTCAGTGCCACTGTGTTCACATGGCCCCTGCATGTGACATAAAGCTGAGCCAAAACACCCCGGATGCCCGCTTCAGCCCTCCACTGTTCCAGACCTTGTTAAATTTTAAACAAAACAAAAGAAAAGGAAAGGAAAGGAGGAGGGGAGAGGGGGAAAGAAAGAGCAAAGTGAGCACGTGGGGCCGAGGGAATGTGCAACAACATCACAATCTCATTCATTCACTCGCCCTGTCCCTGTGCATCATCGAGAGAGCACAGCTCTTTAATTCTCGCTCTCACCCTGCCTCACTCTTCTTGTGTGAAAGCCTTCCTCTCTGTCTCTCTGTCCTTTCTCTCTGCTCTGAACTGGACTGATTGTCGCTTGAACCACAGATCTGGGGTCTGATTACTTTGTGGCCTGTCCTTCTGTAGGATTATAGGACAACTGACTGTAGCTGCTGTCTTCATGGACGACTTCCTTCTCAATTACCCAAAGGCATCTGCTGCCAAATAACGTCAGATGTTAGATGAACTAACTAGGGCTGTCAGGATAATGAAATTTTAGTTGATGATGAATTGTTATATAAACAATTGCGGATAACTTTACAGTATAGTTTAATCCAGACAATAGTTTATTTATTCACAAACAGTACACCTTATGAAGAACAAGAATTGCCTTTTTTTTTTGGCATTGAACACACGGACACGTGAATAAGACAAAACATTTCTGTTTGCCTTTGCATCAGGCAGATCTGACATAAATTACTTAAAAAGGCCTGAAATATGCAAAGATAGTACTTACAGTGATGGGTGCCAATAGAACTTAAGCCTAACAAGATGACAGAAACAGTATTATTAAGAGTGTCAGTCAAATCTATTTATATGTCAGACCATTATCACAGTTATACAAAATAATTGCAGTTATTTCAAATAACCGCAGTAAGGCAATTATTTAATAATTGTGACAGGCCTAGAACTTACATGTATTTTTAACCCTTTATGTAATAAGATGCTCACAGAACTCCAAATAATAAAGACCCTTGTTTGCCCTTTAATATTGCTTGTAGTCTTTTCCTCATTGTTCTGCTTTGTTCACTCAACAACACGGCAGCCTTTTAATATAAAAATGTCTCAAAACAACTCGGGTGCTTGCATCACCCCTGTGGATCACTGCCAGATTTAGCTAAGCTATGAGAGTCCTTCATAGCCCCTGATAATGAATGGCGTTAGAGGTTAAGTACAAATAATAACAACGATGTGCTTATCTCTGCGCCTGTGGTCTACCCTCAGGAAAACTCGGTTTGACTGCCTTTCATCTTGGATTAGCAGCTAATAATTGCAGTACAAGTAAAGTTATGTCATTGTCGCCACTTTTTGCTAATGTAAAGGCAAATATCTGGCATCATGCTTAATACACTTTGATGAATGAGAGTCTGGAACCAGCTGGGACACATTTTCTGGCAGTTTGTTGTAGAGTGAATGCATGAAGAGTACCAGAAGAGTCAAATGATTAAGATGTGTACATTTCTGTGCCAGCTGTGGTGTTTCTCTGATTTTAAGTGGTACAAATATTTCCTCCTGCTTCACTCTCATTTCCTTGTTTCTAAGCAAAACAAGTTCAGACAGGAGCCTCCAGCAGGCTGCACTTTTCAGTCCGCCCGGCTGAATATTCATCCCTCCAATCACACACAAACACTCCTCATAATATTACTGTACACTGCTGTGGTATTCACCCAGTCTATCGCTCACTCCACCGCTCAGATGTGCTTCTCTGCGATCTATTCTAGTCCTGCATCTACGAAAACGCTGCTGCCGCCCACATGAATCTGCTTTTCTGCACAACACATGTTCAGTGCTCGTATAGTACATAAAATCACATCTGTTCATCGTGAACATCAGAAGCTGCTGTGTCATCCTTTCAAATCAAAGACTATTTTATCTTTTGACTGTTAAAAACATTGTTGCCATGTTAATGATATCAGGAGTTCAGGATGCACTGTGGAGCATTTTATCACACACCTATAGAGATAATTCTTACACAGGACACAAAGTCTAATAAATTAGTCTTGCCTGTTGTTTTGCACCTTTTGACCTTTAGTTGTGTGATGCTGCTGCTGTTCAGTCATTGAAGTAGACGTGAATGACACGTAAGATAGTGTCTGCTTAATAATTTGACTGTTGTGAAGAAGGGGATTGAAAGGGACTTGTGTTGGCAAATGGCATAATTCAGGCATTCCTGTTATTTAACATTTTCCTTATTATCTCAATTAATCTTGCTCTTTGAGGAGTGTGACACAACATTAATCCCTGGATCCGTGCCAAAATGACTGAGGGTTGTTAGTTGTAAAATAAGCGCATGCTTTTTAGGTGCCTAATGCACATGTAACATTTGTTAAATAAGGATTTACACAGACCCACACTGCCCAAAAGTTGGCAAATGTCATAGAATAATATTTGACCCAGCGCTGTGACACAATTATCCACCTGATTATCTTTTGCAGCTTTGCTCTTTTCTGACCTTTTACATTTTATTTTTAATGGACTTCCGAGCTGGCCTTCACTAGTGGAGTTTTGGCAAAGTTTGTCTGAAAGCAGCTATTTTTTGCTTCCAAATATAAGATTCAATTATTGAGATTTATATGAGTAATACTGAGATAATTTTAAATCATTATTCCCTCCAGCCAGGTAATACTAAATGATATGGTAGACTTAATGGAATTATATGTATAATGGACATATTTTGTTAAAAGTTAGTTATGAAATAGGCCTAGGGTGTCTGAAAAGAATACTAAACTATCAAAATGTTCACTTGATGGAGAAATCTACTTGGTCCCTTTTTCTGATAACTGGGCCTCTATGGCATTCTGTATAGTTCTTATATTTTTTTCTTAAATGGTGTACATTGTATCCTTTAATTAAGTTAAGTAGCACTAATGCAAACTTGGAGGCATTTGCTTTTATTTACCGAAAAGAAAAAGTATTTTATGAACAATATTTACCTGTAGATGTTCGCAGATTTCAGACATGAGTCATTGTCATTATTTTTGCATTATCTTCTTTATAAAAGACTGATATTTGGACATTGTTGCTGTATGCCCTCTGTCTTTAGTGGCTTTCACATTTGCTGTAAGAAAGTTCTTGAAACCATTGAACAGGAGACGCTTCGGTAAGCACCATTGGTTAATAAAAGCAACATTGAAAATGACTGATCATGTGAAAAAACCTGCAAGAATGATGAGAGAAAGAAAGAAGGGCTCTGAATGGCGGGCATTGAATGTAAAATCTCCCCACTTCATTTCTGTCAGTGGCAGGCATTATTAATGCAGTGGTACAAATGAACAGGGCGACAAACAGGCGGGAGTCCCTGCAAGCTAATTAATCACTGACATACACATAAAACAGACACACACCCATAAACTTGCATAAGTGTGTTTGCATGTATACGCTTTCTGCTACAATTCTGCTCTTGCCTTTTTTTTTTTTTTTTTGTGCAACATCCAACCCTCTCTGGCTTACCAATTAGTGTTCTCATCTCGCCTCTTTAGCCTTGGTATCAGAGGGAGGTGTTGTCAGCCCGCTCCTTTATCGCCGCTCTCCCTTCATCCCTAGCTCTCACATTTCACCCTCCCATGATGCACTTCCCAGGGGGGTTGAATGCTAGGTGGGTAAGCTTAAACCTCTCCGTCTGGGAGGGGGTTATTGTACTGGTGCTTAAGATGACAATACTGTATTCCTTCCTCTCTTTTTTTCTCTCTCTGCCTAACTCGTTTTAAGCCCCCCCATACAATATAAGGTGCTGAGCGTCTATCAGGGTGGTGTAGTGTGCTCCAAAAGCAGACCAGCGCTATGCACAGGACATTAGCAACAGCCTAAAGTGACTGTAATGCTGCTGATGAGCAACCAGTGTCATGTCCCTAAAGATGAGGTTTTATATATTTGACAGACATGTTAAATAGTTATGGGGAATTTATTTATTTAAGCCTATATAATCATTCATTCTTGTCTCACCATTCTAAATGCAGTTTATTCATACCATTATTTCCTTCTAAATACTGTCAGTAGGCTCAGTTTGATTTTGTTTTCTTAAAAGTATGTTAAATATTATTATAGTTTACACGGGTGCATGCTTACATGAAGTTTATGTTGGAGTCTGTGTTGTGCTAGGAGCTGGTGGTTGATTTTAACCAACTACAGTTGCCAGTGTTGCGCACTGTTGCTACTGTAGAGAAGAATAGATGCACTAAGTGACTTTGAAGTGGTTTTAAGGATTTTTGCACAGTAACTAATGTGGGTCCTCTACAACATGGATCCAGGCAACTGAGGCAGTATTAGAAAAGGAATGACGCACGTCACAGATGAGTGAATCTTACATATTGAACCTTTAATGCTAGTTTTCATGTTTAGTTTGTAATCTTGTTAATGTAAGCAAGTTTAAAAAGGGTGAAGCCATAATTTTTCATTTTGCCCCTAAAATGGCCTTTAATAGACTATTAAATGTGTCCTTGTCGGCACACAAACTAACTACTCGTTTCTCCGCTAATCTGAAGTTGCACTGATGCATGAATAACAAGTGTGAGTCATGGTTGTAGTCATTGTTTTCTATCCTGGCTCCATATGGCATGCTATATTGATTAAGCTATAAGCTTACATACAGTATGCTGTAAAGGAAGTCATATTAGCCATATGTGCCTCAGTCCTTACCTACATTAAATCATCCTCCAGGCAGAGCATCTATCACCACTGTTGTCATACGTTGTTTGTTGGCCTCTGGGATCTGCTTTGATTGCGTGTTTACTACAGGACGGAGACCGCCTTCGTGTCATTGTGCATGCATTTCCTGTGTGCCGGTCTGATTATGTGTCCCCGTGTTAGTGAGAGAGCTGTAAGACTGAAGGCAAATGCTGCATCATTCATGAGTGTGTGTGTGTATGTGTGTGTGTGTGTGTGCCACCCTGTGCCTGGACTGCAGTGACCCATAGCTGTCAACAGCATATCCTTGAGCATGATGGCACAGGCTGTGCTGAGGACACACTGCAGGGACCGCTGGCATGTGGAGGGCTGTGGGTGGGGCCACCGGGATGGGTGTGCCCGTCTGGGGCCTGGAGAGAAAGCTGTAAATGCAGAAGAGGACGGAGCAAAAAAGGACACTAACAGTACTGTTCTCTTTTCTCTTCCACTTCAGAGAGGCCTAAAAGACTTGTAATGTACAGAGCTGCAATCCCAGACCTCTGTGTGCTTCAAGTGGATATCTGAAGCAGAGGAATCCCCCCCCAGACATATTTCAAAAGAAGGCTATTGCTTTGTAAGGATGTGAAGACAGAGAGGTCAGGTCATGAGGAAGATGGGCTGGAAGAGAAATAAAAGCAGGGAGAAAGAAGGAAGTCTGGTAAACACCTGGAGATGTTACAGCCTGGCAGTATAAACTGAGGGAGTAAACGAAGGTAGACGAGAAGTGGTGAAGTCAGAGAAATGTATGTTAACTGGACTTCCTTGTAGCTGTCTGAAATATTAAAATATGCACTCACACACAGCCAAAACCTTTCCGGTCATAACCTATGTGTGAGCGAGCAAGCAAGGAAGAGACACATTACGTAACTGGGCACCCTGGTTTCCCTGCCAGTTTACTATCACACAACAGTAACTCGGTTCACACGTGTGCAGGCTTGCTTTATTTTGTATGTGAAAACGCAGCCACCCATTTGATTCTCACGCATTCATGACCTGCTGGAAACTCATTATTTTCCTACATGAAAGAGCTATCATCTTCCACGCTGGTGAAGTCTGTCATGCATTTGAACTCAATCTATGCGGAGCAGGATTACATAAACAGAGGTTTTGACAGAGAGTACATCTCGACACTTTTGTTGTGCAGATATTAAAGGGTTGCAGAAAGTGATTGAGGGCACCATCATCTTTTCTTACTTGGCAGAAAGGGCGAGAAAAAGGGCAAGAAAACTCTAGTTGATGAAAATGTATTTAATATATAGTGACAGTTTCATAATTTAAAAAAAATATCCCGAGCTTTAGAGTATGGAAGGAAATTATGCAGGATTTAAAGATAAACTCCTAGTATGTGTTTCCCTCAAAATGAGATTTTACATGTTGAATATTTATTCTTTCTGTACTGGAATGTCTTTGAACATGGTTGATATTTGTGAGCATTTCAAAGTGGATACAGTTCCATGTGATGTATGTGGTGCGGTCATGAAAGGCTGCACTCCCCAGCCCATTAACGATCAGTTAATTAAGATCTGTGGAACGCTGTGGTCTGGCGTCATTAAGCGTTCAACTACACAACACATATCTGTTGTCCGTGATCCAGACTCCGGATACCTGCGCTACAGTTTGATAAGTTACCCCTTCTTCAAACTCCACAGCTGTCAGTGTTTGGACATCACAGGGTTTTGCATCCACATTGTACCCGGTGAGTCAGCGCGTCGGCATATCTCGTCACCCCTTTACTTTTAACTTCCCATGCCATCCATGTGCATTTGCGTAACCTTTTTTTCAGTTTCACCCTGAAGCTGAAGCCGTGACACCGTGAGAAAGCTCAGTGAATCTCTGAGTTGAAGACAAGTCAGATGAATATAGTGATTGTGATGTTGTGCTTCTAAATATAAAGTCGTGTGGAAAGAGACGCAAGTCATCTCCCTGTTTTTAGTTAAGAGTAGGTCATCTGTGACATTATTTTCAGTTTATTATGAGACTGTGACGGGTCACATTAGATGAATAGGAAGAACTGTATAAAACATGTTGAAATTACCTGTAACACTGTTGTTTAAAGATGTAAAAGAATGCCATGCTTTTAATAATTAGACTGTTTGTCCGTATAAGCCCAGATAGGAAGTAACAAAGTACAAATACTGTACTTTCCTTACAACATTTTACTTTTACTCTAAACTCTCAGTAAATTCTACCTGTTACGAAAGTATTGTTACCCACATTGTAATGTATTTGAGGGGGATTCTTGATTTTTTTTTTTTTTCCAGAATGTCCCCAGCACCTCTCTACAGAAAGACTTATACCAGTATCAAAATATCAAAACAATGGTTACTGGTTAGAAACTATTTTTTCATCCTGTTTTCTTTACCATCATCTACACATGTAGTGTTGGTTTATTTCCTAGATCATTTTTACAGCTGTCAAAATTAACACATTAATGCAAATTAATCCATCATCATCATTTATCTGATGAAAAATTTTAATGCAATTAACCCATCTACAGAACACAATGACTCTGAACGGCTCTGGCTATGCATTTTTGGGCAGTTTGTCCCAGTACAGTTAGTGCCACGCATGAGCAAATGGGCAGTTGATTCAGTAGAGACAGGCAGCAGAACTAACCCATAAAATTGGAAAACACTAAACAGCACTGGCCCTCTGGATGGAAATATGAGGACAAAAAAAAGACAGAACAGTTGTATCAAGTTGTTTTGTTGAAACTATTGAAGGTGTTTAATAAACACATTAAGTATATATTCCCTTCTTTCTTGAGTCGGTTTGCTCATACAAAAATGATATATAGATTAAAAATGAATATTTAATCATGACTAATCAAAATTAAACTACAGCAATCCTTTGATTAATCTGATTAAAAATGTGTGTAGTTTGACAGCACTAATAATTTTACAATAAAGTCATAGTTTGTGGTAAAGAATGCAAAGTAACATCTCATTTGGTGTGAAATGACTCAGTGGACTGTTGCACGTGATACATGGTTGACTTCATTCTTTAGGAGGGAGGTGGAAAATGTTAAGAGAGGTTAAAATCTCTACAGTCTGGTTATGTCAGAATTGTAGGGACATCTTCAGTAACTGAACAGATTGTGAAGAAAGTCAGTTAAACTGATGTTACTTCTGCAGCTTTTTGGTGTGTAGTCTTTGCTTACACAGCCATTTTCACAGTCTGGTCAAATGTTTAAATGTTTAACAATCAAACTGTGACTTTCTTTACTTAACTCTTATTTTAACCTTTAAATTTTAACTCGGTTTATTATCTCCGTATGGAAATTCAGTCTCTGTACTTTACCCATCCTGATACACACACACACGGTACTTAACATTAGCATCAACAAATAGTACACACATTAAGAGCAGTGAGCTGTTATTGACAGCATGACTAACTTCAGATCTTCATCAGCATCGTGCTCAGGGCCACTCGTAGGAGAATGAAACTACATGCACTCTATCTGTTTTGTTATCAAGGAAACCCTACATGATGCAGAGAAAACGGGTTCGGTGAACACAGAAAGCTGATCATGTGAATGTTGACGTGACCTCACAATGCACATTAAATCCAAAACTGCTCGAAAACGACAGTATGAACAGATCGTGATTCAACGGTAGTAGCCCCATCTGCTTGAACTTAAGGTTCTTGTTATTCTGCGTCGTAGTGTGTCCTCCTAATGTCAAGACTGATATCAGCAAAGTGGATGGGACGGTAACATATTGGAATGATGGCCCCTTGGTGTCTAGAGATGTCGACTAGACAAGAGAGGGAGACTTGATCTCAGAGAAAAGATGTCCATTACAAGGAGGTCTAAAAAGATATGCATGAGTTGAGATTCAGTAGCAGGTAGGAGGGTAGAAAATACTTCTTTGCTGTTACTGTGAGTACATTTCAGGGCTTGTACTTTTGAGCGAGGAAGTTCCATCAGTACTTCTGCATTCTGCGCTTATCTCCATCTGTAGTTCTACTTCAGTAAAGAATTCATGTACTTATCACGCCTGCTTCTCTTCCAGAATCATATTAATTTCATAAGAGCTAGCTGGTCTTCTCCTCTGGAAAGCCACAGATTACAATGTGATTTTGAGATGAGGAGGAATTAAAAAACAAAAAAAACAAACAAAAAACAGGATGACCTTTAAAAAAAATTTAAAAAAAGATTGCACCACCAAACAATAGCCCATGTCTCTTGTCGTTACTATAATCTCATTCATTTGGCAGCAATGAATAATTAAAGCAGCTTGTAATTAAGTATATTTACCCTTTAACGTCTATTCAAGCGTGATTTTATACAATTATGGGATTTGTAGTTTTGTTGGCCCGAGAGAGTCGAGTTTCTGGGTTTGAGCAGTTTTAATGACGATGTTTACAGCCGACTGAGATTAGTTCATTTAGCCTCACAGCACTTTTCCCTTGTGTGTTTTTCTGCCCAAGGTGACAGTAAATGCCTGGAGGTACCCCCCCTTATCTGTCTGTTTACCACATTGTTATGTATATATAGTATTTTTACCCTTTTTATATATTTTTTTTTTACTATTTCCAGTCTAGCTATTTTCTCCCATTGTACTTTTTTTCCCATTACCTTCCATCTTATAGATCCTTCTCTCATTCCATCCCCCATTCGACTTGCCTCAGTTCTTTCCACGCCAGCATACTTTTACTGCAACATGCTAATATGGACCCTCATCATCTACGGTTTTATTTATTTAATACACGCACACTCACCCACAAACATAGTAAATAATTCATTTGGGAGCTCAATACAAGCAGCTTCGCAATCATGCTCAGATTTACACCCGCACTTTCAATTAAATCGCCCTGCACACACAAGCCCTTACTGCATGCACACTTACAACACGCGTAAATAAACACATAGACATTTCGGTCCACTACGGTGACAACATTTGCATCCGTTCACACACAAACAAAGAGGCGAAAACAATCTGTGTGTATGTGTGTGTGTGTGTGTGTGTATGCTCCAGCCGATCAGTTGGCTCGTGTTTTCCAATGTAAGGTTTCATAACACACACTCATTACATAACAGCAGCAGGAGTACAGCTCGGAGGAAGGGGAGAAGAGTGGGGAAGCACATAATGTACGTCAGCGTCAGACCCTTACTCTGACAGAGGGAATCACAGGGGAGAATCTTGGTTTTCACACTCTGATTACAACGATTAAAAGCATTCCTAATACTAATCTCTCCTCTTTGTCTGCTGTATCTGTTCTATTTTTGTTGAGTATTGATTAAATTATTTGATGGAGCATGATCGCAGTGCGGTGGGCAGCGTGAAGGACAGGGTTGCTGATGAAAATGATATTTCGCTTCACTTAAGGGCACATAATACATTCATTTAGGCAGCGACGAGCCGTGATTTATGACCCTCGTGATGCGGCGTTTTTGTAGTTCCTCATTCTCTCTGTCAGGTGTGTGAGATGTGACTGCGTTTCTCTGCATTGTTCTGTATTTGTTTCTGTTTCTGAATCGCGTTGCATGAGGTTAATGTGACCTGATGTGTGGCTAGAAGTGGTTTACTTCCGTGCATTCAAGTCATTCTCGAAATTAGAATTACAGAAGAGCAACTCCGCGCGCAAGTGGGTCAAATTCAAGAAAGAAAGGATAATTCAGCATTACAGAACACACCACAAATCCTCCTTCAGGTCATCCCTGTGCCAATATGCATCCCCACACTGCCCCTACTGGTTGTGAATGGCAATGCCTTGACCTGGTAAATGGACTTGTACAATGCCTTTAATAGCAGAAGGCTGTTTAGTTCCTTTCTCCCCAGGGGCAGAGGGTAATAATGGTTTGATGGGGAAGATATTGCAGGCTGCGACCTCATTTGGATTCAGGATGTGTTTCACCGGACCTGGGGTGTTGTGCAGTGTCTGTGCGAGCGTTTTTGTCTGATTGCGTCCTTCCTAGTGACATGCTTAAGACAAATGAGCTATAGGAATTTGAGGGCATCCATCAAACTATTAATTATCCGCTTCAGCCTTATTCTGAGGACAGAGGGACGTCTCATGGTCGCCCTGGTCAAGGCAGCGTATTTGTCTGGAGCCGCTGCTCTTTATGTGGTATCACCAGCTGAGAACGCTTCACACAGGGGGGAAGAGAAGACGAAACATCACCTTGGCTTAGCTGTTTAAAGTGAAGGATGTTCAGTGTCAGAAAGAGACAGAAGCGCAAAGTGTCACTCAGCTTTTCCTTGATGGAGTGGATGCGCGTCTCGGCACTCTGGAAATGTCAAAGAAAAAGGGATGACTGTTACCTTATCCAGCATTACTTGTAGATCTTGTTTTAGAGTGTCCCGGATCATTAAACTTCTCTACTGTATCCCACACGTTTAAAAATAAATGACACGTTCACAGATGTGGCTTTACTCATCTGAAATGCAGAATACTTTTAATTGTTAATGCTTTTTAAATTGTTTTATTAATTAAAGAGATAATGAATGCTACAACATGGGTAATTAGATTAATACTCATCTAAGTGATTAGCAGCTTGTGGCAGCATCCTAACAAAATTTATTTTAAGGGAACTGTACTGTAGGATGTCTAAACTGACTGCACTTTAGTTAACCCCTGAAAAAATATATATATTTTAAAATTTTCTGCCCTTTTAACCTTTCCTAATTGATTTATCACCATTTATATATAATATTATCCTACACATTTAGCATTTTTCAGTGAAAATATTTACTATACTATTTTAATTTACAGGCCGTGTAGATGTTCACAAAAGGTTAGAGTATATTCAGAGGTGATTATATAAAAAATTCAAGAAAACAGAAGAAAATTCCTTCATTAAATGAGCATAAAGACCAGTACCAGTAACCAGTACCCCTTATGAAATTACAGGGGTTTACTAGTTTAAGCCTAGCTACAAGAACGTAACATGTTCACTATGGAGGCTCTGAACATCCAAAAAAAAAGACACATCTGATGAGCTGAGAAACTACATTTTACCTGCATTAAATAAGTGTATTTATAGGATTAGTGGCTCTAAAGTTGTAGAACATTTTAGATCAGTAGCAGCTGTTTAGGAGTTTGAGGGTTAATATAACTGATTGCAGTCAAATATCAATTGCAAAAACGTGTTCATTTCTTTGGATTAGAAGAATTAAAGTAATGTTCAGTTTCTTCTCATTATGCAATACAGCAGCAGAAATTATGAAAGTCATCCAAGCGCTCTCCCCCTTGTCCTTAGTTAATGTTTCGACTGCAGAGATTTTGTTGTCACTTAGAGTCTAGATATTTAAATGTAATGTTCAACAGAACCTTCTCCATGATTTGCATGTTGTTACACAGTTCAGGTATAAGTGAATGTACACATGTAAACTCACGTGTCTTGCAGTGCCCCACACTGATAATGCACAAACATCTCGCTTATTTCCCATGCAAACACATACCTCGTCCTCTTATCACGTTTACACAAAGGACAGCTGGACACATTTCACACATCAGCACCTTCTCAGACCCAGAGGAGAAGCAGCCCCATCTATCACCAAGGACCTGTTTGTGTGAAAACATCTGGGAACTTTTATAGATGGTCTTTGTAGGATTAAGAAGTTACTAATTAAGCATCACTCTTTTCAGCGGCTGTGAAATGATGGGGGTTTAAATGGCCTTGAAACATGCCTTTAAAAGATCTCTATTTATTGTGTTTTTCACCGCTGTATACTAGGGCTGCATGATATGGGTACACAACACTGCAATAACAATAATATTGCAGTATTTCTTGTTCATGTGAAGAAATGTCAATTTCATCTAAGAAAAATGTCAACAATGTTAAAATGAGCCAAAGACAAAATACTACTACAAAGAATTACACAACTCTGTGCAAGAACCTGGTGATGCTGCAACCGTAGACCTCCAGACACAAACATAGTCGAATACTGTGTCATTTTATTCCTATATAACAATGTGTAAATGGCATGGATGTATTTCATAATAACAAAAGTGCCAGAGTACCACCTTGTAAGAGCTTTAACAAAGCAATATTCCATTGCTTGCCTGGTTTGGTAAATACTTCATATAAAAATAAAATCTTTAAATATAAGTGCTCAGGACTTGCCCAATATTCACATCTTTTCAACATTAATAACATGTAAACTTGCATTCCACCAGCAGCAGTAGCATTACTTCAGTTTTTGTTGCCAGAAAAACTAGTATGTTAGAGTGGTAGAGAAAACCACTCTGGTACCTCATGGTGTGTAAAACTGAAAGTTAATTTAAAAAAAAGAAAATAAATGATTGCACGTCTTTGCGATCTGAATATTGCACACTCCGTTATCGCGATAACAATATTTTTTTATATATTGTGCAGGCCTACTGTACATTAACATGTGAATGGTGTTGAAAGGTGCTGAGATGTAAGACGTAATGTGGCAAAAAAATGTCGAACACTTTAGGTGAGTGCGGTGAGCTGACTGTCACCCGTGATGGCCTTTGCCACCTTCCAGCAAGGCTCATGAACCGCTGCTGGAGCAGACAGTTGGCTTACCACGGCCTGTCACTTTGAATCTTAGTAATCACCTCAAGTCATCCACAGAGAATGAGAAACAGAGGGAGGGGAGATGGTGAAAGGAATAAAGGAGCCGAGCAATTTGGCCAAAGAGACGTGGCTGATCAGATGTAGGAAGCACATCATTTAATTGTTGCAAACGCACACCTTTATGTAGATGCATTCTGACACTGTGTGCATGCATGTCACTGTCGTCTATAACAGAAGGGCGATGCAGCTATTTGTGTTGCAAGAGTAACAGCTGGCCCTGCTCTGTCTCACATTCATTTCTCTGTCACTTCTCCTCTTACTATCCCCCACTCTAGTTCGCTCTCTATAAGCTAATTTCTCCAATATGTGCTTGATTATTTAATAAGCGCTATAGATCATTGGAGCGCCTTTATATAAAGTTTTAAAATGTGCAATCCCTGCAGTTCGGTTATTAATAAGATGCAAAGAAGAGATAAATCTCAAAAGGAACAGAAGAGGCTGATGGTGGAGATATAGGAGCCTGGTGTGGGCTTAGAAGCATTTATTCTCCCCGCGTCTTACCAACAGTACATCACATCTGTCACCGCCTATAGAATAAGAAGAATACGCATGCTCGTGCTCCACTGTGACTTATGTGGGTCATCGATGCCCTGCGGTACGGCATGCCCAGTCCTGTAGTGGAGGTGTGCTGATGTCAGGTTGTGTTTAGCAGGGCAGGGTAATTAACCAGGGACGTGTCCTTGTTATCACTAAGACGAACCAGACTAAAGAAGCATCGATTTGTTAAATGAGAGATAGATGGGGAGAGGTCAGCCTTTGGCGCTGATCGCTAACAGTGATGGATAACATTGGCAGCTCGGCGTCTGGGAGGTTGCTTTGTCAATACGTGGCAGAGACATCAGCTGAGAACAGTAATACCGAGCACTTCGACGTTGTTTCCCCTCAGCCTCACTGGGTCGCGCTATCTAAAGATGCGCCATAAATTTAAATCAGTGTCCTGGGAGCTCTTGTTGTTGCACACGCTGTCAGTAGCAGCTGTTGAACATCTGCACGTTCATTCTCGATCTGTTATGTATGGTTCACAGGCTTTAAGTTGTAAATTAAACTGAAAAATACGAAGTGCTGCTCGGATAAAATATTGTTAAAGTTTTGAAAGTTTGCCGTTAACATGAATACGAATTGATAGCTTTTACAGGCAAACTTATGTTTCGTGTTTGAGGTCTGTCTACATTTTCTGACCACATTAAGTGGATCGTGTCTGGTTACCCTCAGTCCTCGCTGCAGGGTAATATCATCAGTTCGTCGTCAAGTGCGGACACGTTATGTTTTTCAAACGTGTTTATTATTCAACTCCGTTTACCTCACGTCTGAGTTAATGTGCTGGTAAAGTAAAGTCATGACTGACTAATTACAAGCTAAGAAATTTAATCAGGATTATAATTGAAGATTTTGAAAACAGAATTAAAACGTATAACTGGTTTAAAAGTAAAAGAAAGATCCAGTTGATGTTTGGTTATGTGTTTGTGTTCTGACTGTAAATAAAGAACGTTAAGGCTCCTTGGTCCAGAGCAGGTTTGTGTGTACGTCTGTGTGTATTTGAAGAGTCGGGGTGTACATAAACAGGTACCGGAGCATGGTGTGGAGGGGAAGCAGTATTTTCCTGAGCTCGGGGAAGAGGAAGGAAGCCATCTCCAGTAACCAACACACATACTGCGCACAGTAGTACTGCTGCTCCTACACACAGCAGGTCTAGGAATAGACCAGTGTCTTCTGTGCACACACGCCCACCTCGCCGAGCCTTTCTGCTATTTTTAAATACACATTGTGCATCACCCATAGACTTTGGGATGACCACTGTGACTGACATCACTGCTGCTCAGAATATTTCTGGTGTAGGTGGCCTGTGGCTCGTACATCTGGAATGTACTGCAGCAGCTAAGATGCCTGTATGAAAGTCTGTACAACTTCCTTCCCCTACTGTAGCATTACCAAGACATCCAGGCTTTTTGGAGACCACACTTGTAAACAGGATGCTCACGTGGGAGTCCCACCCGTCTCCCTGCTTCCTCCACTGAGCATTCCCATGGCTAGACTGATCGATGACCTCCCTCTAGTCAACCCACAACCATGTGAGGTGGCTATTAAAGGCAACACATCCATACAGGAGCAGCTTTCAGACTTCTTACCTATATATATTTAAAAAAAACAAAACATCCCACTCAAGCTGCCTCAATTGTCCCCCCCATCTGCAAAAAAATAATCTTTTTTGGTCCATCAACATTCAGGGGGAAAAATTAGATGGATGCCCATATGGAGATGGTTAATCACTGTCACTGTGTCAGTGTGTGTGTATGTCAGAACGAGTAGGAGGAGGAGTAGGGTGCATGTGCTGCTGAATATGCTTGTGTGGGAGAGAGCAGGTTCCAACAAAGGCCTAAAAATAGTAGGAATATGCCCATGTGACATATTGAGGCTAAAAGCTTGTGAATAATTTGTCTAATGCAACACATACCCCCTCCCTAAGCTCAATCACGAAAATATGCTCCTGCTGGTTACCTCTGCCAGCGAAGTTGGAAGAGGGTAACAAGTCTGTTCAGCCGTTTTAGTCTGTCTGTCGGTCGGTTAACGAGACATCACATACAGAGAGAGAGAGAGAGAGAGAGAGAGAGAGAGCGATCGGTGGACAGATTAGCTTTTCATTGCAACCTGACATCTGTGGTCATATTTATGGTTTTTCTGGATTTGTATTTTCTCTTTATGTAGTTGGACGGGATCTACAATCAGATATTTTTTTTAAAGGAAGCCTACAACAGTAATATTCCTACTGTTGTTATTCCCACCAGAGTAGGCCAAGTCTTAGTGTCCATAGACTTTTTAGGCACTATTTCCAGTATTAGACTTATCTTGCTTATCTCCTCCTCTTTATCTTGTCCTTTCCTGTTTCCCCTTTATGGAACTTTAAGCGTCATGTTTAGCTCATCTTATCTTCGCCACTTATTTGGAAGTGAAAGCAAAAGCCGACACGTTATGTTTGCGTGTTTTACCGTAAACCTGTTTATGGATATACTGCAGCTCAGTGCAAGGGTTTGTAGGTTAAGTTACAGACCTTCATACAGTGAAGATTTAAGG
>JAPTYQ010000010.1:18081444-18091776 GCA_029814465.1 Ostorhinchus cyanosoma
TGTTTATGGATATACTGCAGCTCAGTGCAAGGGTTTGTAGGTTAAGTTACAGACCTTCATACAGTGAAGATTTAAGGTTTTTGGGTTTTTTTTTTAGAATCTGTATAAAGTCTGTTTCATTGTTGAGATTAGTGTAGTTACCTCACATTAGTTATCCAGTTGATATGATGTGATGCTGTGAGGAGTAGGACTTGGTTAACCCGATTTGTAAAGGCTAAAATCAAGAAACGTATATCATAATTACTTCTACAAGTCGATTAATCGAATCAATTTAGGTGGAATAGTCATGATGACATTAACACAAACCAACCAAGGTGTGTTTTTGGTTTTTTTTTTTAGATTTTAAACCCTTTTTCAGACTTTACGCATGCAGAAATCAGGCAGAAATAGTATCGTGAACATTACTTCTGTATTCCCAGAAATTTCATCCCACCTCAAATATAAAAAAAAAAAACCCTACATCAGCTATGCTTACTGTTTGATCCAAGGGCTGATTGTTTGTGCACACATCCCTCCTGAAATCACTTGCATGTCTGCAGACTGATCTCAATAAATGATGTTGTATGTGACACCAGTTCTTATGACATTTGGCGTGCTATATCTATGCATTTTTGAGCTTTCTCGTGTCACTCAGCGCCATTTGAATTTCAATTTATGCCAAGATCTTCGGTTCAGATAACCCTAACCCTCAGTGTGTGGTATTTGACGAATCAATTCAGGTTAGACAGGGGACTAGTAACGGCATGAACATACATGCAGAAAGCTTATAATACATACAGAGAGCACGCCAATTAAAAGTGATATGTATATTTACTTGAGTCATGATATCATAATCATAGTGATGTATGAGAAAAAGCAGCCTGCTCTTTTTAAGAAATAGAATGACTGTTAAAACTGAACATCAGTCAAAGTAATAAATAAATCTGAATCACAACATCAAACTTAAAGTAATTATTAAATAATTGTGGAACTGAGCAACAAATAAACCATAAAAAAATATCTAGGAGATAGAATTTTTGTCTTTCGAGCATTCATAGTAGATCAAAAGTCATTATTTCTAACATCAATACGCTGATTAAAAACAAAAATCCTATCAGTCCTTTTCAGATTAATAGCTAAAAACCAGCTTTTTACTCTCATCTAGCACCTGCAGTATACCACCCCACCATGTGCTTGTACCCACAACAAAACAAATAATGCCATTTGATAGCATTTCCCGTGGAGTGGATGGTAATGACCCAATTTCATTTTCTCGCTGCGTATTCCACTAGTTAAAAGTGCAATATAAAATGTGTGGAGATCAACCGTGGAAAGGACAGCGACTAAGATGGAAATACGGCATAACAAACATTGACATTTTACAGTGTTTTTGGAGATGTTTCAAGAGATGTACATTAGTCGAGTCAGCTATTGTTTTCTGATGTTCTTTAGAAGTGTTGGGGTGAATGCTAAAAATACAATATGAACTGAGGTGAAGAGCTGCAGCTTTGTATGTTGTATAGTTTTTGGTGTTTGGCAGAGGCTCGTGCTCTAGTGCATGCCCTCTAGTTATATATGACAGTCGCTGCTGTTGAGGCATACCAAGACTGCTCACCTTCGCAGCCAAACATGACTTCAGCTCAGCATGGAGAAAAAAAAAATAGTGTGTTATGTTACACACTCAGCAAATATCCTCTTGCAAACTAGGCTATTGATTCTGCTGCGAACAAAAGATTAGCCTGTAGCAGAGCGATAAGTTCAGGGCTCAGTGGCAAAAAAAAAAAAAAAAAAAGCTGAAAGTAGAATACCAGAACTCTGTTTCTTGAAAAAGGTGAAATTTAGTTGCGTACTTGTTGACGTGTGATATTCCCAATGAGAGTGAAATGATGTGTGCATTTGTCTTTGACCATAAATCATCATTATTAACATGTGGCTGGACTGTTCTGGATTTAGAGTCAACATGTGCAAAAAAGCTGAATGATTCAAAGCCATAACCATAAGCCCTTACTGTATAGACCGGTTTACAGCAGGCCACAGGACGTGAGACACTTTCTAAAGCCATCTGTCTCCTAGAAAAGACAACTTTGTGAATCTGTGAACTGAATGGAAAAACAATGAGTGGAAGAGGGAAAAAAAAAGTCGTCAAACTATAGATAAGAGAGGTGAAATTAAAAGGACAGATACACGGACAGACGGAAGAGAAACGACACGGGGAGGACAGCGCATGCCAGCCCGGGGAGGTTTTTTTTTGCGGAGGTGGAGGTAGACAGAAAGCAGGTGGATGTTTAGACAGAACGATAAGACAGCCTGGCTGACAGAACACCTGATAAGCAGCCTGACTGTCAGGTTTGGCAGGCTGGCAGTGAAGCAAGAGAACAGGGCAAAGAGAAGAGGCAGGCAGATGGGTTAAACTGAATAAAGGCAGCTCAGAGATTGTAAGAGCATAATTTAGAAGAGATGCACCTGGTATTAAGTTTGAGACTCTATTAATGTAGAGCTGAATGCAAATGCAAATCCAGACTATTCAATTCCATGTGTAAAGTGGGGCATCCGAAGCTGAATGTATTTAGATCGTATGCAAACCCAGCATTGTGATGGTGAGAGCTCCTCTCCTCGCCCCTCTGGTATTTTCCTAATTTCCAGCATATTAAAAGCCTTGTTTTTGGTCACTGACTGCCAGTGTTTTTGACAAGATTATTAGTTTGTGTTCATTAATTCAGCTGGTCTGTCTCACAGTCTGCCAGGCCCATTTTGAGGTTACATCTGCAGCGTTAACTACACAAGCCCTCCTCTCTCTTCAATACAGGGAAGCCCCAGACCATCGAAAGCTCCGAGCGCGTGCAGCTGTCGGGCACATACAACGTACGGAAAGGGAAGCTCCAGCTGCCAGTCAACCGCTGGACCAGACGACAGGTCATCCTCTGCGGCACCTGCCTCATCGTCTCCTCTGTTAAGGAGAGCCAAACGGGGAAGATGCACATCCTGCCGCTCATTGGAGGAAAGGTGTGTCTGAGTCACGTCACAGCCGTGCATGAGCGGAATAACATAATGGTCTCTCTTTTTTTTTTTTTTTTTTTCATCCGGTTCTTTTATGGTGATGTTTTGTTTTATGCTTTGAATCATAAACCTGTAATGCCGTATCACCCTGATAAAGTCACTCATATTACCCTCCAAATGTGTGCTCGCGCAGTGAAGTTTGTCCTTTTCACCTTGATGAACTGTTCGTCCTTTCCTGTGACATCCAGCAATGCTTTGTTCATTTTAGCGCAAGGTGACACCAAAATAGTGCAAGCCAGGTTTTTAGGATTCAGCAGGGAGTGTCTCTTTTTGGATCTGGAGTCATGGCATACTATAATATTTAAACAGCCTTTCTAAAATTATATTTCCTGGCTTTGAGACCAATTTTTTTTTTTTTTTTTTTGTTCTCATAGAGTTAAGGACCAAGCGTTGGGTAGGGACCTTTATCTCTTTATTACTTTATGGATCTGTGTATCTACAAGGCCACTAAATAAGCTCTAAGTATTCTCTTTTAAAGCCCTCTTTATTATTCCCTGACACAATGGCCACTCCATATCTCACCACACCCTGTTTTTTAAACATTTCACGCACAACACATGACCTCCAGTCAACTATTCATCCATACAGTGCCTCTCCATGTGCCTGTGTGTGGAAAGTGTGTGTGTATGCATGCGTGTATGTTATTCAATCACTGTAACTAGTCAGCCATTCATTCACAGGGTTCATGTGCCTGACTGTGTGTATGATTCCACGTGGCAAAAGAGCTACTTCACATACATTTATTTTCACTCATGTCACGCACATGTGTTCATTATATTATCATGCGTGCTTTAAATATTTTCATGTGTGCTTCCGCTCGACTGGATTTTTATTAACCCGCAGCCATTAAGCTTTTAACAGTCCTTTAACACAAACTATGTCAAATACAGGCTAAACCATTGAGATGTCAGCTTTTTTTTTCTCTCCGTTTCCCATTCTTTTGACTTCACTTTTCAGGGGTAAGGTTTTTATTAAGAGGTGGCGCAGATATGTCAGTATTTCAGCCTCTAACGTCACTATTGTTTCTGTCTTGCTGCAGGTGGAGGAGGTGAAGAAGCACAATCACTGCTTGGCCTTCAGCTCGGCAGGTCCTCAGAGTCAAACCTACTACGTTAGCTTTGACAGCTTCACGGAGCACCTGCGCTGGCATAGACACGCTGCCAAGGTATTGTGTGTGCATGTGCATCAGATCAGGACAAAGAAAAGCAAGCATATGCTCCCCAGCTCTTCTTACGGGTCAGCTGCGTTGTATTTCACAACATGCGTGACTGCAAGATGGAATATGAAAATATGGCACTGCACCCACCGTAATTCCACAGCCAGTGTGAGCTGAGTGGACTGAAAACATGCACGGTGTTGTTCGTTCTGCGGTATTAAAACCCCAGTGTCTCTGGTTGCACTCATACGCATAAACACCAAAGGCTCTCTCTCCTTTCTGTCATTTGAACCCAAGTAGGCCATAGCCAGAAAACCTCTTTTCTAAATATTAACAGGGACATGCATGTCACCCGCACCCAGAGGGCCACTCAGAATAGAAGCCTGGATAGAAGCAGCACGTGCCACAGTGACGTCTGCTAAGCCTTCAGCTACAGTATTTCCACTCTGAGGCTCCAGTATAAGATGAAGTGGATGTTCATGCTGTCATTTCATTTTCAGTGGCAGCCTCTATGAGTCTGACAAGAAAATGTCATACATGTGCTTCACACCTGCAGTTAATGAGATTGCATGATGATGTAATTTGTTACCTTAAGTCTGTGGTGTGACCTAACCTATGGGACTTTCCCTCGACTTCTACTGACTCTGTAATCCTAAGCAGATTGGCCATTAAATGACATTTGACCCCTCAGCAGCAGGCAACAGTCCTCACACAGTAAACTAGTAAAGTCTCCTACAGTGGAGATAATCCTATTAAATTCCACGTTTCTCTTTCTCTGTCACCTCATCCCTCTTGTCATTTTTTTTCCCCCATTTGCCAATCAACTTCATCTAGATGGTGTCACAGAGGATCAACTCGGTGGACCTGTCCTGCTGCAGCCTGGAGCAGCTGCCTCCTAACCTCTTCTACAGCCATGACCTTACCCACCTCAACCTCAAACACAACTTCCTGCCTGCAGACCAACGCCTGCAGCAGCTGCAGAGGTACATTGTCATCGTAAAGCTATAGTAAACACACCTGATACGAACCAAGGAATTGAAATGACAGGAAGAAGTGAAGGATAAGAAAAGAGAGGGCTGGGCTGAGGAGGCTTCACAGGTCGAGGATCATGTTCATTGTAGTTTCAGTGGGTTGATTTGGGCAAGATCAGACTTGAGATGGTTTAACCTTAGAATTTTTGGCCAAAACAAGAGATGGGTTGGGCTGTTGTACAATACAAAATCTCCCAATCTAAACATGGCTTGCAATCTTATAGCTACCCATGAGGTTCTTAATGATCTTTTTTGACAACAACATTATGTGATCACTGCTATTTGTCCATCCGTGTATCTAAAACATGATGAAACTTGATGGAAGGTCAGGCAAAGGCCAATTAAACATTCTGTCTATTCTTAATTAAGGGCAGAGGCTTGGTTTGTTTTTGCTTTTTTTACTATCTTTCACATTAGGAAGCTGTCGGCTGAATTATAATTTAACAGTCAGCTAAATAAAAACAAACTAATCAGTAAAATCAACTGACAAAGGAAAGCAAATGTCATTATTTGTGGGTCCTTTGTGTTTTCATTCATTTAAGATTTGCATGTGCTTGTTAGGCCCACCATAATTGTTACATAATTATCACATTGCAATTATTTAAAATAACCATGATAATTGTCTCTAAATATAAGATCAGTTCTTTGTAATTAATAAAAAGTAATATTTTATTATTACACGTCGTATTTTTCCAGCATTTGACATGCACTGTTGTAGTGACTTCATCTGTCATTCTTCAGTGTAAAATGAGCAAAGAAACGGCTTGTTTTAGTTTAAAGCTTAACTTTTTTTATTATTATTATTATCCTTGTAGGACCATTCAGTCACTGCATTTTAAGCATCCTAGTGTACACAGAACCTACTGTTAGCATTTAGCATTAGCGAACAGTAGGAGCAGTGAGCTGTCATTAACAGAGCTCAGAGACTACCTCCAGATCTTCATCATTACTGTGGTCGAGGGCACTGACAGGAGGAATAACCTACGCATGCTTGCTTTTAATGGTGGGGGAAACCAGAGGACCCGAGGAAACTCAACACAGAAATGCTCAGACCATCAGGGAATTTAAGCCTTCGAGCTGTTAGGCAGAAACGTTAGCCACGACACCACCACGCCACATATTTAGTGCTTTAGTGCTTGGCTTGAATATTTCTTTGTATATTTAAGTCAGGAAAACAGAAATATAATTAATATTACACATGTCAACATTCTCTGTCAATCAATGGCTCTTCTTTGGGAGGTGTATATGAGTAACAGTTTTTTATTATTATTGATTATTCATTGTTAGTCTTTGATCACTGTGGGTAAAGAGTTAATAGGATGGGCACAATGTCATTAATTGCAATTATTAGTATGACAAGCGTCAGCTCCCTGTGGAACATTTTGACAGTCCTAGTGCTTGTGTGCAGTTTGTTGGTCTGTTTTGTGCTTGGAGTTGGACATTTGTTGACATTATCCAGTGTCCCACACTGTGGAAACTGTAGAGCAGTAGAACAGAGGTGCTTGGAATCTCAAAATTGTGATTGTTAGGATTTTACAGAAAATTCAACATATAACCTCTTTATAGAAATTGGTATATGATGACTTAATGTGGATGTAGGCAGAAAAGACTGTCATCAGCTTAGAAATGGAGTTAGCTCATGTCTACGAATGACCAGCACAAAATATTCTCCAATTTTAACTTCACATAAGTATATGAACACACACCTTTAATAATATTTTGGAAAGGGCATGAGAGAGGACCACTCTTGTTTTCACACTTCAAACCAAACAGTTACTGACAGACAATGAGTGGAGGGACAAGGTATGAAGACATCGACACATAGTAAGGCTTCACTGGACACAGCAGGTCACGGCTGGCAGCTTTGGACAACTTGAGCCTTCGTCTGCAATTTGCAGAACATGTGCCTGAACAGTCTAGGACAGGAGCCACTGACATGCAGGGACCGAAGAGGCTAGCCAGAGCTGTGCTGTACCAGGCTAGGCCAAACTAGCCCAGAGTCCTTAAGGGTGTATGTCTGCAGGGAAGCTTTTAATGTGCCTGGACTCCCTTACACACACTCTCTCTTTCTCTCTCACACACTCTCTCTCTCTCTCTCTGTGGGCACCATCTGCTGCATGCTTATCATGGTCCCAGATTAAAGCCCACAGCCAAGACGTGTGTATGTGTGTGTGTTTGTACTCTTCTACTGTATCACATCTATGTGCATTCTAGTACAAATGCATGCCATGCCTGTTAAAGCCTTTCATCCTGAAAATCATTGCCAAAGTGTTTTTTTTCCATTAATTGACAGAATTATGTGGATTTGATGTGTGTGAAGTATTTGCAGTTCAGAGCGTGCATGTGTGTGTGAAAGAGTTGCTTGCTTCTATGTAAGGGAAAAGCGGCTGCAGGCTACAGATTTGAGGTCAGTGCATACAGAGTCTTGATACAGTATGGCACTCTTTTTTTCTTTTAAAATGGCTGCACTGACAGAAATATGACTGTGTGTGGCTCTGTATGTTTTATTTTTACACTTCTGTGAGTCTTCCAGATAGTAAATGAGTAGGAGGGTAGGATGTTATGATACTCTACAACAGTCACTCTGGAAATCTTTTAGATTTTTTCATTTTTTAATCCTCAGGATAATGACTAGTGTTACAAAGAAGATGAATGCTAGTGGAATAACTAGTTTGCACAGCTCCCCTGCTGGTCAAGCGAGATAACATCCATTTAGCTTTGCCAAACCTAAGTAGGTTCATCCGCAGTTGACCCAGCATGACAGAAAAAGAGGTCAGTAATGAGAATTGAGATTTATAGTTTGCTGAAAATAGAGTCGTTTTGACGGAAGCATGTAACAGTTACTTGAGAACTTGCTCGGTCCCTGTGAGGCTGGAGTCAGGAACAGTCATTCTCTGTACGCGACCTCCATGTGGGTGTATGTGTTTTGGTGTGGACAGTTGTGAGAGTCTGTTTTTGTTTCAGTATAAACACAGCCTTTCTCTAACATCTATCATGGGGTCACAGAGCTTTGTATTTTTCTAAGAGGAATGGAATGTGTGAACCTGCCACATGCCTCTCCCCTACTCTCGCTTTTCTCTCTGGCCAAATACTAACTGGTGGGAGATTTGCCAGTCAGATATGCATAATCAGTTGTCTGGGATACTAGCTCTTTCCTCTGGCATGGGACTGGCTACCCAGTATGCACCTCTCTGTGAGACAGAGGTCATCGGTGTGCGAGGGGAACGGCTGACGTTCCATGCATATGATTGAACCTTTGGCCTGTTTATTTACATATGTATGACAGTTCAGCGCATTTCGGAGGATTTAAAAGTCAGAATGGAAGGAAGCCGGAAAGAAAGGACAAAGTCACAACAGAACACTGATAAAATAGTATTTTATAAAGTTTTTATGTCAAATCTGTATAATAACAGTGTCATTCATTTGTAGTATTTGGCCATTTTACTAACAGAAGAACAATATTTGATCATTTTCCATTTTCATTAGATGCTATTATTGTTTCATCACTTAGTTTAGTTTATTTCTGTTTAGCTGTGATTAGTACCAGGTGCAGTTGGGTAGTTTTCATTTTGACAGCTTTTATGAGTACAATTTTGATTTATAGAAGCTCAAAAAGCTAGGATGAAGGCATGCAAAAATCACTTATTACATGACCCTTAAGATATAAAGCCACTTTTTAATACAACACCTTGAATCTGCTATTAATGCGTTTTGCTTTGTTCATTCTAATATTTGTTCATGTTTCCATTCATGCCCCTAGTTTTAGTTTTATTACCTTGAATAATTCTGATTCGCTCTTCAGTCAACTGCGTTTTGCTCCTCAGCCACTTAATTCTCCATTATGCTCACCAGTTGATCATAAACTTAGTGAGTGTGCAGTTTAATACAAAATGGCTAGCGTGCAGCTGGTTTATTAAAGCTTTTTTTTTTTTTTTGATGAGAGAAGAAGAAGTATAGGTGGAATTGTATCATTTAAATCTCGATCGGCTCTGAATAATGCGGAACTAACAGGGTAAAATCCAGTGAGATACAGGAAGATGAAAAGATTGAACAAACAGGCAGAGCATGACACAGACAAGGAGAGAGCGTGAGGAGGGGTATGAGCGTTACTCAGCAAATTATAGAGGTGATTTAATAGTGGAGTGACATTTTCTCACACCCCCTCCCCGTAGGCTGTAGGAGTCACCCTCAGCTGGAATTACTTGGCTACACTAATCAATAGCCCTGATATCTAGCTTGTCCTCTTCATCACCATGATGCACCGTGTTCATGTGTGTGTGACCCATATGTGTAAACAGGGAGGAGAATCAAGTAGTGCCAGTTTAAGCAGCTGCTCCGTCCCATGGTGCAAATATGGCACGTTGCCCATCTCCGGCTTGCCGTCGCTGCTGTTTCTCCGTGGACATGATAGGTGATAGCAGGTTGCATGTCCGTGTTTGTGTGTAGATGGATAAATAAAGACAAGAGTCCTTTCCCCTGCTTTGCTTTGTTCCCTTGGCGCCCTCCTCCCCCCCGAAGGGCTAACCCCTCTGAAGGTCACTGCTCTGCCATGGGACACCACACCGAATGCCTCTGGTCACTGGTGTTTAAATGAAAAACACAAGACGTCAGCGCAGTGCTTGTATGTTCAACAATCAAACATGACGGTTTAGTCTTAATATGTAAAAGGGGTGGGTTTTTTTTTTTTTTTGGAGGGTTTGTCAATGTGAATGTATGTTGTGCTTTAAACAAACTCTGGGTAACCTGTACTACTTCTACTTTGCACATGAATATATTTATGGATTTCTTCTCTTGAAATATTTATGTTGACAAGATACAACTACATCTTCTCTTCTCTTCTCCTCTTCTCTGTCTCTTCTCTTCATTCCATTTGCAGGTTTTCTCGTCTGCGAAGTCTCAACCTGTCCAACAACCACCTTGGCCAGTTCCCCCTTGCCATCTGTGAAATCCACACCCTGACTGAGGTCAACCTCAGCTGTAACTACTTGGCCTCTGTCCCCAGCTCTGTCGGAGCAATGACCAAGTAGGTAACAGGAACAGGTTGTGGAATGTCCACTATGGTTGAGTTATTACCTTTTAAACAACAACCAAAATCAGTGAGATTTTTTT
>JAPTYQ010000010.1:18091876-18104152 GCA_029814465.1 Ostorhinchus cyanosoma
TTCAACATGTGAGCAAACAACAGCCCAACTTGCACAGATCATTTGTGGTGACATTTTGTCTGCTCTCTCCCTGAGTGTTTTCCAGGCTACACATATCAAAGTTCAGTTCAGTTATCTTATTTCTAGCTTGTTTAAAATGTCTTGATTATTTTTGCATGGTTTTTATTAACTTTTTTAATGATTTTATCCTCTTAAATTTGAACACACGTTTAACCTTAAAGATTTGCTTGAATTGCATTTTGAGTGTATTGTTTCACTCTATTATTATTATTATTACTATAATTGTTACTGTTATTAGGTTGAGGTGGCAGCAGTGTTACTCTGCCAAAATCACACATTTCTTAGCGCGAGGTGAACATTTGCAGGAGGATGGAACAAAGCTGATTTCGCTGGCTTAAAACCAGTTGTTTTCTCACAAGAGTGCTTGGAACGTTTTAGGTTTTGGTTTAGCTCCTGTATCGGCCCTTGCACTCATTCTTTAAAAAGTATCAGGAAAAATGCATATGTAATAAGACACTTAAACTTGATATTTTATACCTTATTGCGCAGGTCAAATTGACCCTTTAATGACAAAACAGGACATAAAAAACCCAATATGGGACATTATAAGACCTTGCTCAATACTGACAGCCTGGATGACAAAATGAAACCTCATTCAGAACTAAACATGCAGGTATGTGTGTTGAAACAGGGCTACATGAGAACTTAATCTGCAGGAATGATCTGGCATGCCTAGAAATTCCTTAAGTGGCCAGTAGGGCGTTTATGTAGTTACTGCCATCTGCTGGCTATTAGTTGTATTGAACGTAAACCCACAAACAGTTACGTTATCACCACGTTGGCTTCATTCCTGAGCGTTACTGCCTTTGGGGAAAAAAAGAGAATTGTTGAGAAATGTTCTTATCACCCCTTTCATAATTTTCATTTCAAAATTCATTCATTCAATTCATTGCTTAATCTTCTAATCTCCTGTTGCTCTCTCAGCTTGCAGACTTTCCTCTTGGATGGCAACAGTCTAAATGATCTGCCCAATGAGCTGGGTTCCCTCCAGAGGCTGAGTTACCTAGGCCTTTCCTTCAACCAGTTCAGCCACATACCCCAAGTGCTGGAGAGACTGGCCTCCATGGAAAAACTGTGCATGGCTGGCAACAACCTGGAAACACTAACCCTGCAGAATTTCAGACTGCTCCGTGTCAAACACATCGATCTACGGTAAGGCATCACACAGGCACATTTTAACACGCTGTATCTATGTGACTTATGGCTTGAACATTATCAACACAGGGATTTACTTCCTTGTCTAAAACCAAGAGCCGCGCATGTGTCAAGAAATGTACCACATGTTATACAACTAATGATGAGAACCAAAACACGGAGTAAAAGTCAAAACATGAGCAGACAGCCAGACAGCACGGAACTAGGAGATCATTTGCCTGTCGTGGCTCCATCAGGTGTCTCCCCTTTGTTTGGAAAAACAAATAGCTGGGGTGACTTGCACTATTCTGCTGTTAATACTTTACCACTTCCTACTTTGCTTGAACTGGGTCAGTAGATGATTTTAGTTAACTCACTTTTGGCCAAGATCAGCTGTTGTGTTTTGAGGATTTTAAATCATGTGTTGATGAAGAAGCTGTGGCAGGACGTTAGCGCAACACAATATTGTTTAATTGTACTGAGAAACAAATAAACTCATCTATTTGATATTTCAGGCTCCTCAAATATTAGGATTTGCTGTTTATTATGGTCTTTTGTTTCCTATCGGTTTTGTCTTCAGTAAAACAGACACTAACTGAAGATGATAGAACAATGATCGGTAATTTAGGTCGCCCTCAATTTGTTAAAAATGAAAAATATCAATATTGTACATGATCAAATGCTGAACTGAAGAAGCTGCACAGTGTTGGTAATCACCCATGGTACCTGCGTTCCCTGCCTTCAAAGAAAGGCCGCAGTTTGTGCAGTTCTGTCTTATCTCATCGCAATAAGTGAACCTCCTCCCCCCCCCTGCTCCCTCTGCCAGGTTGAATAAGATCTCCATCATGGTGCCAGATGAGCCTGATCTGCTGAGACACGTGACCCACTTGGACGTGAGGGATAACAGGCTGAAGGACCTGGACGCGTCCGTCTTCCCCAGGCTGGAGGTGTTCCACTGCGAGAGGAACTGCATCGAAAGCCTCAAGGCAAAGGGCTGTTTGCTGAAAGGCATCTACGCCTCCAACAACGGTGGGTTGGCACGCATGTTCTGTGTGGGTGCGTTCATGCGTGCTTTTACGTTTCTTTGCACTCGGAGTCTGCAACATGTAACTCACCTTACAAATGCCATCCTGCTTTTTCGACGTACTGTATCTTAATTTGAGCCCGTGTTCATTCGTTTTCTCATCAGTGCTGCAGTCTCATTGTCTCCCGCCATCATCCCTCTTGCACTCCGCCCTCCCCACCACCCAAATGTCCCCTGCATTTTCCATCTACCTGCATTTGTATTAGTCTGCCCTTGCTGTAGGTTAATGTGTTTGTATTTCTTCCAACAGAGCTACGACAACTGGATGTCAGTCCTGTGCCCTCTAATCTTAGTTACATGGACATCTCGAGGTGAGAGAAATCCCTTGTACAAACACAAATAAATAATGCAGCATTACCTCAGAAACCTTTGCAAAATGTAGCTCATTTATGTTGCGTCCTGTTGCTTACAAATCAGAGCAGCTGTTCTTTTAAATGACAAAAATAACAGAAACTGTCATGCTACCATATAGGATACAGGACACAAAAAGGTTCTTTGAAAGTGCGGTTAAATGTCAGCTCAGAAAGCTGTCACTCTTCAACTACACCTACCTCGACCTTTGATTTAACCTTTGTTTATTAGAAGAATTTAAAGGATAAACCATGCATGTTAATAGCCGATAATAATAAACTACCGAGACACAACTGCGTCATAATTACACGGTTTATTTGAAAATGTCGAATTTGGCCTCAAAAAATGTGTTGGACCTCATTTTGTTCAGATCATCTGTTGTAGAGTTGTAATCACAGTTGAGAAAGTAAATCTGCTCTGATCCAAAAAGTAGAAAGGCCAGTTTCAAAGTAAAATACAAGTTGTTTCCTTTTTTTTTTTTAGGACGCTACTATTGGGAATTTCAATGTAGTGATGCAGTTTAGTAGAATATTTTCTATTTTAGGTATCATAGTTGACAAACGGCACCTCATTTATTATCATCATCACCTCCTTCCTCTCCTATAGGAACCGTATGGAGTCCTTGCCAGACTGGCTGTGTGAAGCTAAGAAACTGGAAGTTCTGGATGTGAGCCACAATCTCATCACTGAGCTTCCAGCCCGGTGAGTCCCCTCTCAATGATGTGTCCGTGTTCTGTAAATGGAATACAGTGTTGCATTTTTCTCTCTGTCGCTTGCCGGCCTGTCATCTATCCCCCATAGAGCCTCATAAATCACACAGATAGCCTGTAACCTCCGCAGCTTCGCCCATTCCCTTCCTCTTTATATAGCTTTTTAGAAGGTCAGTTCGGATGCAGCTCACTTCAGCCTCATCTTTCTGTCTCAGCATTCTACCTCTGCTTCTCTTTTCATTTTACTATTTTCTTCTTCTCTTCCATTGGTTTCTTCATTGGCTCCAGATTTTTTTCTTTTTTTTTTTTACCCAATAAGTGTCAGGATGATGAATTTAAGCTGCAGGTTCCACTAGAGGCATTGCTATTTTCTTTTTTCACATTCTCATCACCCTTAATCTCCTTTTGGACTATCCTCATTTCCATGTCCGTCTGTCTGTCTAGTCTGTTTAAACACGTGTTCCAGAGAATAGTGCGTATATTTATCTTCTAACTCAACATCTTCTTCCATGTTCTTCATTTGTCACAGGTTGTTATGCAGCAACAGTCTGAGGAAACTGAGTGCAGGACACAATCAGTTGCAGAAGCTGCCTGAAAGGGTGGAGCGCCCTCTGTTGGAGGTTTTAGATGTACAACACAATCAACTGGTGGAGCTGCCCTGCAACCTGTTCCTAAAATCTGACAGGTAGCATCAATCATCACCAAAGAGTGATTTGTTTTCCATCAGATAATGCAGCCGACATCAGAGACAAAGATTAAATATAGAAAAAAAACTGCAGTTATATTAAGATGAAGGACAGACATTATGAGTTAGACTTTAATCGAGGACAAGATGCCCATGGGCAAGGGCGGCAGGCATATAAAAAAACAGACAAACTTTGAAAGGATTTTAGAAGAGAAGGCTTTTTAATGGGGGTCATACAAGTCAGAGATGATTTAGAAGTTTGCAATTTAAGTAACCCATCTAATTTTTTATTGTATCAGAATGAAAATAATAACGCACTTGTCCTTTCATTTTTTTTTTTTTTCATGTTTTTTTTTTTTTTTCTACTTGCAGCTTACGGTGCCTAAATGCATCAGCCAATAAGCTGGAGCACATGCCTCCTTCCAGCCTATCAGAGGAGAGCCACAGCATCCTCCAAGAACTTTACCTGACCAATAACCGGCTGACAGACAAATGTGTGCCCATGTTGACGGGCCACTCACACCTTCGAATATTGCACATGGCCTATAACCATCTTCAGACTTTCCCTGCAAGGTAAGCGACTAACTCTGGGGATCCGTCCAAGTAGTTTTACTTAAGAAGGTTCTAAACTGAATGAAATGACCCAGACGTAGCCGAGTGTCACCTGTCTGAATCCTCTGAATGAAAAGGAGAAGAGCTTCAATGCTTCCTTTAGCATCTCCTTTAGCATAGGATACGCCGAAGCATCCTTCACCAATGGAGATAATAAGATGCCATCCCACAATTCAGTGCAGCAGCAACAGAGTGACCTGACTGTTTCCAAAAACCAATAATCCACATGACAGGATGTGCATTTTAATCTTATACCGCAGCTGTCTAATGCGTTTTATACTTTGCTTGTTTAATACTTTTACATTTTCTTGTTTTCTTGTGTAAAAAGTGAAATTAATGCCGCAGAACCTGCACTTAATCTGCATGAGTTAAATCTTCACAGTTAATTATAATTATATCATTGATTACTTTTTGGCTCCTTCAGTCACAGACACCATAATAAACCCAAACGACGATTTCTAAAGTGGATCTTCAGTAGAAAGAGAAATGCAGTTGAATCGGGCTGAAGAAGAGAAGAAGTATTTTTCGGGTCACAATGTTATTTATATAAATGCAGGCAGACGATGTTAAAGTCAACAATTAACTTTACGAATGATCACATGTAGACTTGTAGATTTAAGTTTGAACACTTTATGCTTAACTTGCATGGATTTATTATCATGATAATGATTATATTGATTCAGAACTCAGGATATAGGTCTATTTCTGTTCCAACCATTGTAATCATGGTTGCCACTGGGTCTTACAAAAGCTTAAAAGTCTTGAAATTGCAAATCTGCATTTAATACCTTAAAAAAGTCATTACATAGCCATAAATGTATTTGCTGTATTGTGTACGTCCAAGCTGCAAAGAAAGTTATGTTAGTCGACTCAGTTCCTCCCGTTCCAACCCAACAATATATATTAAAATGAGGGACCAATTATCGTTAACTTTGTATCCCCGGTGAGAAATGACTCGGAACAGTGAGGATCAAGGCGTTGGAGTAAATAAATACATTTCCTAAATTCTATGATTCACAAGTTTTTGCTAGTATGGCTGTGAAATGGGCATTAAATTCTGTTCTAAGTTGTCTTAAAAAGTTGTAAATTTAACTTGTAAGAACCATGTTAATGAAGTCACATTTTTGCTGCATTGTTCATTTTTGAAATCCTGCATTAAAGAACACAAGAAGAGCGCACTAAACAAAATAACTGGCATGTGTTTTCTATAGAACATTGTCAGGACATTGTTGTTTTACTACAGCCGACCTATGTCACATAAGCCTAATGAAAGTCCAGTTGGATTCTCTGAGCATGAAGGTGTCGTTTCCTAAGTCCTTATGAATTCTCCTTTCCACCTTTCCTTAAACCCCATGAAATTTTTTCACCAAAGTCAGTCTGACCAGAATGTGCTCTTCTTGTGGTTTACTCTCACTGGTTGAGTAATTTTATAGGTCAAATCAATGATTGTTTTTGTAAACTTTTCACATTTGGAGAAAAAAAAGGGTCAGTTTTCTTTTTAATTCTCACACGTAAGATGCTATACAATATATGACCTTTTTTTTTTTTTTAAATACTTAGTATGCTCAGTACTTTGTCCTTTTCCTCTAGTAAAATGGCAAAGCTAGAGGAGCTGGAGGAGGTGGACCTAAGCGGAAACATGCTGAAAACTGTGCCCACTACAATCATGAACTGCCGACGAATGCACACACTCATCGCCCACTCCAACGCCATCGAGGTCTTTCCTGAGGTTATGCAGCTGATGGAAATGAAGGTAAGGCAGTAGTAGAATTATGTTCCTGTGTGTGTGAATATACAGTAGAATATGGTGAGTGACCTACAGGAGTGTGAGCGTCACATCTTTTCCTCTTCTGTTAGTGTGTTGATCTCAGCTGTAATGAACTGAGTGAGATCACTCTGCCCGAGAATCTGCCTCCCAAGCTTCAAGAACTGGACTTGACAGGAAACCCTCGCCTCAACCTGGACCATAAGACCTTGGAGCAGCTCAAGTATGTCCTCATTTCACTACGCATTTGATTATTTTTGCGGTACCGCAGATAGTGACTACAGTCTGTAATTGTGCACATTAAAGTTGTATTTTCTGTCTGTACATGACTTTTTTTTGTACGTTTTATTTTATCATTATCTATGAATATTAATACCTTTTATCCAAATACAACTGTTTTGCTTTAGCGGAAAAACCTGAAGAAAATGGCGTGAATGGAATAAAATACCCATTGATTTTAATTTATTAATGCCGCTACATGATACAGTGAATCTTGATTTGTTTTATGCTGTGTTTTCAGTAATATTCGCTGCTTCCGTATTGATCCACCTCCCACCTTTTCATCGAATGAGGCATCGGGTGGGCCTGCTGTGTGGAGTCACGGCTACACAGAGGCCTCAGGCGTCAAAAACAAGTGAGTTCAGTCTAGTCAACGATAAAAAAAAAAAAACAACCATCGCACTTGTCCAGCGAAGCCTCTCTAATCCCTGCCTCCTGAGAATGCACATTGTTCATGCCACATGACTGAAATGAAGGAAATATTGTGGCAGTTGTTGAAACCATGAGTCACATACACTCACATCTTAGAAATGCAGAATTAACTTGTCAATAAATGTCAGTATTAAGAGAAACAGCTTTAAGCAATCGATGAAAGCTTTGTTTCCTGCAGTTATCAGTATGTGGTGTAGTATTAATAATATGAACAGAGAATTGACTCTTTTTATTGCCTTTCCTTCTTTGTTTTCTCTCTGAGCACATGTCTTATATGCTTTTTGTTTGTTGATGTCTTTTCAGACTGTGTGTTGCGGCGCTTTCAGTGAACAGCTTCTGTGGGAGTCGAGAGGCTCTGTACGGTGTGTTTGATGGGGATAGGAATGTGGAGGTGCCCTACCTTTTGCAGTGCACAATGAATGATGTATTGGCTGAAGAACTGCATAAGACAAAGAGCGAAGAGGACTACATGACCAACACCTTCCTCGTCATGCAAAGGTAGATACTAGATATGTACAGTCACATACGGTTTTAGGTAAAACCATCCACGATGTTTTACCTTTGCCTTTTCAGGATAGAATATTTTTTTATGTTTTTCACTTTCTTTTGTCTCCTCGTCCAGGAAATTGGGAACTGCAGGGCAGAAGCTGGGTGGCTCAGCAGCTCTATGCCACATTCGCCACGACCCCACTGACCCTGGTGGCTGTTTTACCCTCACAGCAGCCAACGTGGGCAAATGCCAGGCTATCCTGTGCAGAGATGGGAAGCCGTTATCCCTGTCGCTGCTTCACAATGTGGGGCTTGAAGAGGAATACCACCGGATTAGGCAGCACAGGGCGATTGTCACTGAGGTAGAGCTCCACAAAGTATCACACTGACCTACAGTATGAAAGTCAGTTATTGATGATGCTATTGTAGAATTAAAGGCTCCCACATGTCCTGGAAAACCTGGAAACCAGAACAATGCAACATAAAATGTCGTAGAATATTAGTTCATCATTCTCATATCATCTACTACTCTAATTGGAATTCTATATTTTTATGTCAAAGTAAGTACACTCAGTCTAGATTTGTCACATTACAAAACAAAAACCACTGCTCATGACTGGTAGTTTTCTCAGAGATTATTTCAAAGCTAAAGTATGACCGTAGGCTGCCATGGACTCTTTTATATCAAAATTCCACAATGAGGAGTATGCGTACGGCGTGATCCTGAAAATGTTCTGGAAAATGATATTTTGAAAAGAGTGGGAACCCTAGAAATGTGCTGTATTTGCTTATGATATAAACTTTTGTCAATGATCAGTCACAGGTTTTTTCTTTTTCTGCAGGACAACAAGGTTAATGGTGTGACCGACTCAACACGAATCATGGGCTACTCCTTCCTTTACCCATCAGTCATCCCCTGTCCTCATGTGCAAACGGTCACTCTCACCTCACAGGATGAGTTCTTCATCCTGGGCAGCCGAGGCTTGTGGGACAGTGTGTCTCCCACAGAGGCAGTTGAAGCTGTCCGAAATGTTCCCGACGGCCTTGCAGCTGCAAAGAAGCTGTGTACCCTGGCACAAGGTTACGGCTGCACCGACAGCCTCAGCGCTGTCGTGGTCCAACTCAGCGTGAGTGAAGACTGCTGCTCTTGCTGCTGTTCTGAGCCTCCGCAGCCGCCTCCTAGCCCCGGCCTGGGCCCCTATCCATCATCGTCATCTGCTATCAAGGAGCGGCCGTCTGATGGCTCCCTCCCTGTGCCCCCTTCCTCCTGCAGTGAAATTAGCAGCGAGATCAGCACCAGTGAGATGAGCAGTGAAGTGGGTTCCACAGCCTCATCTGATGAACCTCCACAGAGTTCCCTGGTGCTGCTGCATGATCAGTCCCATCACCCTCACCTCCACCTGCACCACCAGGCCCACTCACTGTCACTACAGCACCAGCAGGCTCACACCACAACCCAACCCTGCCAATACTTGTACCCAGGAACAGAGCTGCCCTCTGCCCGCAGCTGCTGTGCCCTTCACCCTGCCTGTTTAGCAGGTTCTTTCCAGAGGCAGCTGTCTAGTGCCACATTCTCTAGCGCCCTTTCTGATAATGGGCTGGACAGCGAGGATGAGGAACCAATTGCTGGTGTTTTCTCTAATGGGAGCCGTGTAGAGGTAGAGGCAGACGTTCACTGCCTAAAATTAGAATCGACATCCTCGTCACCCCAAGTAGCACTACCTTCATCCTCTGGTCAGGAGCGTGCCCTGCTCAGTTTGCCCCCACCACCGCCACCTCCGTGTACCCCAGAGCCCCTTGAAGAAGTGGTCGACATGACCCTTGGGGAGGCTGAGAATGGGCTGGAGAGAGATGAGTCATGGCAAGGAGGTGGAGCAGGAGGTGGAGATGGAGGAAAGATGATGGGCAAGAGGAGAGGCAATGGGTCAGTGGCACGCCAGGAAAAAAGCCACAACCTTATCGAGGTGGCTGCTGACGCTCCCTCCAAGAAGTCAGGTGGCTATTTCACCGCTCCAGCTCAGCCTGACCCGGACGACCAGTTCATTATCCCCCCCGAGCTGGAAGAGGAGGTGAAGGAAATCATGAAGCAGCATCAGCAGAAACAGCAGAAGCCACCTGGGACAGATCAGCCCTCAGACTACTATGACACCCCTCTCTGAACAACAGTATCCATCTACAGCCTCAACCGCTGTAATTTTACACAGACCTTCTTGGAGTGGCTGTTGAATGCACATGAAAAAAGTTCCATCCAACTTTTTTTAAACAGCCCTCCAGCTCTCAGATGCTCGACACAGCCTCATCATTGGAGAACCATGCACTGTAACCTGCTCCAGCTGTTGTTATCCAAGCAACACATAGATAAGAGAAGCAAATGAGCCCTTTAATGATACTTAACCCTTTTGAATAGCCTGTGGACACAGATCCTTGTGTTCATGGTTGTTCCATTCTCACAGACTGTGGAACATTGTTTTTACATTAGGGAACCAGCTGAGTATGTAATCAACACTAGTCTCTTTGCAATAGCATTAGCTCGCCACAACACTTGTTAATATGGATAACAGTTCCATGGTTTGTTTGTTTTGTAAGAACTTACCATATCTTTTAATGTGAAAGCAGTGAAGTTGCTGAAAGAACTTTTTAAAAACAGAAACACATAATCTTTTTATTATCAGTAAACTATGTTGAATGGTACACCAGTGATACCACACTTAACTGTTGTAGATAGGGCACTTAAAATACTGTATTTCTTCAGTAAATCATGGCTCTTGGCCTGTAAAATGGCATAGAAATTTTTTGTAGAAATTTTAAATACTAACTCCTAGGAGTTGCATACTCTTTATTGTGACTCAGTCACTTTACTAATCTTCTCTGAGAGAAATGGTGATTTTTTTTTTCCAATGACTGTAAATAAGAGAAATGTTGTATACTGATGCTTTTAAAGGAACTGCGTACCTGTATGTCGGTGAAGGTTTTAGTTGCGGGAGGATGTGTGGTTCACCCAGAGTTTGCTATTAAGGAGGTATCACCCCACTTCTCTATCTTACAGTGTCAACCACAATGATATGATACACACATCCACACACATACAAATGTAAATGTGCACTTGCAGTTCAGAAACTCCAACATTCCATGCAATACAATGACACAGAATTGCTCCACTTTGTTGTGAGTGTGATGTCCTGTAGTCATCACTGTATCTAATGAACACTAATAGACAGATTTTTGCATGCACACTTGCATGCATGCACACACATGCATACACTTGCACACACACACACACAAACACACAAACATACATAAACACACACACACAGGTAATATTAGTCCCACCTCCCTCCTACAGTAACTGTTAACCACCGGCATGACTGTGTCAAGTTCAGTAATACAAACAAATATATTCACATGGAAAAGAGACAACACAAATGTTCCTGTCTTTGGTATAATAAATTTTAAATTTGTGAATATAAATCATGGTGTCTGGGACTTCTTTGTAATGATTACCAAATATAAAGTTGTCTTCACATTGTGTGACCTACATTAAATGACCACAAGGGGGCATTCTAGTATAATGTGATGAATATAATGACTTTATTTTTTTTATGGTAGACTCAACAGGTGTAATTATTTACATTCAAATCCAGCTCTATTTATATTCAATGGTGCTTTTCTCATTGGCTGTTTTATTCTGAGTTTAAATAGACTGTCCAGTTCTATTTATCTGGTGCCTGTATTTTCCATGACCATATCATTCCTCTGACTTTTCTTCTTATACTTCTTCTTTACACAGATCACACTGACTGCAGTAATCACCACCATTACTGCGAGTACAGACAAAGAAGTGGCAAGTGCAAGGGTGGTTTTGTCTTGTGTGGAGCCTTTATATTGACAGCTGTCACCGTAGTACCACCAGTTGTCGCCCACCGCACACCTGCATGGACACAGAAACAGACGATTGAGAGAAAAATCAGGATCATCAGAGACAGACAAGTCTACACAGTGTATAATTATAGTAAATGGTGTTGGGAAGTGATGACAGGTAAATCCAAGAAGAATTTGGATATGAGATGGAAAAGACAAAAGTATACACAGTGTACTAATACATTGATAGATATATTGATTTCCACTGCCAAGAGCTTTGACCTATATAATTGGATGGAGTTTATGAGATCTCAACCACCATATTCTTGAAATTTATATTAGGTATTTTCTCTATATACTTATCATATTGTGAAGAAAAAAAAACTCAAAGATTAAAAAACTAATATCATTCACAGTCCAAACATCCTCACCTGCAAGCAGGTGTTCCTTCATCCACCACACAGATTCCTTCATTCTGGCATTGTACATGAGCACAGACATCAGAGGCAGTGGTGGTGAAAGGTTCCTTGGTTGTGGTTGTGGTTGGTTCTGGGGTTGTGGGAGGCACAGGCTGTTTCTCAGTCAGATGAGACACATCTTAAAAAGGACGAGAAATGACAAAACACAGAATGAGGCCCAAGAGCACTGGTGAACAGAAATTCAACGGGCAATTACAAGAGCACACAACTATCTTTAACATGTTTCTGACGTAGTTTGAATCCTGTTATTTACAATGAGGGGTGTATGTCCAAATGTACCAAATTTTGCATAAGTGGTAGAGATGAACATGTGATGATCACATTAATACATTTTATAT
>JAPTYQ010000010.1:18202682-18212889 GCA_029814465.1 Ostorhinchus cyanosoma
ACGTAGTGAATATTGTACAGACACACAGCGGTGTTTCCATCTCTACAGATGATGTTATAATTATTTACATTAGTTGAATGGTGACATACTTTCACATTATAATCATAGGCCTAAATCTAACATTAAATTCCAACTTAAACTTTTGTGAAATCCAAGTCTAAGTCACATATCTTTTAGAATTTTATTGGTTTATCAATCTAGAGCACAAAGGTATTTATCTTGGCCTCTGATTGTGGACATTTTAATTACTTTACTATATTACTTTATTAAAAACTTTATTATAATGAAGTCAATTTCATCATTTGGCATTAAATCTGAAAGATGCACTTTTTCACCACTAGAGGGAGCCACGTTCCTATTTATGACTCAATAACCTTTAACAGCCTCTCCATCTGTCTGTCCATCTGTCTGTCTGCTCTAAAAAGTTCAGAACATTTTAATAAGAACATTTTAAAAATTTGTAATTATTTTACATTTTTATGTCATGGTTTGATTTGTGCTTGAAACCAATAAACATGATTTAGAAATACAATACATTATTAAATATACACCTTTTCAAGTTTTCTTTATATCTAAGTGAGAAAAGTGTCTGGAAATGTAACATATATTACATTTATTTTTCAGATTACTTTTCATCATGTGTAAGCCTTTTGGGAAAAAAACGAAAACTTTGCTTTCACTTACAAATGAAAGAAATTTAGAATTAGAAAATACAGATAAACGAGAAAAATGATCTAGATTAAAAAATATATATTTTGATTAAAATTATCAGAACAAATCACACATTATATTAGTAATGATCTTCTGTTTATAGTCATAGTGATAAAAACAGCTTTGAAATTATTCGCCCCTATTTATTACTATCATTATTAATTTTTTTTTTTTTTTTTTTCAAGAATTTTTCTCACAGTTTTCTTTTTTTTCCAACGCTTCAGTCATGCTTAAATAATAAAGAGTTAAGCAGGGCTGGGTGGGCAGGCGATGGAATTAAGTAAAAGGCCCGTCGTGAATTGTGTAAACAGCCCAGGGCGGTGGAAAAAGTTCATGCCCGGGTCCATGTAAGGAGAAACCGGCGGAGCACCAGGCCACTGCACGGACATTTAATTAAGACGACCTGCAGAGGATTACATCGATATTGGGACTGTAACTTCGCCTCACAGTCACCATTTACAATTTCATGCACAGTCGCCTGCAGCAGGACGACACACGGGCCTAGAAAGGGTCGGTTTAGAAATGCAGACAACGACAATGGAAAGCCTCTTCTATTAGGATTAGTTTTATTATTTACAAACTTCAGTCTTTAACCTGATTGCATGATGGATTGCGTGCGTAAAAGCGCATTGGAAGAGACAAGGGACAGAAAAGAAGAGCAAAAAAAAGGATATTTGTGGAAAAACTACTATCAAAAATAAATACATTTAACATCTTAAATACTTCATACTATGTTTATTCTGTTTAAGTGTCAAGACGTCCTCAATACTCCAACACAATGGATATTTAAATAATCTATGATGAAAGGCTGCATATGAAAGGTGGTCCCTTTTGGTCCTATTTCCAACTCCTTCACTTGAATAAACTCTCACACCTCTGGTCCTGTCACCCCCCAAAATGTCTTAATTCCCGTTGTAATGAGATGGTGTTTAACCACCCACTGTTAGTGATGCGTGGCTGTGGCCTGCTTTGATCTGAGCCTTTTAAACGCATACAATTCACATTTTAAGATTTTTGGTTCGTGGTGATACTTTTGTAAAATATTAGTAATAATAACAGCCCCAACAAGAACCTGAGAGGGTTTTAACTTATTATTAGGATTGGAAGGTGTTATATTTCCACACATATATGATTATTTCTGGGAAAAATAGTCATTTATGTTATTTGTATTATTTATATACTTCAATTCTCAGTTCTTAGTTGCTTCTTTTGGACACTACTAGAGGATGTGTGAGTGGATCATATAAGAATATCTGCTCTCCTGTGTGTGTGTGTGTGTGTGTGTGTGTGTGTGTGTGTGTGTGTGTGTGAGTTGCTCTGTCACGTCTGAATCTCTGGGCCAGAGTGGGCTGGGAGTTAACGACACCTCCTCTCCTTTTTCTCAAGCCGGGAGTTTGCTCCATATCTGCTCCCTCTGCACGGCCTGACTTCCCATTGGAGGGCTGCGTCCATTTCAGGGAGGAGCTCCACTGGCAGCAAAACGAAGAGAAGTGAACTGCGCAAAAGTCTAGTGTGGTGACGGATGTCCAAAGTTCAGAACTTTTTCAATGTGAGACACGGGGATGGGGACAGCTTAAACACTGTTTGTTAGACTCGGTGACTTTTTCAGTGAGCAGTGATTTGAGCTCCTCGGCATTGACAGGACTTGTGCGTATTTTGGAGTTTTACTTTCATCAAAGGGAAGACATGCAGGCTCGCTACTCCGTTTCCAGTCCCAACTCACTGGGAGTCGTGCCTTACATCAGCGGAGACCCCAGCTACTACCGTGCGGCTGCCGGAGGGGGGTACACAGGGATGCCAGCACCTATGAACATGTATTCTCACGCGGCTCATGACCAGTATCCTGCCAGCATGGCCCGCGCGTATGGACCATACACACCCCAACCTCAGCCCAAGGATATGGTCAAACCTCCATACAGTTACATCGCTCTCATTACCATGGCTATCCAAAACTCACCAGACAAGAAGGTGACCCTGAATGGGATTTACCAGTTTATTATGGAAAGGTTTCCATTTTACCGAGACAACAAACAGGGCTGGCAGAACAGTATCAGACACAATCTGTCTCTGAACGAGTGTTTTGTCAAAGTGCCCCGTGATGATAAAAAACCCGGTAAAGGCAGCTACTGGACCCTGGACCCGGACTCTTATAACATGTTCGAAAACGGGAGCTTCTTGAGGAGGAGACGACGGTTCAAAAAGAAAGACGCGCTCAAAGAGAAAGAAGAGCGTCTGCAGAAGGACGTTCCTCCGAGGCAGCAGCAGCAGGGCCGGGACCAGGAGCCACCGGTGCAGGGCTCCCAACCTGTTAGGATCCAGGATATTAAGACCGAGAACGGCACGGTGACACCCCCACAGGCAGACTCTCCTTCTTTGAGCACCGTGCCCAAAATCGAGAGTCCGGACAGCAGCAGCATGTCCAGCGGAAGCCCCCACAGCATCCCCTCCAGTCGCTCCATCGGCCTGGACGCACCGGAGCACCACCAACACCACGGACAGGCCTCGACGCAGGGCTTCAGCGTGGACAATATTATGACCTCCCTCCGGGGGTCTCCACAAGGGGCCACAGAGCTCCCATCCGGCCACGTCGCCTCCACCAGGACAGGTATAACACCGTCTTTGTCCTTAAACTATTCTCCAAGTCAGACATCTGTCTATAGTTCCGCATGTAACCAAAACTCAATCTCCACTACCTCCAACGCAACCTATCATTGTAATATGCAAGCGATGAGTTTGTACGCCGGGGACAGATCTAGTCACTTGGCACCGAGTACCACCGTGGACGAAACTCTGCCCGATTACTCTGTCACGACCACCTCATCCTCACTGAGCCACGGTAATCTAAACTCTGGGCAGGACGGCCACCACCACCAGGGGAGGCTGACCTCATGGTACCTCAACCAGGCCGGAGATCTGGGCCATCTTGGTGCAGCTTATCCCGCACAGCAGCAGAACTTCCATTCAGTCCGAGAGATGTTTGAATCTCAGAGAATTGGCTTGAATAATTCACCAGTGAATGGGAATAACAGCTGTCAGATGTCATTCCCACCCAGCCAGTCCATCTATCGAGCTTCAGGAGCTTTCGTATATGACTGCAGCAAGTTCTGACCAAAACAAAGTCTCAGTATTTTTTTTTTTTTTTCCTCCAATGTGTTTTGAACTCCTTTCAGTAAAATTCATCGTCTTCCCCCCCTCTTTTCCTGATCTGCCCACACCTTATGGACTTAATATGAGGCAGAAAAAAACAGCAAAAAAAAAAAAACACACAGACTTGATCTTGGTTTTTTTTTCTCTAAAGAACAGTGTTACTGCAAATAACACGTAAGTCTCTTTTTGCTTTTGTGGCTTTTATGTGATATGTTAAGGATATGTCAGTTTTTCATGGACGTGTAAATTGCATATAGTAATTTATTTTCTAAACTGTAGCCGGATATTATGGACCAAACACCAAAAAAAAAAAAGTGTTTCTAAATTTGAATTGTCCAAAAAAATGTTCCATTATAAAAGTACAAAAGGAACGTGTATATCGTCATATTATTTCAAAGATTCTTCATTTGTTGAAAAGTATTTTTTTTTTTTTTTTTTGAAGGATTTGTTTGTTTGTTTAAATAAATTGTCATTTTATGTGAGTTAAAGTTACGCCTCGTTTCTTACAGTCTTAAATACAGATTAGTGTTATTTTTCACTCAGACTGGCCGGTGTTTAAAGTAAATAGGTTTTGTTTTTATTACTTTATACTAATGTGGTTCTATAGGCGTTTTTTTTTTTTTTTTTCATTTTGCGGTGTGTTTTCAACCAAATCATCTAAAAACTGGATTGCAATCTGATATACAGATGAAACATTTCCACTGTAACTAAAATAATCCAGATTCTGTTTACTTTTGACAACTTCCTTTGTAGCTTTTTCTGCTTCTCAAAAGGAAAAGAAAAGAATTTATTTAAGAAAAAACGCGTGCGTTCTGGTTTGTAATGGCTGTGTGTTGATTGACTTATTTTATACAGGCCTCTATTTGGAGTTATGGCATAAATGTAAAGCTTTAGGACAGATGATTGGTGATAATGTTAACAGGAGGCCTTAACCTGAGAAATAGAAAGCACACAGCACAACTTTGTTTTGGACTGTGGAGTGTGTTAACTGGCGCATACCAGTGCTTACTTAATATCATACCAGGCATGCCAAAGATAGTCCCGTTGTCACTTCAGTTTTGATTTTTGTCTGACGTGATACTGATTGAAGACGGCTACACACGTCCGTTTTCTAAACACTGTTTGGAGATGGAACTGCAAAGATGTTGAGTTCAATTGGCGTTAAATTCAATTGGCGTTGTATTCTCAAAATGTTAGTGTTTTAGTGTAATCCTAGTTGGCACGTGTCCTGAAATGAGTTATGGAAGCTCTATCAGATGGATTCCCTCATGAAAGTGAATCACTGTCTTAATTACTTTAACAGACAGCTCATTAATATCCTCAAAGCAGGCCATTGACATTCAGCATAAATAAATACAAACACATTATATTTACCATTTTTCAAAAGGAAAAAAAAAAAAAAGATCTGTATTTATCCCTCTCTAGCCAAATTCATTAATTTAATTTGATTTGATTTAATTTTAGTTTCATTTAATTCCTATTTTTTTTTTATTTTATTTTATTTTTTACTTTATTTCATTGCACATTCCGGATAGAGTATTTATACATTTAATTAATTTGTATCATACCGGACTCATGCGTAATGTGTGCATAAAAGTACGCATGGCAGCAATGCAAGCAACTAATAATAATAATAATAATAATAATTTGATCAAAACAATAAACAGCTGAAAGTTGCTTAATTTTCTATCGAAACTTTCTGATTTGTGTATATATATGTATAGTATTTTTCGGCAATCTATGTTTTCTGTTTTGCAGTCACGGATGGGAATAAATGTCATATATTCTGACAGAAATCACAAACCATTCAGGACCAAATAACCTGTCAAAGTACATTTCGAAACAAAACGGAAATGTTTTTCTACACAAATGAATTTATGCTTCATATTCTTCCGGCAAATTCAAGACGAGCTCCTCCACATCAATAACTGGAGTACAACATACTGCAGAACTATGACTTATGGCGAGGCCTGAAAATGGGACTAACAAGAAGGAATAAAAAAAAAAAAGGGGTGAAATATATTACTCCACGTAGACACAATCAAATGTTCCTTATGTCTAATCTAACCTTCTAAGTGCAGTGTCTATAATCAGCCTCATAAAAGTCATTAGATACTTTCCCAAGCATTGGCCTAATAAACAAACGTCGTGTTAGTCAAAAGATTGATGGCGCTCCCACAGAATGGACCAGGTCAGGAAGGAATAAAATTCAATCAGAGAGCTGGAATCGTTTTTCATGAGACGGAAAAGGCAGAGAGGGAGACGGGGGTCAATGAGGAGGATGTCGGCCGCCAGAGCACCATCAACAATATAACAGGACATAGCACAGAGAGAGTGTGTTCAAAGGACGAGCACTGTGTGTGCGTCTGGAGCTCTGCGTAAACTGCACAAACTGGTGACACAACTCTGCAGAGCGAACCCAAACCCTCGAAGAAATAAAGCTGCAGTGGCGCAAAGACTGGAACTATTGCGTGTAGATGCAAAAAAAAAAGACCCGCAAACCTTCATCTGTCTTTAGGGTCACACAGCATAAAGAGTTCCAAATTAAACCTAGTTCTTTAAAACGAACAGCACATTTAACACGTTTTATTTTTATATTTTTATTATTATTATTATTTGCCTCTGCTGTTTTTTTTATATTATTATTTTTTTGTTATTGTTGTTGCTCTTAACATGCCCACCACAGTCGAGACGGATTACTGTGTCACAACAAACAGAGTCTGATAAAGACATTGCTTAAGACTAGATCTTCACCTGGAGGCCCTCACAGAGGATTCCTCAACCTGAAGACATTTGTGAATTTCTTCCAGTGGTTTTTACTTTGCCCTTTGCAGAAACGTTCCGCTACATTCCTAAAAATGTGGAGCGTCCCTCTTTGCTTTGGGTCAAATAGAAAAGACAAAAAGCATCTACAGTAGGTTCGACTTTGATGCCTCGCATAGAAAAAGTGCATACACAGTGAATATAATATGTATTTTTTTTTTTATTTATTATTATTATTTTTTAACTTAATCGTATTTTATTGTTTTATATTGTGCGTCCTCTTTTATTAATTTTGAGATTAAAAAAAATCTGATTTCAGCGACGGTTGCAAATCAAATAATAATCTGGAAAAACTGCAAATAAATACACAAATAAATAAATAAATAAAAGTATTTCCTACCTAACTATTTTTTTTAACACGGGCTGTTTGCTCTCATTTCACTTCAGTGTAAATGTATGCATTTGGAGGTCAGGTCAAAGTTCAACACAAACAATTCCCGACATGACAACCGTAGTTGCGTTACAATAACATGCCTATAGAATGCACTCGGCTATAACATAATATATAATATAATATATAAAATAATATAATATAATAATATGAATCTATTTATTTATTTGTACATATTTTGCAACAAATGTAATGTTTTTAATGCGAGTGGTATTTTTTTATCAGTGTGTAACTAGAGAAGGTCTATTATATTGACTGGATAATATAGTTTTAATTAAAAAACAAATGAGTGTTCCAGGGAATTTATCTTTGTACTTTATGAAGATGAAAAAAAAAACAATATTTATGTGTGTTTAACTATACTTAAACAGTAAACCTTGCTGATAATTTATTCTTATTTAATCCTAACACATTTGTATTTTTTTTTATATATAGGCCATAAGTCATGTTGAAAACAATCCTAATTATCCCACATGTCAGACATCTCGTGGACCTGACCTGTGGACAGTGCAGTAGCCTAATGTGTCCACTCGTTTAGTGAAAAAAAAAAAGTGGGGGTGGGGTGGGGGTGTAGAATGAGAGGGGACGCAGTAAAGGCTGGGTGAGCCCCTGCAGACCGGGTGCACCTGTATATGAGCTGGTGACCAGTTCAGCTCAGTGGAAAACGCTGTGTTCTAACTCTTATAGTTAATGTACAAGACCTGAGCTCCAAAGCGCCATCTGCTTCTAATTAAGAGTCCATAGACGCAAATTCTGTCTGCTCTGCGGCCAAACCAGGGAATGCATGGAGGTCCAACACTTGTCTCCATGAAGGAAAAATAACCACCGCATGCAGCCTCTTATCTCCACCGTCTCATTTTTAGAAGACGAGTGTTCAATTTTGCAAAGGAATCACTCACTCATGCATTGTCCAAACAGGGAGTAAACAAAGACTCCTGGATTTGAAATGATCATCAGGAAAACTGGTGAAGCATCTTCAAGTCCAGTGAAATGAAGTCATGCGGTGCAGGGGTATAGTGGGGATAATGAAGTACTGTGTGAGTTCAGGCCGAAGGGAAACGACCGACCTCTGAGTAACCCTCCAGCCTTGGCCAAGCACCTCCAAAACGAACAGAGTTGCCTTCAAGTGACACAAAACGTGCTTTTCTGCCGCACCGACTCTGCGGTTTCTAATTATAGCACCTTTTAACGCACTTGAATGTCCCAACTATACAAGCACGACATCCAGTAATTTATTCTCAAATGTAGTTGGATTTTATGAATGTATTTTGGAGGCTCCATACTTGACGATTTTAATGCCTTTTTTCCTTCAATGTAAGGAATAAAGCTCTACTCTGTCGCAGATGTGGGTGATAAAATGAGATTATTTAGTGTAATTACAGTTCCTATATATTTCCTATTTTATACAATGTCTTAAAATATAAGGCTTTAGAATTATATCAACACGTGAGGGGGAAAAATTGATTAGTTTTTTATGTATTTATGAAGCAAATAAACAAATTAGGATATAAAATAACGCTGATGTGGCCACTCTGGTTTTGTTTAATATGCTATATATATTAAAATGTGCTGAATTGATTCATTTGATTTCTGCTCCCTGCACTTTTGATTCAGTCTATTAAAATAAAATATTATTTTTTATTATAATGTACACTGTTGCCCATAATGTTGCAATATATATATAATTTTTTAAAAATTAATTAATTTTTTTCTTACTTGATTGTGACAAAGTTAATTATTCTTGATAGATAAAGTGTAACAGGGACTCTGTATGTAATCATTGCACTTGGTTAAAGGTCATTACAGATGTCTATAAATAGGAATATAAAGAAAAATGTGTCTGAAAACTAGATTATGGGAAACAGTGTACATGCAAATAACCTATAATAAACATATAACCATGCCCTTTGATTTAGCCTGTTCATATAAATTCATAATTACACACATAACACCTCCTAAATTTTCATTATGATATTATAAATGACATAAAATCCCTGTTCAGCTGTAGCAGAGTAATTGAGTCCCATTTGCTGCCGATAGCAGAGAGCAAACTGAACAAACTTGAACCCTGTAACTTGTGACATGAGAGGGCCACTTCAAAGATGTCCAGCTACTGCTATTTGAGCCACAGTAGCAGTTGTCTGTGTCTTTCGAGGGTCTCATCTCATTTTATGGTGCGAAGCGGCCACTGGGCTATGAAAACATCAACAGTAGACCAGGACTGAAATAAATACTGTCTGTGGGATGTTATTGAAATAACAGGGAATGAACTGGCAGAAATAAAAGACAGAATTTTTTTTATATACATCTGCAAAAGTTATATATATTTCTTTTTTTTATTATTATTATTTTAAAAAGGAAAATAAAATTGTTTTGGTTTTTATGTTATAGTTGGTAGATGAAACTGAGCTTGTTATTTAACCTAGAAATGACTCGACAAAGCTATTTTCTACTTGTGCATTAAAGTAGTTTAAATAGCAAAAATAGTCCGAACTGAAATACTTGATTTTTGTGATACATCAGAATTACAAAAGTGCGACAAAATATTTACTTCCAAATTTTAATGAAGACAGTTATCTTTAAGTGTCTACACACACACACACACACACACACACACACGCATACAAATGTTGACTGCATTAGTTTTCACCAGACTACCCCGTGATCCTCACCTCTCTTAAGCCCAGGGAGGTGGGTGTCATCTGTTCTGAAAGAGGAGGAGACAGAGCTGGAAGTGACCCATCTCATCTCTGAGTTCTACAGTTTCACCAAAGACTAGAAAAGAGAGTGTCACACAGAGCCGAAGCAGACACAATGATGAATTGCAACTCAGGGTGAATGTTGTCATTCACTGCAGCAGAACTGAGATAGTGTGGCCTCACAAAGAACCAGATCACTGAGGCAAACAAAGCTATAATCTGATTTTATTAGACAGGGATAATGTTTGCATGTATGCGTGTGTGCAGAGGTAAACCCATGCAAACATTTAAAGAACCCACTGGCAGTTTATTCCTGGCAGAGTCAGTGCAGGGCTCTCTACCAGTATTGAGAGATTATGTGTGTGTGTGTGTGTGTGTGTGTGTGTTTGTGTGTGTGTATATGTTTGTGTGTGTGTGTGTTTGTGTGTGTGTGTGT
>JAPTYQ010000010.1:18251862-18271249 GCA_029814465.1 Ostorhinchus cyanosoma
AATGCCCTACATCAGATAATTTATATATTTCAGCTGAAGTTCATTAACTGATGCGATGAGTTGCTTCTCATTTCTGAAAGAACCATGAGTTTGATGGAAAGCATAAAAACTGTGCTGTGTTTCAATGGAAAAAGGTCATGTGATCTGATGCGTCCAAATTGAGCCTGTTCCAGAGTGATAGACACATCTGGGTGAGAAAAAGAGGTGAATGAAGTGATTACCCATCATGCCTAGTGCCTATAGTACAAATCTGTGGGGTCAGTGTTATGATCTGAGGTTGCTTTAGTTGGTCCGGTCAAGGTTCAACAATGTTATTTGTCCATAAAATGCAGTCAGTTGACCCTGAATATACTGAATAACCAGGTCTGAGCATCAGTGGAGACTCAGACATATTCTAAAATGACAATGCACAGATTCATCAGACTGAAACTGTGAAAGAGTGGTTCAGGAAGCATGAGATATCATTTACACACATGGACTTTCTGCAGTGGTCCAACTCTTCTATCATCAATACAAGATCTTGGTGGAAAATGAGTGAAACTCTGAACTGAAACAAATGTCATGACATTTTTTATGACATTGCATAAGTTTTACATTGCATGAACACTTCCACAGGGACTAAAGCTAAAGTCAAGCAAAAAACTGTGCATGTGAAACTTTTTTCTGAGGCAATGACTGTATGTAATGTATTGGAGTTGTTAAAAATCTTCTTAAGCTTGTGATATCTTTATGCAACTACATCACCTCAGAAATATTGTTAAATACCATATTTTCCTTTCATAAATGTCTGTTGGCAAAGTGCAAAATGTTAAATGTAAAAGGTAATTGTTGAGAATATATAGCACTCGTTTTTCATGGTTATATTTAGGATCCCACAGCACCTGGCTAGTTCGGAAATCACAAAGTAAAGGTAGTGCATTGTCATTAAGCCAAAACCAGGATTTATTTCCTGACCTCATCAAATCCTTTTATGGCCTAAACCTAATGTAGCCTCTATTTTCCATGTTTAAGTCCTGCACTTTGCACTTCAACAGTACATATATGTTTCCTTGCCATTCTGGTAAAAAGTTTTCCCCCAGAGACTTAATGTAAATTAAATCCATAATATAAATGATATGTTTATGAATGTAATTGAATAGGGTTGATGGTGTTTTGTTTTATCACAGTCAAAATCAAAAAGTAATAAGGTTATAATACTTAATATCACTGTAGTCATATCAGTCACTGTCCCTTTGAAAAAGAACAAGAATTCAATTACAGATCCATAAGTCATGGTGTTGTCTAGTGGTGACTCTACAGTGTACAAGTGCAATGACTGATACTGTAGCAATACTGGTCTTTCCACCTCAGACAGCAGACAGCCTGACATGGTGGCCAATAAAATCAAAAGTAAAACAACCCCTGTTGGGTTTCATGGTCACACTTGACATCAATCACTGATGTACAGGGTCAGCAGTGCAATTTTGTCTGCAGGACTCCTCTGATCACTCCCTCACACTCCTCACCAAAGCAGGCCTCTACATCAATACTTCAATGGGAGGGCACTTACTGGACATAAGGTCGTTAATGCCAGAAAAAAAAAAAAAAGACAAGTCAAGCAGTAATACCTCTGGAGGTCTCTTTAACAGTGCTTCTCAATCTGTGAGCAGCAAAAGGGCAAAACCTGAAACTGGGCTTTTTTTTTTTTGGTGAAGAAAGAGAGAAAATTGTGTTGACTTTGGAGTCCCTCTTGTTTCTCTTCATCACAGGAGTGAGAGGTCCAGTGATTTTTATAGGGCATATGGCTGACATTTTGATTTCGGCTGTATACTTTTGACTTTGATGTCAACCCCTGCAATTTTCCCCACAAAAAAGGTTGTGACACGTCAGGGTGGTATGTGCAATATTTACTGTATTTCCCTCATTGTAGGCTACACTTTGTCCTGGGAGACCACTTAAATGTGACAGATTAGAATGGAAATGATCAATCACTGAAGCTCCTAAATACTAACACTTCCTGAATATGCACGCACACACAATATTCACACCCCGTCTTGTCTTCTATGACCTTACAGTTATGTGGTCCGTGAACAACCTTCTGAATCCTCTCAGTGGTTTTACACACATTAGAGCCGTTTCCCTACAGTCAGGTTCTGGAGTCATGCCTGACCAAGTATACGGGGAATTCCCAGCATGCATTGTGAGATCGCTGTACGTGTTAGCAACAAAGCGGTTTATGTATCTACATCAATAAACCAAGACTCTACCCCCAGACTTCCAATCAGACTGTAAAATGTACCGTCTTAGACTCAAAACTGTTCCTGTATGGTGTGCGGGTTCATAAAATCAGCTATAGTTACTCATTTATATGCAAGATTAATTCAATTTTGACGTGTCATGCTCCGGTGCCAAAGTTCTGCAGCCAAACCATGCCATGTGTTTTTGTTTTTCTTTCGTGCGCATGTGAAAGAACATTTGGAAGCAATTTTTCTTTGTTAATATGAGTATTATTTTAATTGTAGTAATTATAGGTTAAACTGTTCAACCACTCGCAAGGTGCTCACCAGCTTTTTGACAAGAAGACAACCTGTCTCATTGCACTCCGTTTCTCCTCTCCTCAGCGACTTTCCCTTCACAGACACTGAAACGAGCAAGTATCATCATTCCCTAAGTTAAATCGAAAAATTCTATAAGAATCTACCCACGTCGGAGCATGTTTTGTTGGAATATTGCTCAATTCCGATATGGCTTATTCTGTGACAAATCAGAATATGACAGGCTGCAAAAACTTTGAGGAGCCAGCAAACAGAGAGTTCAACTGTTTGCTGGCTAACCTCTATGCGGTTTCCTCTTTATGTGACCCCAAAATCACAACAGAGATATAATAGTCCAGCATTGAGTCTGGTCAAATTTAACCTTCAGCACACTTTAGAAGTGGGTGGTACGACATTTTTCACTTGCATGAAGCTCTGTTACCATTCAATTATGTAAACAATTTTCCCGCTTTAAGTGAATCAACACGAAATAATAATCATTTTACTTGAAACATAGTCGTCTTTTTTTTTTTTTTTTGTTTGTCCTTGCTACCAGATAGCTGTATGAACTAGGACCGGCGGAACAAATTTTCTTTTATCCACTTGAAGCCGCCCTAGAGGCTCATAAAACCCTTTAAAGCAGGATTTTCAACAAAACAGTTTATGTAAACTATATTAGGGTTTTTTTGTGAGAAAGTAAAAGTGGTAATTGTCCACATTCCAACAGTTTCAATACATAAACTATGGGACTGTCAGCCGTGAACAACGCAGCTGCTAGCAATTTGTGTAGCAGATAATAATCAGGCTACATGCAAAGCAGCGTTCCTCTGTCAGGCATTAGGCTGTGGCCCATGCTGTAAGGGATTTGAGACATTTAAAGGAATGGTTGGTTTAGTTTAAATAACCTTGGACAAGAGGGAAAAACTAGACCTCCTCTGGCCACATTAACAATCGCAGCCCGAGAGCAATCGAGATCATTTATCAAGATGAACCAAAGCATGGGTACACTCATACTGTAGTCTACACATAAAACACATGTGGTATTCGGGCAAGCTCTCATATCATGCATTCAACACATATACCATCAATTTGAGGAAGCCAGCAGTGAACATTAATCATGGATTCCAGATTTAGAAGCAGCCTGAATACAATTCACAGGCTTTTTTTTATGGGCTTTTAATAGAAATTCTTATTTGTCAGCTCTAATTTAATAGACGCTGCGGTGGAAACAGAGGTGTTTACAGGCAGCGAGCGATTTATCACCGAGAGACACATTTACAAAACCCAAGTGTAAACAGAATAATAACACAATCACATCTAATGACAAGTTTTCCAAAGCAGCTATGGCAAAAATCTCAATGTCTTCAACACGTGCAGACATAAGCGGCAACTGCGGCGTCCTGCTCGGTGATTTATATCACGGCTCATAGTCTCTCAGGGTCTTCCACAGCACATGGTCACCTCATGAACAGCTGGGTGAGGTATTTGATTGGATGTCAGGAAGGACTCATAGACGTATTGTATGTCTTTCATTGGCGTTCTATTCTTACATGAATGGTCTAGTTTCATTTGGGTCGGGAAGCATTTGGGTTGCTGTAATGTTACTCGTCTTTCAGTAAGAGAATCACGTCAAGCTGAGCTGATGGACGACACGGAGAATAAGGTAAGACTACATGTCGCGTTCACTTTAATATTTTCATTTCGGGTAAGTAACGCAGAGTAGACTCACTTCATCCACATAAATTGATAAGTCTTTGTCACATTGCAGCCAGCATCATCTGATACACACAGAGTTGAATTTTTTTCCTCCACTTCAGTGCCATCCCAACAGGTGCTGCTTCAGTCCGAGAGATTAGGTGATCAGTGTCCTCAGATTCCTTCGCACTTGGAATGTCCCACATGCAGAGGAGGACAGGCGTCTCCTGGCTTCCTGGAGGGAGGTTAAGGTGAGGTAGGCACGTGGAGGAAAGGGTGAAGGTGACTTGTTGAAGAAGCGTCCAACAAGGTATCTGTTCTCTGGTGCTATACCTAGACGATGACGTTTGTGATGCGTTCTTTTTTTAGATATGTTACAAAGGTGATGAAGAGGAATCTGATCTGTTAATACTGAGGTTTCCTAAAACTGAAGGAGCTTATTTGTTTGATGTTATAGATCAAATAAATGATTGTATTGATGCTAATATTTTTATCTTAGCATCGGTATAAGCTAAAGTATATACAAATCTTTTGCAACATGCCAGTATGTTGACCTCACTATTATATTATTTCAAAATTTTGTTTGATTCCATTCAGGTTTTTAGGTGAAAATGTAACTGCATGGAATGATTTGGGACATGTAATATGTGTCAACCATGTAAAAAATGAGAAGATTAGGATGGAAAGTTAAATGTAGAGTAAAGGGATAGTCTGGTATTTAGAATGAGTTAAAGTCTGCCGACATGGAGACAGTGATGATACAGTGAGGGTACTGGAGGGTCATACGTAGATGGGGTTGAAGGCTGGATGAAGAGAGGTCACACATGCTTTGTGTCCCCCAGGGAGTCGTGTGGGACGAGACAGGAGTGGTGCCTGCGTTTGAGGTGCAGCTACTGGGCGCCACACAGATGAGCTCATGAAACGTTATGCTGTCCGCCTAGCCGGGGGTGGGGTGAGGAGGGTGAGAGGAGAGGGCATCCCTGCCATCAATCACTCAGGGTGGAGCTGGGACCTGCTGCTCACAGATCAGCCTGACAGACTGGAGTGAGACAGGGCCAAGGCCATATTAAAGGCATTGAGTGTCCCTCTCAGTTAAAGAAGGCAGGGAGAGTTAAAGTAGGAGACAATGAGGGGATACCAACCAGGAGGCGTGGTGCCGTGTAACCAGAGAGGTGTTGTTGAGCACGGAGACAAAATGAGGAGCTGAGACAGTGGCAGGGGAGGAACCCATGAGAGGGAAGGCAGCCTGTGAAACCTGAAGACCGACGTAAAGATGGAAAGACACGGATACTGTCACAACCCCGGCTTACAACTGAGAGCTTAGTCCATGAACTCATCACCTTTGGTCACGTGTTACGCAGCTTGGACTAGAATCCTTCATGTTTCGTAAATGTGTCAATGCTAGCTTAAAGCCAGGAGTCAGTCAGGAGCAACTTGACGACCCCGTTATGCCTTCAGTGGTCTGGGTAGGAGTGTGATTCACCCCTATGTGTTGGCAGGAGTTTCAGACTCTGGGCGAAATGGTCCGCCGACATACAGGCTCACGCTCAGGGTATCTGGTGTTGACAGACAGGCAGCAGACACACCAGGTACCAGTCAAAGCACATCAAGAAGCAGTTCTGGAAATTCATTTGAATTCTGAAAATCCTTATAATGTGGAGAGTGAGCGCTCATATTACACTGAGTCTTAACATTCACCATGGAAGTATTTGCCAAAATTTCATGAAAAAACAAGCAGATTATACTTGCTGTGCCCTTCATGAAAACTCAACTGTGAAATTGCCTTGTCTCAGAAGGACGATTACAACTTTCCAATCAGTGTTCAGTTTCACTCCACATTTGTTTGTAAGTCAGAATTGGGAAAAAAAAAAAAATTCATGCTCATGTAGATAGCAGGTCTTGGTAACCATTGCACATTTTAAAGGGCACACCTGTAACACATAAATCTGTAACAAACTCCCAGACAAGTATGTTACATTTCTAATAAGCGTCACCAAACAGGGAGGGGGGTAAGAGAAAAAGAATGGCTACTGTATGGGTTTGTAATAAGAGCCAGCTGTGAAGGGCCATGTGGGCTGTGTGCCGAGAGCATGTTGCTGGAAGATTTGCGCCAGGGAGAAGCTGGCAGGCAAATCATAAATCCAGCTTGTTGGGTACAGTTGCTTTTTTAAAGAGGTTCAGGGCAAGCAAATGGCTTTTTAATTAGCAAGAAATCCCTCCAAAGCATGCAACACACTATTAGACAAATATCACTCTAGCTGTGACTATAGTGACCAAAAACTTACCATAACATGCTTATACTGCAGGAATGGTATTTAGCAGCTTTATCCACCTGATGTTTACCTGGCAGCGACAATAATAACCCACTGCCATACTGTATTTGCACTGCACAACACAAACACAGATGCATTGTGATAATGATTTGAATATGGGCCCCGCTAATCGCTCTGGGAAATGGCCTGGCATTTCATAATGCTAAATCTATTCCAGTAGTATCTGTCCTCTGCTTAAAGCTCTAAGGGTCTGAAATAAACCATGAGGGACCTTTTTTTTTTTGTTTTTTAACAGCGCCACATGCAACATGTGAAACTGTATGTAGGTATGATAAAGAGAAGTAAAAAAGAAACATTCCTGTCTGAGCAATCACTGTACGCACTACATCATGTTTATTAACAGTACTAAATCAAGGACTGCACCGTAGAGGGGAGCTACAATACTCCTGAGGAGCCTCCACAATGACTCCGCCTGGGTGAGCACGGTCTTGCACATTTGGAGTATGTAACAGGAGAGGTGGGATTTTAAAAGACAGAATTTTTTTTTCTGTATTCACATCTTTCACCTTTTATTCTTCACTTGTTTTTAGATGAATGAGTCAAAACATACTAATTTTAGGCATTTCCTCTGAGAATGAAAATGGTGGAACAGTGTAAATATAGTAAAATTAGGGGATAAATAGTCGTCATTTTCTTGTTCATTCCATTTGACTGTATTTCACTTTCCCACAGACTGGGACAGCTTTTTTTTCATTAATTTGAAATATTGGAAACGGTGTTGCATGGGCCCCCTTCACTGAGAAAAAGCCAAAGGGTTATATCTGCACTCTACCACGTCTTCTGTCTTCATACCATCTACATCTCCTTACATGCCTTTCTCTTCTCCTTCACTCTGAGCCTTTCGGGCCCCATGCTCTCTGTGTGGGCCTGGGGCTGGGCCCTGGGCCCAGGCAACCAGGGACAAAGTGGTACATTTACACGCATGCCCCTGTAGCCCTGCACTTCCTGCTCTCATGCAACTCCATTGGCTCCTGTGTTTGTAATTACCACTGTGACTAAATGCACTCTCCCTCAACTACAAATTGCTGATAAGCTGTTTTTCTGAAACACCATCCACTACTACCAGTCATTAGGAACATGATCTCATACTATATGCCCACCCTGGTGCCTGTGAAAACACAAACGGCAGGGGAGGGAACTTCATGATGGTTGGCTTAATGTTTTAAAGTGGAAATATAATTTCTTGTGCTGGAGTGACATTTAACTCCACAAGCATTTGACTTCATTTTTAATTAGTTTAATAATTAATATAAATTTTACAGATGCACACACACACACACACACACACACACACGAGTCATACTGCTATTTTTCTCCAGTGCATGAAGAAGTGCAGTGCAGAAATATGGGAATTTGCCATGTGAATCTCTGCACGTGCACACACTATTCCACTTCAGGCAATATTTTCAGAGAATACTCACCCCACACGTCAAGAGAAGACACACATTACTGCTAAACAATCCAGCCTGCACTGACTGCCTGCCTGCTTGAGGTGAGCTTTTTCTATTCCAAATATAGATAATTTGTCAGGCTTCTTTTTCTTTCTTTTTTTTTTTCAAACTGTCTTTCTCTATGTAATGATATTGTTTTGTTTGTGTAGCTGAGGTAATATCAACGCTCAGTGTTTAAATGTACAAATTTGAGGACATGTTCTGTAAGTATACAGTTATTACTTACATCAGAACAAAGGATGTTACAGGTCAAAGTGATAATATTATGGCTGAAATTCATGATATATTTTTATTCTCTTTACTGTACCGATTTTCTGCATTGATGCACAAGCAATATTGTGAACCTACAAAATCTAAATATTTTTTATGAAATTCCAAGCACATTTTTGTAGATGAACACTGCAAAGTATTTTTTTGTTTTTATTAGGTCTTTCAGGCTCACATGTGCGCTGAAAATTATTTTTAATACTTAATAGAGCAAAGTGCACCTTGATGTGAAAATCAATATGTAGTGAAGCATCTACATTTATATGACACATCCCCAAATTCTATTTACTTTTTTCTAGCTCTATTTTCACATCTCAGCTGTTTGTAATGAATAAATACCTTTGAGGAAAAATTCTCCTGCTAGTTGGGGAAAGGTAAAAATGATGCAGCCGAGTCCAACTGTCCAAGTGGTCACACAAAACGTCAACTATCTCATGTGAAGCATGTAGCAGCCTTTACAAGGAATGGGTGGGGTGGGGGTGGGGTGAAAGGTACAAGGGAGATGGGGCGAGGTGAAGGCTCGCTTGTAAGGCCTCCATCCAGACCGAGGGATGCTGAGTACTCTTCACCCGGGCAAAGGTTCACTCCGATCATCTGGGCCAATCTGTTCCAGACGTGGTAAATGACACATTATTGGATCCAGACCTGACAAGGGCTTTGTGTATATTACATTACCAGACACCAGGCTCACTTAAGCTTCATTACCTACATCCCTCCTCCCCACCAAGAAAGAGAAAAAGGAGAGTGTGATGGGAAGAGAAAGGGCAGCACAGATCTTACCCCTGGCCACGCACAGAGGGTGCTTTTTCCCTTCAGGTCAGAACGATACTCTGCCGTCAGCTCACCATCACAGAGCTCTTTTTCTCCCTCACTTCTCCTCTTCTTTCTTCTACCGGCTTTCTGCGCTGGGAACCCGTTAAATATAACAACACTGGAGTCCACCCTGGAACACCCAAGACGATCCCTACCCGCAGGGATTTTTGGGGAGATATTAGAAACACACCAGAAAGGTCACCCCACCCTCCTTTTCTTCCCACACTGATAGAACTTAACAGAATGAGCCGATTTGAAGAATACGGACTATCTCCGCAAAAGTCGTTTTCAGTTAGTCTGCTTGAATTAATAGTAAATATGTACTTGAATGAGGCATGTTTATGAGTAATGGGTGTATGAAATGTCTGACTTCTGTCCTCAAATTAAAGAATGATTCTGTAAAGTGAGTTACAACATAGCTCAGGGCTGTGCGGCTTCTGCAGCAGCAACACTCAGAATAACATTTTAACTACAACATGTTATGGTGGATGGTTTCCTGTGGCTTGGATGCCTCACTGAGGGATATGTGCCATGTGCAGTTGGTGGATTTGGCTAAACCTTCCTTTATTTGGATGACATATGCATGAACACCCATACCACAGATTTTCTGGCAGGGTCCACACTTGCTTGAGATTAAGTAAGTTGCTTCTTAAAGTGCAGACAGGTGTGTGTGTGTCTGTTCTTAGGAGCATTTGCAAGAGTGAGTGGAAATGCTTTAAGATGAGACTGCTCAGGTATACATTCCACTGTGTCATCTGCAGGCTCGGATTCCATATTTAACAGATGGGCATCAGGCTACAATCTAAACATGCAATACCAGACAGAGGTAATTTGTATTAACAACAATTTTACACCATAACTTCTCACCAATTGCCTCTGAAAGATTAATATTGATGATAACAAATAGGCAACTACACCCTCTTTGACCTCCCGCTGTGGAGATTGTAATCACACAACAAATGGATCTGGTTTGTGAATAGCAAGAATTGGAATGATAGTCCTCCTGCACAGTCTTTGTGTTGCATCACCTGCCAGGGTACAAGGACACTGCAATAGAAGCTGGACTAAAGATATATGTGCCCCCAGGAATGATAACTGAAATGTACACTCAGAAGCATCAGTTAAGATATATGTGCCACAAGGATTACTGTTACAGTAAGAGGCCACAGCTGTAGCTTCCTCGGTAGCCGGAGAGAGGTTGAGAAACCACATTATGTACGGTTTGCCATATGTAACATAAAATAATAACAGCTGCACGGTGTAGGATCTTAAAAGGGATGATGTTTATATTATTTTTTGTGCTTACATGAGATTGATTCACTTAGTTTTTATATAATAACTGGGTATTAGGTAGAATATATTTAAGAGAGCAATAAGAGTGCAGGGCTCACTGTGGACATGTTTTTTTTTCCTTAAATGTAATGGATTCAGTCATACATTTTAACAACTTTTACCACTAAAAAATACATGTGCATCAACCCCAGCTATGTCATTCGACACTTTCTACGTGACATCACTTATTTCTGTTTTCCTCCTCGTCTCATTCAACGCTATGCTTCGTTGTTTGTTTAAACTTTGTTCATTACAAACCACTGGTTACAGGGGTCACTTTGATGCCAAGGGCTGTGAATACCCAATGGTAACTCTGCATTTTTGTTAACATTATTGAAAGAAAGAAATTTGGCAGGTTGGGTTTTTCATCTTTAAGAAAATCTGAGACAAAAAGGAGTCTTGAAGTTGTTAACCTTCTTGACATGATCGATTTTTACATTTAAGTTTAAATACGGTCCCTTCATAGAGAAATCAGGTAAAATAAATGTAAGGTTAATTGATGTTATATATCGATTAGATCAAATGGAATTAATTTGACCTAGATTTTAAAATATATTTTAAAAGAAATGAGCGTGTTAAATTGTAATGACACTACGCATAAAAAATGTGTCTGTTATTCTGCCCTTCACACGTCTGTCTGTGTCTGACATTATACGTGAGTGTGGTTCTATGTGTGTATGTGTGTGCGTGTGTGTGTGAATGTGGGGTTAGATGGTCATGGAAGGCAGCTCAAGCTACACTGTTCCAGCTCATTAGCTGTGATTAATCGGCATGTGAGCTTTCCCATGGTCCCCTTTGCCTGGTGGAGACGGAGCTCACCTTGGAGGGCACAGGGAGTCCGAGCTGCAGCACCACCACTGTTAACACTTGGCCATATGTAAGAGTGATTTGTATATGTTCTACTTTACTCGTTTAAGACATTTTGTATTTGCTCACTTTTATGTCGCTTTGGAGAATTAGTCGGAATTTTTTTGAATGAAGTTGGATAAGATACTTTTGACTAAATTGAAATTAAATGAATCATTCTCAGATAATAAATAGTGGGTTGTGGGTTTTTGTAATTATTTTCAAACAATAGGAAAAATGTTATTGTGTGTAGTAAGAGATTTATTTTGAATATTGGTGAACTGAAGAGGGGCAGTAATTTTCCTTTTTTTTTTTCCTGTTTTCTTATAATTTCCTCTATGTAATCCTAAACAGTACAGTACTTGAGTCAAAGTGACAAACCTTTTGACTAAATATGTTATACGTCAGTTACCTTGCATTTATTTTCTATCAAACACGTTAAATCCAATTTCCAATTCATGTGATTTAGGAAAACAATCACACACTCAATTGGGTATTTTTATACAGTCGAGAAAAATCACGTATTTGCAATTTAGCAAGCCCTGCCGAGGAATTTAGTCTCTAAATATTTGACCCCACATAAGCTCCATTGATAACAATCCCTCAAAGAGATTATAAAATGAAACGTCAGGTTTGTTCACACACAAATATACATTGATGGAGGTCTCCTTAATTAAGACATAATAAATTCAGCGAAGCCTTTGTTTTTTTCACTTATCGAGGAAATATGCAGTCTAATCCGTGGGTATAAGAACCATCTGTGTAAATTCATGCCCATAGAGGATGGGACGCTGGCTGACTGTGATGGACTGTATCTGTTGTGCAGAGTCTGTGAGAAGAACGTGATAAAGTCATAATAAATGGCTCAAGGCTTTCCAAAAGGGATCTGTCGCTTCTTCATTCTGCCCCTTTAACTTCCCTCTAAAATAAATAAGTCCTGTTTCTGTTGGGTCCCATAGTCGCCCACACACACTCACCCACTGACGTAACCGTGTTGTTCTTACATGTGTAACGGGTAGAGTTTTATTCTGTAAATATCAAATGTTTCTACTATTTTTTGTCACACATACAACTAAAGCAGGTTAATGTATTAGTATTTTTCCTATATTAGTAAGATATTTCTGCAAAATCTTCTAAGACGACCATTAATGTGCATCAGAGATTAATTACTTTAAAAATGATTATTACTGTTGAGGTATGAACTTTATTCAAGGGTCAACCATCCATGCAAAACAGGATCTACATATGAACCGAGGGCTGTCTCTGACCACACATGCCTCAAATGAGCACATGCTGAACCTTGTTTCACTTTTGTTTAAACCCGCTGTTCCAAGATAATTCAGACACAAATATGCTTAAAGCTGCAGAGGTTTCTTAATTTCCTGTGTAGGCCACACACAAGAGAGATCTTCTGGCTAAAGACAGCTCTCTGAAACTAAGACGCAAAATCCGCTGTCATTACTTTTACTGCAAAAATAGATTTCTGTGAATATTTTTGCTCCCACTTATGGAAAGTTACGTCATTAATAATTCATTATTAAAATTATAAATTAAAATAATGTAAAATATGTATATAAATTAATCATTTTGTTTTTTATTTGTATAGTTTTCTTATAAATATACTGTATTTTCACACAATTACCATAAAAACATGCATAAAGACACATTTTTAAATGTAGTTTTTGAACACATTCCTCTTTTATTCCTATTTTAACACATCAGTAATCACCTCTGACCACATGCATTGTTTATATACTGAGTCCTAATTATGTTTTATCTATCAAGAATAAATCACATTGTCACAATCATCTCACAAGAAAAGGTAAAAATATTTAATTCAAATCTTATGCATAACAGTCTAGAAATAAAACATGTGATATTAAATAATACAAACATTCAAGGCAAACATTCAATAAATAAGCTATTTTGATATTTTATTTTCAGGAGAGCTTGCCATTGAATAGCTGCCTAAATCTGTCTGAAAAAGACTGTCTGTGAAACAAACTCCTTGAACGCTATTTCCACATCTTTTTTTCTCCTTTGAGTGAGTGACACCTGGCTGGTTTTGTGACGAGTTCCACATCTTCTGATTTGAGCCAATTAGTCAGCAATTCATCAGTGCACAGCCGTCATCAGCCTGCTGAAACGCAGCTCGCTCGATTGACCCACTTGCCCAATAAATGCAAAGAACGTGCTGAGAAGAGAAAAGCAGAGCAGCAGGAGAGAGGCCAAAACCTGGAATTAAACGGGGCCACCTGATCTACAGCAGCAGAATCAAAGCAGCCAAACAGAGCGCTCATTGTCTGTAGCAGACACCGCTGAGCTCTGCTCTTTGTCGCCCTCCCTCCCACATCTATATATATTGTCTTTTACTATAACTCACTGCAAGAAACAATTATAGAACCTCTAAAAGTATACTGTCATAGCAGTACATATATATATATATATATATATATATATGTTTAAATTCAACTCATCTATAATGGCTTTGAAAAAATCTACTGTATATAAACTTTTCCTTTAAACCAGATCTACAAGGCTAGTTTTTCCTGAAATCCACATTCTCATACCAGATAAAGACACAATTACAAAAGTTTTGCTAATGGGGGCACACATGACAAGCATAAAGCAGCAAATAGACATATGTAAGGGAACGGACTGGAAGTCAGCAGGCAGCAGCCACTGCTGAATAATTCAAAAGTGGAAATGCATGATTGATGTGGGACGTTTCATTTCCACACCTTTAAAAGGTCCCTTTTAGCTCCAGCACCAAACAGGCCAAGTGGTCGCTGCAGTTCAAAGCCTGGCACGGCTCTGGCCTTCCTAGTCAATCTCTTTGGGACAAGAGTGGCTTTATTCTGTGGATGGGGCACCAGTGGTGGTGGTTGGGATTCTACACCTGTGTTTGCTCCTTACCCAATAATTGAGAGCTGCATGCTATTTTGAGCCCTGAGCACAAAGTGCCTCACTCATAAGGAACTCTGGGTGAGGAATCTTGGCTCCGGGTTTGATGTGGCTGGAAAACGTGAAGGCCTGAGGATTAGCCCTGCAGGGTGCGTATATACTCAAGAACATATGAGCTTGAAACACAAACACATTTAAAATGGAACATCTACCTATGGCTCACTTGCGACTGATGCATTATTAGCATCTGTCACATTATCATTAATCATAAATATCTGAGCTTAATTCTTTTGCGTATATCTTAGTAATAAAGTTCAAGATAATTATACATAGATTTGTCGTTTCCTGTGTGTAATATTTTCAAAACAGGAGCAGGCATTATTTTCCATTTATTTAATGCATGTGCTCTGCCGATGCAATAAAACTTCATAGATATAAATAGAGTAAAAAGGCGAACTGTATGCATAGAAAAATAGAATTGAGCAAAAAGAGCAGAGGTTATGAGCCAGTGCACCATTACTGAGCATAGTCAGTTTAGTGGAGGGTCAGTCCAAGTGCAAAGAGAGCTTCAAGTCAAAACAAACACTCACTTTGGCTTCAGATGGGACGGTGCACTCACTTTTTCCCACAATTCTCCAGAACAGCCCAATTCAGAATCACCCAAACTAGGTGGTCATAATACTCATCACAACATGATGTTCCAGCTGTAATTTAATTTTCATGAAATATCCACCTTTCCTGACATATACACGGTGCATGTTCAGTATTTTCAGAAAGTGACATTGATAGAGTTATGTTTTGGGTTTCATGACAGTTTTTTTTAGGGCCTAGTCATTATGATATTAATAGGGAGGATTGAAAATGTCAAAACATTCCTCATTTGTCAAGTAACTTTGCCCTACTTAAACCTGAGATGTTGTTGCCAACCAATAGAATCCAAATGGGAGTCATTTTTATTTAAAATGTTAACTGGCTGGCTAAGCTGGCTGGGTAATTTATTACTGAGAGACAGGAATTTTGACAAATCATTCAGCTCAGCAAACTGAGCTGTGGCAAAGTTCAGCAATTAGGTTCCTATGTAAAGAAGGTTTACCTCTCTGCTCTGGGTCTGCTGGATTTATGTGTGCTCTCAGGCTAGCAAGCAGGTTCAAAGCCCTGCGTAGGGGAGCGCAAAGTTGACACATGGGGGATTTCACAAATATGGTGGAACACACACATTTTGCAGTAAATCTGACCAGAGAATAGTGGTCTTTAGGGAAAGTAGGTGGTCAGCGAGGGGAAAGAGGTGGAGTGTTGAGTGAAAGCATAGCTAAATAATCAACTTGAGATGAGGGTCAACTGTTTGCAAGTCATCTGTGATATTAAAGAGACAGAAGAAAGAACAAGAAAGCAGGATTACTGGGAGTTTTCACAGCCTGATTACAAAATAATGGAATTGCAGCTTTTCTAAGGTTTCAGAACTGCTTTAAAAATACAATCTGCTAATGCAGCTCACATGTGTTAAATTTTGACTTCCAGTCAGCCAAACCCAGAGCCTCTGTCAATATTTAGCTTTCTTTTAATAGGTTGATTTTATGCTACTGTCTGACCATGATAGCCAATGAGTCGCTGTTTGCTCAGTGTCCTGCAGAGTATACCTGAGAAGAGTAAAACACTTACAGTTAACTTTGTCATGAGAGGAATACAGCACAAGACACGCTAAGGTTTCTATTTAGTGACTTATCTTCTGTTTTGACTAAATTAATTCATATTAATGTTATGATAATTTGGGATACACATGTCTTTTGCATAATTAATCTTATCTTAGTTTCATTAACAGCCATGGACATTTGCTCTGGTTATTGGTAATTATAGTAACAGCAGCTGATCTAGTTTTTGATAGTTCTAGTTCAGTTATCTGTGCATCAATTGCATCCATGTGTCTCCCCCTACTTCCCCCTTTCTCTCCCTCTCCCCCAGTCTCTCTCTCTCTCTCCCTCTAACTGCTCAGGGCAGACGGTCATCCTCCAGGAGTCTGGGTCTGCTCCACCAGTCACAAGTGTTTGCTCCTGGAGGATTCTGTTGGGTTTCTGTAAATTGGCTTGAGAGTCTTTTTTCCAGCTCTTTATGTAACGTGTCATGAGATAACTTTTGTTACGATTCGGCGCTATATAAATAACATTTGATTTGATATTATAATAAAAAACAGATGAAATGTTGGAAACAGAATTTCTGTGATTAATTAATTTAATCAATGGGCTAAAATAACTGTTCATTACATGCAATTTGACTTTTGATCGATTTCACCATAAGAGCACAGGTACGATAAACCATATGTTTTGAGTTCACTTACAGAGATTATTTATCTCGTGTAAAAATTACCAACCATCATCAATCAACTCTCAGCTGCTGATTTTCTAATGAAGAGCAAATGTATTGAAATATTTAAGCTCCAAACAAATGCTTGTATTTTTCTAATCTGTGGTGTGTAAATGTATTTATTTGACAAAACTATTTATTTGGGGGGGGGGACTAGTAGTTTTCAGAATAGAAACTTAAATCACATATTTTCTTTGCTGAATTTCATTGAAGTGTTTATTCATTTTATTTGAGTGAACAAAAACATAGCTTTGCAGGCTTTGTCTCAGTCAAATTATAGCATTTACTGTATAAGGAAGGAGAAAATTGTAGAGGATCAAACCAATCATCTGGTGTAACACAGATGATTCAAATCCTTTTTAATGCCTGAATCAGATCTGGTTCTGATCCAGCAGATCACTTTGGGACATTGTTAATTCATACAGCTCCTAGAGATTGGAGCCATAAGTGTTCTTATATGTAAAAGCGAGTCTTAGTTTGCAGGTTCTACTTGATCTCTATCGTTATGTTTTTTCATCTTTCCATTTTAATCACGGTAAAAGTTGTGTTTATTTAATTTTCATAGAATTTTGGAGAAAATGCAACTTTATTCTAATGCACCTGAATAGATGCAGGACATAGTTCATTCTCCTGCTGTTAGTGAATATGTGGTACAGCAGTGACCGCCCCCCCCCTTTTTTTTTTTTTGCTTCAATTTAACTCTGATTGCATGGAATTAAACATACTTCTAAATCTGATTGCATCAGCATCTGAACGGTTCAGCTGAGTGTTTAGTCTTGCATTCGAGAGGTCCTACAAGCTGTAACAGTGAGTGAAGTCAGATCACAAACAGGCAGGTGAAACAGTTTTTTTTTTCTTTTTTTTTCGTGGCTTCTGGCTGTGCGACCATGGAGGGTTTTATGTTGTGGACTGGAGTATTTTCAGAGAGTGACCTCTTGTTAGCCCTGCACCACTAATGAACACCAGACACTTATAAATGGTGTGTGTATGAACATGTTCCCCACACAAAACAAGCATATCCAGAGTACATTATGCACTCTGTGTGTTAAAAACTTTTTCTCTGATATCTTTTTAAATAAACATTTTGCTATAGATTTAAAAGTATAAATCGGTAATACTTAAATAGACGTGAATGTTAAATTGATTGAAATGGTTTTAACAATATTATCAGAAAACAATTAGGGAAATTGAGGAAACACTACAGAGACATAATAGTTTATTGCTTTTAATATAATAAAGTAGATTGATCACGCATTGATTAAAATATACAGTATAATGTAGCATTTAAACCAGGGACACAGAACATAGATTTGCAGAAATACCAAATAAATCAATATGTGTTTTTGTGATCCATTATTGAGTCAGTTCTTAATAGCAAGGAAGAAGAAATATTTTTAGGGTTTTAAAATTTGTAGGAGGAGGCTGCAATTAGTTGAATTTAGACCTCTGCATATTAACACATAGGTGTAAAAGACAATTGTTGAGCCTTAAAGTATTCACACCTTCTTTGTTGATTTCAGTTAAAAACCCAGAGCACAGCTTAGAGGTTGATGTTAATGAGGTTCCTGCTGCTGTTGATGAATGGCATCTGTCAGCAGGCTTAACGGTTAGAGATGCTGCCAAACATCTCTTAAAAAAAAAAAAAAAAAGTTAAGAGATGAGAAAACAAGAGCCGTGACAGGGGATCAGTGGAAAAGTGAGAATAATGTCGTCTTTAATTGCAGAATTCAGTCCAGTTTAAACAATGTTGAACACTAGTAGTTTCTCGACAGTGTTTTCTGGAAGAGCGGACTCAAAAATAGAAGGCAATAGGTTTTTTTTTTTTTAGGTTACAATAAGTAATTCATTTACAATTAAAGTTTATTTAATACTCATTTGACCAACATATTTAAGCAGCTGTTCTCTTCCTATTTTGTTATTCCTGTTACTTAAACTTTTTATTTCAATACAAAATATTATTAAAATCTATTATTAAGTGCATAAAAAATATGCATTTAGTAAAAGATTTTAGTAAAAAATGTTGTATGTTGTTTCTTTGTTTCATACATTTGTCTATGGTAGCTGCACCTTTTGTTAGTCGGTGAAAACAGCATAAACAGCATAAATTGCTGTGTTTTATTTCTTATAAATTCACCAGAGTAAAAATAATGATTTTGTTGTACACAATGGAGTGTTGACAGCATTATTTGATCTAAACGCACTACACCTTAAAATGGCATTGTGGGATTCCATTATGGTACTATTTTGCTATTTTATGTAGGAGATTAAATACGTACAAATAAAGTTGTATTGATCTATTATTTTTTCTAATGAAAAACTGCATCAAAAGATATTTAAAGGCAATTTAGCGCATGACATATTGAAGTTGAAAGATGAAATAACACCTGCAAATGGTGCTAAAGTTTGACAGATATGTTGCTTAGAGAACACTGTACAGTAGATTAAAAAAGCTGACGTGCTTGGCTACAAACTACTTCTCTGCCTTGCTATACTAAAAGGAGATAGTAGGGATATTTGTTATTACATAATTCCATTAAAATACATTATTATTCATGTTTAATATCATATTTAATAAGGGAGCTTGGGGGTGAGGGTACTCTAAATGAAACTGCTATAACAGAAATCAAAACTGTACCAATTTTGCATTATACAAATGTAAGTAAAATGAGTGTGGACGGAAAAATACTCATTAGCTACTTTTTACCAATGCTGCCAGATTGGACTTAAATAGCATTCCTTAATTCTTTTGTTGGATCAGTCATAAACAATAAGTATGAGCTCTAATAGTTTTCTTTGCAGGGGCGTTCCTTATCATACCCAGCCCTACATCCTGTCTGTGTGGGATCACTCTATGCCTATGTTGTCAATGTACTCA
>JAPTYQ010000010.1:18356588-18375249 GCA_029814465.1 Ostorhinchus cyanosoma
TATCTATCTATCTATCTATCTATCTATCTATCTATCTATCTATCTATCTATCTATCTATCTATCTATCTAGTCTCAGTTAACATGACACAAAAATAATCATAATAATACATTTTATTTGTAACGCACTTTACATTTGACACTTAATCTCAAAGTGCACAATACGAAAACAGCCACAGGCAAGACAATAAAACAGAGAGAGAAGATGGATACCTTTTATTCACAATAAGAAGTCTGGAGATGAAGTTTTTGGCCTCGTCAGATGTATCTATAAACTCTTGTTCCTCAAAGTTCCACTTACAGGCCAAGATGTTATTCAGAGTCTCATTGTCATTGTCACCGAGGAAGGGACAGAGACTACTCAGGCTGTAAAAATAGGAAAAGGAAGGAACTCAGTCATCAGCCTTCAGACGATAATATGTGTAGAAGAGCGTGTGCGTTCACTTACAGCATATACGTGATGACACCGAGGCTCCACATGTCAGTGTTGAAAGACACAAAGTCATAGTTGATTACTTCAGGAGCGAGAAACTCCGGAGTCCCAAAATTCACCTTGAGCTTCTCCCTCGGTTTATATCTATTTGGGAATGACATTTTTATTATCAGCATGTGCTTTGTGTGATAAGAGCAGTCAATAAAACAATAAATAAAATAAACACTTACACCCTAGCAAGACCAAAGTCAATGATTTTGATCTTATTTGTCACTCTGTTAACGCACAGGATGTTCTCTGGCTGAAAGTCATAACAAAATCGACATATTATGCAAAGTGAATGATGAAGTAAGCTTTAAGACTTTGATAATTCTGTCATGAGAAGACAAATAGTGACCTTTAAATCCAGATGAAGGATGTACATTTTGTGCATGTGCTGCAGACCGTCACAGATCTGCCTGATGAACATCACAGCATCCAGCTCCATTAAAGTGTAGTTTTCATCAATGATTCTGTCAAACAGCTCTCCTCCGCCAACACTGGGGTGACAAAAACACATACAAACTATTAAACACTACTTGACAACTACATTTATGCATTATGTGGCCAATGTGTTACTAATGGGAATGTAGCTAATTAATTAATATCATGAATAATATAATTTTTTTGTTAAACATTAACAATGTTTCTAGTTACAAGGTTCAGTGTGTAGACTTTATTTTCCCCCCTCCCCCAAAATTATATAATATATAATTATTTTATGAAATTATACAACTACAATTTAGAAACACAAAAATTGAGATTTTAACTTTTTTTTTTTTTTTTTTTAGATCAGCACTATTTTCAAAGCAAATCTTAATTGCATAACGGAGATATAACTCCAGTGACATATTGATAGGGTTACTTGAAAAATATAAAAAACTAAAAACCAATGCAAATGGAACATGTCCACTGAATCAAGCAAAAAATATGAACCATATCACACATTTTAGTTGATTTTTTTTTTCTTTTGTGTATAGGCTGCACATTTTTATAGTTGGACAGTGTAAAAACCTACAACAATGTTCAAAAATAAAAATTCAGTCAATTTTTTATTAAGACATGGTCCTTTTGGTTTTATGACAACACTACAGAGGTAATAAAGAGAGGCTAATATTTGTCAAAACATATTTTCAGGTGATTATAGCCTGATATGCTGATGAAATATAAACTTACATGTCATATTCCATTTTTGCCCTTAGAAACCCCTAAAATGTACACACTGAACCTTAACACCGTACCAAATTTAAAAAAAAAAAATAAAATTACATCCTCCTGAGACCTAGCAATGCATTTTTGTCCTCTGTAGGGGACAAGCGCTTCACAGGTTTACTTAAAAAGAAAAAAACCAAAAACCACAGTCCACAGTAAAGAACATTCCATTAAAAATACCAAAAAAATAAAACTGTTGCATCATGCTATTTCCAATCAAAACAATTATTTAATGTAAAAAAAAAAAAAGCCCAAACTTTTACTTTCCTGGGTCTCGGGAGGATATATTGAGGAAAATGTCTTGGTTTAAGGTGTTTCAGATGATATTTTGATTTATAATATATATACTGAAAATGTAAAAGAAGGAGCATACTATTCAAGTACAAGGATGATGTCATTCCTTGACTCATAAGCTGCATAGAGTTGGATCAGGTTGGCATGGTCCAGATTATTCATGACCTGGATCTCATTCTTCACCACCTCCTACCAAAAACACAAGTGCAGACAAACAGATGCAAAAGGCGGACAAACAGACACAGATGCAGACAAATATGGACCCACAAACACAAAAAACACAGACAAGCGAGCACACACACAAACACGATGAGAGTGTCAGCTGTTCTCTGCTATGAGACAATGCATCTTCTCTTCTAGGTCAAATATTTCTCACCTAAGTGAGAAGTATTCCCTCAGCTTCTGTTCCATGTGGTCTTAGCGTAGCATACTAGTATGAACTAAAAATTGTCATGTGGTGTGGCTCGCACGGACCTACTGTACTCATCAAAATAGGGCTATTATCATGATGAGAAAATAGACAGGAGACATTGTACCTTCTCTTTCTGACTCCTGGCTTTGATGACCTTTGCAGCCAAAGTGAGACCAGAGGAGTTTTCAACACATTTGTGCACCTGGCCGAAACGACCCCTTCAAGAAAGAGACAGGAAAAAATGTAATCCTATTCTTGCAGAGTGACAAATGCCAACTTTATCACCTTTAGGCAATCTTAGAATACTGGGAACAGTTGTGTGGTAAAGCAGAGACAGTATTTTATATGTTTTCTCATAGTAAATGATGATCTGCCTTCAAACAGAGACGTTTTAGGAGAATGTGGCGTTTAATCTGTTATTTCATTAAATCTGAGCTGGGCTGTGTCTGCTCTTTGAAGACTAGGATTAACACTTAGTGATTAGCTACCAGCTGGCACCAGGGATACAGTTTCACATACCACTCAGTTCTGAAGTAAAAATAACTGCAGTGACTCTAAAGTTATGAACCAGGGGGAAGCAGAGGGAGCTGGGAGGTGGGGTTACGCAATTAGGTCTAGTGAGAAACTGAAAACGTCTTTTCTTACTGTCTTTGATCTATGACATATCAACTGGTGATTTAGAAAGTACAACACTCACCCTCCCAGGACCTCCTGCCAGTTGATGGTGTAGAAGTTGCTGATCTGGTTAGGCTTGGCTGATACAATGCGGTGATTGAAAGGAGCCGGTGGCGGTGGGATGGTGTCTGAAGAGTCAAAAAAAATAAGAAGAAAGAATCAGCGTTCATGTTCTGAACAACATTAGAATGTTAGATGTGTACAGAGGGCCTGACTCACCAATAAAGTAACGCTCAGCCTCATCGTCATCCTCATCGTCTTCTTGTTTTTCATCATTTTCTGTGTTCTTTTCCCTTCTTTCTCTCTCCACCATTTCTTTCAGGTCAAAGTTGAATTCAACTCCGCCTGCTTTGAACACAGCCCAGCCATTGGAGTCCATATTCTGTTCATCTTCTTCTTCTTCTTCTTTGTTCTCTTCAGTCTGTTCAGTCTGGTCCTGCTCAGTTTCAGGAGGCAGGCAAGAACTGTTGTCGTCTTCAGCACTGGAACAAACACTTTTGTTTCATTTTATGCTTGTTTTCATTAAACATTATTATTATTATTATCATGATTATTGTAAATGTAGATAAATGCAAATCAAAATGCCAGAAATTATGCAACATTTTAATAGAATCTCCAAATTATGTCTGATCTTAAATCTTATAATATGCATTGCAAAAATATCTGGATTGTCAATATTTACTGAAAGCATTAAAAAAAATCATCAAATAATTCATCACGTTACAGGTGAAGTCATCATATATTTTGTTATATCTAAATCAACAGGTCAATTAGAAATAAAATATATTGTATTACATAGAATACATAACATTGTATACATAGAACACAGGATATTTGCCTTTTGACATTTCTTTTCTGAACTTTGGTATTATTACTGACTAATTATTGCAGGATTTTCTTGTATTTGGACTTATATTACCTTGTGGCACTTGGTTCTGTCGGAGTGTCTTCAGCTGTAGAGGGTTCTGTTCTGGCTTCATCCACAGTTTCCACTTCTGGCTCTTTCTCTTTCGCTGCATCTTCCACTGAAAGTACAGGTTCCTCTTCAGCTGGAACTTCCTCTTCTTTCTGTACCTCTTGTTCTAGTTCCTTTTCTTCAACCTCAATGTGTGTTTCATCCTCAGACAGTTTGGAATCTTCTTGCAGGTTGGACACATCGCTTTCTAGATCTTTTGGGGAAACTCCAGGCAACAAATCATGATATCCGGTGGTGAGCTTTAGATTTGATTTCTCTGTATTCTCCCTGTTCAGTTTCTGCACCTCTTCCAACAGCAAAACCTGCTTCTTAAAGGAAACATGATCTGTAAAAAAAAAACAAAAAAACAATAAATTAATAATTGAGATTAGATTAAACTGATCGGATGTTCACAGGAACTTTGAAAGAAAACTCTGACATCAGTTTACACACTGCTGCTGGGTCTCACAGATTATGTCGACTGTAATACTAAACACTGAAATCAATGCCTTATTATTGTAGAGGTAGAATTACCTGCTGTGTCTGGGGGCTTCAGCTTCTTCTGTGTTTTCAGAGCCTTAGGGCTTAGGCTGGGCTTCTCTGTCCCGTCTTTCCCTTTATGGTCTTTCAACTGAGAAATACATTTTTTTTTTTTTCAAAATAGTGAAAACGGAAGTTAGTGAGTCATAGTGTTCACATTTATTCATAAAATGATCAAAGAAACTATGGCTGAAATACATTGCCATAGAATTTTATCTTCTGCTAAATGTATGGTTCATCGTTATATTATGGTTACGCACAACTGTCTCATTTCTTTCATTTCTTACTGATATTACAGCAAACTTTTAGAAATAGTTTAGAGGAGGAACAATGACAAATACTCAGCCTGAAACTACAAATAAAAAAACTGTATGCTCTTACATGATATGTAAATAAAGACACCTTGATGTGTAGACCACAGCATATGCACAATAAACCTACAAAGTTTCCACATTTGCGAGAGGCGAGGAAATGCTTTGGTCCGTGGATCTTTATCTTGCGAGAAGGCTGTGGAGTACTGTGCACACATGCAGGAGTTATGTCTTGAGCCCCTTTACTTGCTTTATTAGAGGTAGTTTTCTAATAAAAAGACAAGATAGCAAAGCTTAGTAGGGTTATACAAAGACACAAGGAATGGGAAAAATGTCACATTTGAAACATGAATGGCTATACAGACAGGATGATGAAAGCTGATGAGTCACATGAAATAAACAGAACACAACAAATGAATCGGCAGCTGAACAAACCATATAATAAACAGATAATCTGATGAAGTTAGAGTCAAATGAAACAAACACAACAAATGATTCAGCAACTGAATAAACCATATCATGACATAAATGCATACAACATTAGGAAACAAATCAATTATGAAATTAATAATTCAATGAAATGACAGATTACAAGATGATGAAAAGGACAAATTGTAAGCAACACCTCCACTTTTCAGCTAACACATTAGCACATTTATTGCACATCTCCATGCGTAGACTGACTTGTATAATGGCATGCCTTTGATTATTCATGGCAGATGGATAGACGGCAGCAGGGCAGAGAATTTATAGCTTATCACTTGTTGCACTCAGCAGTGGAATGCAATGCTGACCCTGAGCGGAAAATATTACAAGTGACCGTAGGCTCTTGTTCAAATTTCTCCGCTGAGGAAACTCACTAAACACTCTCTGATCAGGTTAACATGGAAAAACCTGTCTTGAACTCGGGGTGTCTCACATTTGTTCTATGAACATGTCGTGAGGTCAACAGTAGAGGACATATTTCAAGTGTAGTGTTTCCCCAGAGACAGCAGTGTTTTCTGATTGGAAGAACAGACATCGCTTGGCGTGAGAGTATCTCGCACCTCTAAAGGTGGTTGAAAACACCTGACACGTCCTCTGACGACAACAGAAATTCCTTGAAATGGGAGCCATCTTGCAATCAATAATAATCAGAATATGATCTGACTGTAAAAATCTGACTCCAAATTCATTATCAGAAACTTTACTTACATTTAATGTTACGTATTTACACAAGAGTGACTGCGCTCGAGTTTGACATAACAGCATGTACATACTTTTAAGTGTGTTGTAACCTTGCCATGACACAGCACTGGTGAATTTGCTTGATTGTAGGTCACAGAGAAATGGACAGTTTTCACTCATGCAGCTATGTAAGTGATGTGAGTGCGTTGATAACATGCTTTTAAGTGTCTTCAAGTGCACCTCATACCAACAATGCCAGACAGCCCTTAGTGACCTTTTTGTAAGGCCACTGTCTGCTTCATGATTGGATAAATGCATCAGGTTTAATTAGGCGGTGATTAGAGGAAATGGATTTAAGTCTAAAAGAAACAAACATCTCAATCTCAAGGATAAAGATAACCCCCTGGCAAACAAGCAACAACACGGTGTATAAATAAAATGATTTACTCATCTGAACCTGTGCCAACAATTCTGACACAGTGGATGCCATGTTAAATACAGACTTTTACTGGAACCTCTAAATCAAAGGGAGTTAGACAGCATTATCCGCAGGATGTCCAATAAAATTTTATGAAGGACTATTTTGTACCACAGGAAGTTCAGTAATTTGCAAAAACAAAAAAACAAAGAAAAAAATTCCCCCAGTGAGGACAATACCGACAGTAAGCCACATTGGAGTAATTGCTGTTAACTGGCACGTAACTGAAAAACGTAAGTACCTTAACGAAGTGAGGAAACTGACTGCTAAAGCGAGAAAGGGGGAAGTCTGACTCATCGCAATTTGTTGACACCTGACTCTAACGCATGAAGGGGTTAAAGTCCTTTTGAACCACAAATACTGCAGCACTGATCCAAAAACAGCATTTCTAGACCAGGCCACTCACATTTCATCATGGCCTCACGGCGGCTCTCTCATGCTCTAAAGGAGGTCCCAGAGTGTTCCTCCTGCCAAAGCGGCCATGTTGCACTGGTGCATGGTTCAGGACTCGTCAAATTCAGATTTAATTTAGAGCTTCATATAAGGAATAAGTGACATATTTATTGCACAGTAGCTTATAATACACACCCTTAATTACTTTGTCCTCAATCAGCAGTTTGCACGTTTAAATACTGTGAATTTCAGACACTACCAATTACCCCAGCCCATTACATGGGGAATTTAAAACACAAGCCAAGTTACATTCATAGGCCTGAGAACTTTTGGATGGTCAGCTTTACTGCTATGATCATTTTCACATGTTCTGCCAAGAATAACAGGATCCCTATAAGATCTAAGAAATTAAAGTCAGCATGAAATAGCAACTTTTGCACAAATTGGATATTGATACCAACACAGGTTCACAGTGAATGTATTTTTTGTATTTTTTTTTCCTTTTATGGCCATACTGTAGTGTACTCTTATTGAAGAAACCTGCACATTTTGATTATGTGTATGTAATAGTTAATGTAAAAAGACCAACGAGGATCAAGGGTTGAGAATTAGCAGTAGCTTGAAACTCTTTGGGCCGCGTATTGGTTTTCATAGTTGACAGTACAGTCGAACTAACAGAGTACAAATTTCAATAAAGGAATTCATATTCAGTTAAGAATATTGAGTGAAACCTTCAAGCTAGATGAAACTGTGTCCAAGCCAACAATAATATAATATGACATTCTTTCAGGTTCATAGTTCTAAAAACCTATTTAGACACATATAATGCAGCCTCTGTGCCTTCAGATCAGGCCCACAACTATGACACAGGAACTGATAACAAGTTTGGTCTCACCTTATCAAGCTTCTTGGTTAGGGTATCTGTAGATTTCCTTTTAACAGCTTTCTTGCCTTTACTGTCTTTAGGTCTGGATCCCTTTCGAGCTCCAGGACCTTTGAACATCAGCTCCATAACCCGCGATCTCTTCACTGTCTGTCCAATGAAGCTGATGACCTGCTGCATGCTGAGGACCAGTTTTTCCATCCCCTCCAGCTTCTGAGCCTGCTGCTCTGACCGTTGGTTCACCACAGACATTATGGTGCTCATCTCCTGGCATATATCCCTCACCTCTCGCCCCATGACCTGGGTCTGGTTCACTACCTTAGGTGGCAGATGGATCTCCTCTTTGTCAACCTTCAGATTCTCCATATCCTTCTCAATACCATCAATGTCCTGAGACATGCCATCTAGTCGGTTAAGGACCTTTTCTTGTATGTTGATGAGTTTATCCATCTTGCTGCTCAATGACTCAATCCGATGTTGGATGACGTCAAAGCTTGTGTTGTTGCCATTCTTCTGGTCACCTGTGTTTATTACTTCTGAACTCATGGCTTCCAGTGTTACAGATATCACATTAATACACCAAACTGAGACAAAAATAGGGCCAATAATGTCCGTGAAACAGACACAAAGACTTTTTCAAAAGTCGTAGCCAGCTCTGTTCTTCGGTGTTCCTCACAGATTTAGAATTAAGAAGGAAAAGACAAGAAAAAAATGCCACTCCAGGCAAAAAAAACCCCAAAACAGATCACTCAAACAACCATATAAAGATTTTCTGTTATAATAGTCTAAATTTTAAGTAAAATCAATTCTGTCTGGTTGGGTCAAACAAAAAGTCAAACTTTTGCCACAGTTTATCCTAGGAGCCTGCTTCCCTCCACGCTTGAAGCGGTATTAAGAGTGGAATGAGCCGGTGTCCCTAAATGTAAATGTACAGCCTACGTCAGCTGGGGTCAAGTGTTTGGGGAGGGGGCTTGGCACTGCCTGGGCTATGAGACATTTGAGAGCCTAAAAGTGTTAAGCCCACTACCGTCACTCACCTGCTGGGTGTCAAAATGGTCAGTATACACAGTTCATGTTTAGACTGGAAGTGTGACGATGCTCTTTTTTTTATTGCTTGTCAAATGTCAATAATATACATAACACATCTGGTGCACATTCTTTAGTGGATTAAAAAAGATCCAAAGATTTTTTTTTTTTTTTGGCAAAGTTGACTGAGCTGTTTTAGATTTAAGCTAAGCTAATAATATTACAAAGCATTTTTAGTATCATTTAATTTTCTGAAAGAACTGGGCTGCTAGACATTTGGCGCTGTGAGTGAGTCTGTGTGCACAATTGTGAATGAAAACCATGTTGCAATGCAGATGTTCTTTGATACTCTGTTGAATTCCTGTAACCTGCTCCTACTGTCAGAGGATATATGAGGAAGCCTGTGGTTCCTGGCCGAGGGGACCTACAGTAAGACACTAAGTCCGTCTGTTGAAAGAAGAGACGGGTGACAAGGATAATTTATACGATGCCTACTCACTGACTAAAACATCCACTGATTCACGTGTTTTCACTGCAGAGTAAGGTATCAATTTTACCTTAGCTCTTGTAATACGAATATAATCCGTGATCCAAATAAATCAAAACAACAGATGTTTTGATATAATCTCAGAAGATATAAACACATATTAAATTCCTCCACAAACACTGAATTGCATCAGACAGCAAATTCTGGAATCAAAATCATTAAAGAAAGCAGAAGCAGCAATGCATCTGCAGGTCAATCTGACCTGTGATCTGAAAACTTCCCCTTCACAAACTTCTAAATCTAGTGATGACAGAGAGTAAAGGGAATCCAACTCTGCTCAAGCCACCATGAAATGATTCTGACAACAGAGACATAGATTGCAAACTGAACCATAGTGACCTCAGCCAAACTGTGAGGTGAGTTTGGCTGAGGTGACTCACGCACTCAAGCCAAAATCTGGGTTCACGATTGCAATAACCAATGAAGGGTGAGAACTTGGCAGACACAGTAGACTGTAAGGAGCTGACCTGTCAACTTATATTTAATGTCAAGTCACCCCACCATGATGCATGTTATTCTTTTCTGATATTTACTATAGATAGGAACCAGTGCTGCTTTGAGCAAAGCCTTCAGTAATTTTCCTATAGTGGCGAGACTCCAAGGACTGCATTCCCTTGTATTTTTATTTTCATCTGGGTTCACTCTTGTAAGATGGCTACGGTGGAAAGAACAAATGACTCTGCCGGGGCAGAAACAGATGGGAATGAAACCAACCATCAATCACTCAGGAGGAGACAGAGACGCTTACACCTGTCCTTGGATGCCAACAGATGACAGACAACGTAGGTCATTTGTAGCATGTTGTGTGAATTTGAGGTGCATGGACAGCAAACTTATTTATGTTGTTGCGTGCATGTGAAACAAACTCTTTTTTTCATAAGTTTTTAAAAAAGGAAAAACTGACAATACCTGTGTGGGATCCTGGAACGTGATATTATCAGTAAATAAGACATTGCCACTTGGGCTTTTATCTGCCACATGTTAAAGGTTAGCATGCATAACTAAACACTGTCACATTACTATGTGCTGCATTGCTTAGAGGTAGGGGAGCATTTTAAGGTGATTAAACCCTGCATGGTTTATAAACAGACCCTTGGCCTCAAAGATGCATGACATAAAGTAAATATCAAGTTTGTATCGCTTACACTTTATGGTGAAACTGGGGCCAAAGAAAGTAACAGCATCATGGGCAATGCTCACAGTCCTCTCTCACCTCCACTGCCAAGAAGCTGTATGTGTACACAGAGGCTGAGATATCACTATTCTGTCTACTGCTGCATGAGGGAAATGTTGTTTTGTTAATGTGACAGCAAAATTATCAGGATGTTTAAGGCAATGTAGTTTATATAATGAGTAACAAACTTCTGTATGTGTTTGCGCCCTGGTGGTTTTGCAGTTTGAACTCCTACTTACATAAGAACATTAAGAGGGGAAAAATTTTAAAGGTAAATTGATATACAGCAAGAGGCTTAGCTTCTTTAAATAGTAAAACTTAAACCTTTTCACCATGCATGCTTTGCAAACCAAATGGTTGTGAAACTGGAAACTTGGATTTATTTTTTTTTTTTTTTCTGCTGTTAAAGTGTATTTGAATACATAGAAATGTACTGCATAAACCTGACTTATACTATAAATAACAAAATAATACTGTAAGGTTGATCTGGCGAATATTGATATTTCATCATAAGATATCAATAAACATACAAAAATTGATTTATGTGTCTGTACCTGCAAAAAGCTGCTCTAGTTTTTAACATTTTAATCTTGGAAAATAACTAATTAGAGATAAATGCCAAACAAGCATTATTATTATTAGTAGTATTATTATTACTACTATTTTGGTTTCAATCATGTCTCAGATGACCTGCATGACCCTCTATGTCAGATAATTTACTTGGGCATGGGTCATGAAACAAGTGCCTCTCTTATAAAGAACACAATGTCCTGAGAAGTACCAGAGCCGGGCCATGGCTAGTGTCCAGTCACCCCTTCAGCCTCCAGTCTCACGTCACTCAGGCTGCCAGCCCTGGCTGCGCTTTCTCTTGGAAAGTTGTGCACTTGAAAGTGTGTGGCAGCCATGAAACCCAACACCTAATGCTAATGTCTTAGACATCTCAATGCTCTCTCTGCGTCATCTCTTGGCATGTAAACACATTTTGCTGCTGCACTTTGACAGACTTTTTAATTTTGTTTATACGGTTATAAAATTACATTAGATAATGTAAGTAATGCTTAATACATTACTTCCCCACACACGTGCAGAAATACTAGTATGTCTTGTAAAATTTGATAGATGTACCTACTATCACATTGACTCTGGAGCAGCTGAGGGACATTGCACATGCTTGGATTATTTATAGTATTAAACACACTAAACTGTGAGTAACTCAGTGTCCGCAGTTATTTTGTAGCATATTTTTCTTTCAACAGCAGGTGGCAATGTTCATCTTCAAGATGAAGATATGGTCAGAGCACTAGAAGTCTGATTAAAGGTATGCTCCAGCCAATGAAATGGAAATTTTTCTGTATTCATACTAGACGAAAAAGGGTTACATAATACTTGATATTATATCCTCTTGCAAATAGTGAAGCATAATCCACATTTCCACGGAGGAGTTCTTCTAATAAATAAGAAAGAACGGAGTCAAGAAACAGGGAGCAAACACATACTGTGTTGTTTGCAAACAAATACATGTGCATTAGGTACAAGCAATGCAGAAGACATATAGAAGCAGTCATTATAGTCATTATCATTTTATTTTGAAAGGTCGTAAATAATTAGATAATAGTCTAACAATTTTGCAATTTCATAAAGTTCATATTAAAATGGAAATATTACATGTTTGACAGTCATACAACTGAACTATTAACCTAACATAAAGGACTAAAGAGACCCCCAAATAATTACATTTTTCAGTTTACTATTAAAGTCAAAGCTATTTTATTGCCTAATCTATACTATACAAAATAATGCATTCATATTGAAATGGTTTAAATCTGGATCGCACACTCAAACATGTGCAAGTACCACCCCGATTACTTTTATGTACAAAGCTTTTTTATTTCAGTTCATAAAAAGTAAACCTCTGTGAATTTGAGTAATATGCAAGTGAACTACTTTGCTTGTACTTGAAAAAGATGTTCCCAGATGCTCTATTATTAACAGCGTGGAAATATAAGATGCACTTACACTGGGGGACGTCATAAAAATGTTTAGTGACAGAAAGCAGCAGGTTACATATGAAGAGCTTAGTCACACACTCATGGGTATCCTACAGTAAATGTCAGTGTGGATCTCTCAAATGCCACGAGATGAATGCGAGAAACAAGAGAGGGTGAGAGAGCTTCAGCTTATCTATGATGCATTCTCCAACAGCATTAAGGATAACTACAGAATGTCTGAGGTGGAATTCTTAAAGAAGAAATAGCCATTTTACACTGTGATACACCTAAGATGACACATCATTGAAAGTTGTGAAAGAAATATATTTAACAAACAAACTAAAATAAGAAGTCAAGCTGTAGTATTTAAAGGATAATAACAAATATCATTGACACTTTCTCTGAAAACTGAAAAAGCAGTTGACTGAAGTCTGTCATTCATTTCTACACCTATGCAATCCTGATGCCAAATTATATGATTTATAACAATTATGTGGTGTCAGAAAGGTGCAGAAAAATAGAAAGAAGCTTATAGAAGATATTTCAATCATCTTGTAGGCAGTTCTACCACACTACAACCCTGCTCTTGAGGTAATGTTATATCACAGCAGCAGTTTTCAGCACTAGATGGCAGCAGAAGCCTTTCCAACCTCTGTTTACTTACTGCAAAATTATCAGCGTCCTGACTAACATTGCCTCTTCATTTTATTGTATTTTCGCAGATTTGATTGACTGTACAGACATACACACCATTAAACCTCTTATCTTATGTTTTATCCTTAATTACTAAAATATATTTCAGCTCTTATTCACAGAATGACATTACAGTTGAAAGGATTATCCTCCCTTTGTTGAGCTCACTTGCAAAAAAGAAACATGATATTTAGATGCAGAACTGAATAGGTAAAAAAAAAAAAGAAGCAAAACCAAGGTACTACAAAACATGAATAAAATGCACCAAAAACGCCACTACTTAGGCCTAAACACACAAAAAAAGAAAGCATAATGTCTGAGAAAATGTTCAGACACATTAAAACATCAAATGTTATTTCGGTAATGTGCATCCATAAACACAAAGAGCCTCTCAAATACAAATAAAGCAGAGAAATATACCAGCATTCTAAGCTTTGTGTATAAAAGGTCAAGAATAGCATTTAAATTAAATAACACAACTAAGAACACATGCTTGTGCGCTGTATGTTTATTGTTGAGGTAAAAGTGATTAGAACTATGATTTAAAGCAGACACCCATTTCCAATCCGCTGCCAAAATTGTCCCTATCTTAAGAAATGGCTGAGAGGCATTCTCATGAAACATGATGCTACAAAAGCAGCTCTACTCCCTGATTGCAAAATGTGTATTGTGTATGATAAGACAGGTGAGCTGGATGGTGGCCACAGAATTTAAAATGTTGTTGAGCATTGGTTATAATTGATGTGTTTAGGTGCTTAATTTGCCTCACAGCCTCTCCCGAGATACCTAATAATAAGAATAGCCCAAAGAATAAACAGAACTGATTAATCTCTTGTTATGATTTGCTGTCCCTGCAGAGTAGCTATAACGGTAATGTCCTTTGTTAATAAATTAGTATTTCCTAAAAAATGAGTATAGAATGTTATTCATCAAATCATACAGCATTATACCTGAGTGGGTGTTCTGTGCCTCCTCCAGTAGCAGAGTAAATCACTCAGCCTGCGCCAAACGTAGGAGGCAACCCGACACATGCTGTTCAGAAGCCAAATGTCCCAGCCTGTGACAAAGTTCCTCATGACTTTAACTTTACTCTTCATCGATCTTCTATAACCTCGCTTTACTTATCTTTACGTATAAAGGTTCACTATGAGCTTAAGGCGCGGAGTTTCAAGTGGAGGAACAGAGGAGATGACAGGTCCTTCTCAGGGCAGGAACCGCCCAAACATTAATACCACACTATGCTCAACTACTCTGTTAATTCACTCAACCTTCCACTCCCATCAACACTTAGGCTGGGCAGGACAGGCTAAAGGACAGAGGGTTTGTCCCCATGACAAAAGAAGGACAGGTGCCAGCAGAGGGTGTTTGACAGACAAGCGCTCTCTCACTCTAATCTTTCCCCCTTTTCTGCATTTGAAAGCAGGTCTTTCCTTTTGCCATGTTTCTCCCCATTCTTCTCTTGGTGACATAAGGTCAACAGGAAACAAAAGTCATTTTTACACAATACTGACATTAAAAACTGAGAAAACTCTGAAATAGGGGTCTGGCCTCCCTGTCAACACTGACTAGGATGTGGTGTAAATAAATAGCCACTGCTATAGGATTACTGCTCCAAATAGCCTATCACTCTGACTGTCACATGGCTTCTTTTGCTAGACATAGTGGGTGACTTTATAATAACTTATATTGTTTACCAAACTCAATCATGAGAAATGGTTTATAGGATTAATTTGATTCCTTTACTATTCAGTTACAAACTAGAATAATATCCAACTTGCAGTAAAATGTTCGGCATCATTTATACTGTATGGGGAGTTTAAAATCCACTTCTTCTGTGCAGTGATGACATTTTGGGTGTGAAAAACCTACGAGTACAAGGCCAAGAATGCATCATCTTGTAAGCCAACCAAAGCAATGTTTAGTATGTTGGCAACTTCTCTGGCCTCCACTGGTTTCATCTACACCTCTGCCAAACACAATAATTAGCTCATTTCTGGACAGGAGATATGCCCTTACTGCTCGAGTGAACCTGCTGACACGGGCGGAAGAAACAAAACTGGTCTTGATTACTCACAAAGTCTGTCAAAGTCATAAAGTCTTTATTTAATAGTAGACTAGGCTTCAACGGCAACTTGTTCAAATCCTGTGTGATTTGTTCTGCATTATTTTTTCCTAACACTGTGTGGTCTTTGTTAACCATTCAGCTACTAAACTGCTTCTAAAATATCTGTCCAAATCTTTTCAGCTTGATTGTAAATTTAGCGCCATCTGCAGTTTAATAAAGCGGGTTTGGAATATAATACTGTATGTTAATACTCATTGCTTAGAAATGTTATGTGTCGTTATGGAACTGTTGGAATACCTTAGCTTCAGACTTCATCTCCCAGAAGCAACGCAAGGTGGCCAGCTTGGTCATGTTTCTGCTGCTGGCATACTGATGGACTGATTTCATCTTGGCCATCCTCCCTTAGAGGGAGATTTGCCAGGCTTTATGTCTGAGGCTCTTCTCCGGACCTGGATGACCTCTGGTGTTGACCAGCCTGTTTATTGTTGGTTATCTGATAAGGGGAAGTAAGACAGAGGAGGAATGAATGAAGAACCAAAAATGCACTGACTAAATAAAATCTGGAGCACCTACATGTGCTCATGTGGAATATCTTTGACCCTTAGAGTGAAAACTTATTACAACATATAATGATTTGATTCACATATTCGAAAAGGAGTAGGAGGAAGTGGAATTTTATTTAATCACACCCTTTCTCCACATAATAGTTAATTATTTAGCTTCCTATTAGCATAAAGATGTATAAAAATGTAAAAATAAATACATTTTTAAAAGTCAAACAAATAGGTAAATAAAGCAATAAATCAAGCAATACACAAATAATTGAGGGTAACACAAAACGAATAAATAATTAAATAAATAATTAAATAAAGTGAAAAAAAACAATAATAACCAAAAATTTTACTTGAGCTGAATTCATTTAATTAAAACATGTTGGACTAAGCAGTATATCACATGTACAAACACGTCTATGTAGGCTGACTCGTGTTTGTTGCATACAACAGACAGAGGTTGGATGTCCCTACGGTACGTGAACGTCACAGCGAAATAGAAAGTAATTTAACTAAACACTGGATAAAACAAATTCACTTGCAGATACTATATTCTCTCATAAAAATACAGCTGGTTTAAAATTCAGTGTAAACTAGTAATAACAATAATATATATAAAAAACAAACAAACAAGGAAAACAGGGTCGATCTGTGATCACGTGACCAGGGGTCAAAAGTTTCGCGGGAATCAACATGGCGAACGAGATGACAGCAGCACCGGATTCAGTGCAGTGTCCCGTGTGTTTTCAAGATTTCAGGCCGGACAGAATTAATGGCCACCTGGACGTCTGTCTGCTGAGTGACGGTACCGACAGCAGTCCGTCCACAGCCGGCGAAAACGGACCTCCTGAGAAGAAACCTCGTACTAATGCGGAAAAGGTTCCGTCCAGTCCCAGTGTAAACAAAAGTGCCGTTCACTCTTCCTCCTCTTCCTCCTCGGCAGGTACGTCGTCGACAGCGGTATTCTCCATGTTCCAAACAAACAAGAGTAAAGTTTCTTCTCAAAATGAACGCAACGGACCATTCTTCAGTAAAACAAGCTCTGGTATTGCTGCCAGCAAGGGAGTTAAACGGAGTTTTCCGGAGGAGGCGGAACCGGGACCAGCAGGCAGGGCCACAGAGGTTCTGAAGGGCCAGCCCTCTGGAATCAACGGGCCGACCGTGAATGCATCAAATGAACTGTCTCTGCGGACACTGCTCACAATGAATAAACCCTTGGCAGAAATACTCCGACCAAACACACTGGAGGAGTATTTTGGTCAGAGTAAAGTTGTAGGCCAGCAAACACTGCTTCGGTCCCTTCTGGACTCTCAGGAAATACCATCTCTGATCCTCTGGGGACCACCAGGATGTGGAAAGGTGTGCAGACGTTTTTCTACCTCCATAACTATTCTCAATACTTTTTCAAATGCAGCTCACACGTCCTTCAATCTGTTATTCACATAAGAACAGCAAGACTAAATCCTAAGATTTCCCTTAAAATGCGAACAAACATGCAGTCATTATTAATATTTTGCTGTGTTTTTATTATAAAATCCTTATAAATCTACAATCATTTCTATCCACAATTTTTATTAAAATAATATATATTGTTTAGTGTTATTAGGAAATTAATAATGAAATAATTAGTGCACCAATAGTACAAATAGTATCTTCTCCCTTTTTTGCAGATGTACTTATGATTATTATTATTATTATTAATAATAATTTTAGTAATTGTAATAAATAGTTCTTCAATTCACCAAGGGATGTACACAAATAATCAGTTGATTAGAACAATAAACACATTCAGCATTCATTTTTAAGAACCAGCAAATGGGGGTGTGAGAAGATTTTTGTTTCACTTCATAGAAACATTGAACTCATATTTGTGGTGCCTTTCCCCCCCAGTGCTTCATTTAATAATGGATTACATTTATATTGCGCTTTTCTATGAATGCATACTCAAAGCGCGTACAGTGGATCCATTATTCATTCACTCACACTCTGGTGGTGGTAAACTACATATGTATCCACAGCTGCCCTGGGGCAGGCTGATGGAAGCTTGGCTGCCAATTCGCACCTACAGCCCCTCTGACCACCACCAAACATTCATACACCAGTGTGAGTAGCAGCACTGGAGGCAAGTAGGGTGAAGTGTCTTGCCCATGGACACAACAGCACATGACAAAGCAGGATTTGAACCGCCAAACCTTCAATTATTGGACGAGCCGCTCTACTTCCTGAACCACGGCCACCCTGCATTTGTTAAGTAAAGTCTGAAAAAATGTTTTAAAACAAATTAAATGGTATACTTCTGGGTTAAGTACTCCTTTGCCAGTCAGGTTATTTATTTATTTATTTATTTATTTTTACTTTGGTTCAGGTAGGGAGCATGTGTTAATGATGTCAGGACTAATAGACTTAATTTGGCTTGATAATTTATTCACCATCAAAAAGTAATGAAGATGCCGCTCCCTGGATTCATACTTTATCCTGCCTAGAGTCATGGTGCAACCATATTGCAATCATGGTAATAGTAATTTCAATTTAGAAAACAAGCAGTGCCAGGCACAACAAACCCCACCCCTCGCATGTATTGTAGCTCATTTTGGCATCAATCCAGCTGATGTCATCATGTCTGTGTGTGTGCTGATGTCAGCATAGACATAGACAGCATAGACACATTTCAGCCATTATAAGTGAATGGGGGAAAAAAAAAAGATATTAAAAATTCATAAAGAACCTACTTTTCCCAAATGTAATCACACCTATTCTGGGTCACTGGCAATCTATAAACCCAATTTGGTATGAATTCAACCAATAGTTTTGCTGCTAAAGTGTTAAC
>JAPTYQ010000010.1:18381794-18397256 GCA_029814465.1 Ostorhinchus cyanosoma
AGCCTTCAGCGGCCCTGTAGAGCAGGAGTACTTACCTGAAGAGCTAAAGGGAATTGACTTCTTCACCTGGACGCCACCTGGACCATCATTTACAGAACATGCTTAAGTATGGATAGAAAGTCATCTCTGTCTGATTAATAATGTTTTGAGAGGGGAAACTATTAACATAAGTTTAGCTGATAGTTTTACACACCAATCACTGCTCTAGGACATTTAGTTTCCAATATAATCTCCAATGAACAATCACATGTAGGTAAAATCAATAAACTGTCACCATAATGAGCTATTCAACTTTATTTGTATGCTGTGTATTCAAATATTTACTCTATTAAATATGTCTGATTTCATTTATTCTTGTCCTGTTCAGTAACAGCTCATACATGTTTATACTGATTAAAATATTTGTGTTATGATTGTTGTATGTATATACATTTTGCTGTACTTGCAGCCCTATGTAAAATATATCATACAACACGAATATTTCACAGTTTCATATGTTTATTATTCAGTCACTTCTTCATTTCTGGAGATCTCCTCAGTTTTGGGCCATGGTCTGCAGGTAAAGAGTACAAGCTTTATTTTGTAGGATCATAAATACTTAAACAGTTAAGCTGTGATTATTCAGGTAAAACAACATTTAGTAGTGCACGTTTGGGTCATCCCTCACCTCAGTGATCCAGGGTATGAACGAGGCTACACGGGTGAACATAGTGGGTCTCTGTGGTGTGTTACATCCACGCCCATCCACAAAACTAGTCACTCCTTGGATGTACCATTTGCCATCTCTACCCTTGCAGTTCAGAGGGCCTCCAGAGTCACCCTGGGAGACCACAGCATCCATTAAGCCAATGAATCAGTGAGTTTCACACAGACATAATGCAGTTTTATGGATTAGTTTCTCACATGGCAGGCTGACTTGCTCTCTCCTCCTGCACAGATCATGGTAGTCTTAGCTGAACTACCCCACCAGTCACTTCGACTGCAGATGCTGTGATCCACCACTGGAAGAAGGGCCTGCTGGAGTGTAGTTGCCTTAGGACCACCAGCTAATATAAAAAAAATACATTGAGAGGTGACATGTTTCAGCTCCATATGAGTTGAGTGTTGGCAGATGATGAGCAGGCTTACAGTAGAGACGACCCCAGCCTGTGACGTAGCAGGGCTCACTGTGGGCCAGAGTTTCACCGTGCTGTGGCAGGCAAGCTGGGTGAACTTTATCATTGATAACAGCACTAGTCTCCAGCTTCAGCAGGGCAATGTCATTCCTACACAAGATAAAAATGCAAATATACTAGTTTTTTCATGTGGTGTAATTGTTCTGTTCAAAAGCCTCCCTGTTTTTTTTTTTTTTTGTTTTTATATTACTATTGATTTGAGTTGCATTCAGTTAAATTTACAACACTTCTGTTTACTCAGCTGCTGTTGAACTCTCATGAGAAGTACATACTGGTTCATAAGGACGTACAGTATGTTTTGGGTGTCGCAGTAAGAGATAATTTAGTTAAAAATATGACAACCTACCCACAAGACACACAGTTGTCATTCCATTTGGGATGAGTGAACATTTTTTCTACCATAATAGACTGTTCAGGTCCCTCTTCTTTGTTCATATCATGTTCTGCAAGAACCACCCGGTATGTGTGGAATCTGCTCAGAAAAAAAACATCAGCTTTTAAAACACTGTTGCACTGAAAAGGCAAAATTAACAATTTTAAGTCCATCAAGCAAATGTGATCCTGAAGTTATTATATTATAGTTGTTATTATTATCAAGAGAAAACCAAGAAACTCTTTGTGCAATATGTATATAACATTTTCTTACGTGATGCAGTGTGCAGCAGTCAAGACCCAGTTTGGAGCTATAAGAGTTCCTCCACAGGTGGGAAAAAAAGATTCCAGGGAAACCTGCCATGGCCAGCTGTATGGTCGGGCTTCTTCCCCATTCACCACACGGTTAGTGTTGGGCTGATAGCTGGGTACTCCACACCCAGACACTTTGACACAATGACAGGCAAAATCAAGACAAACTCAGACCGTACGTGGCTTCAACCCAAGTTAGACAAGAAACACTCTGATATTCACTGAATGCATTGGGGAAAAGTGTGAATTTGTTCAGTGTGAACTCACCAGCTGCTACAAACAGGAGAAGGATGAGCGCCAGATCCATCTCTTATTCACCCAGGAATAAGAAGTGATGGAAGTGGCTTATGCTGGGCAATTTATGGGCAACTGTCCAGACAATTTCAGATAAAACCTGGGATTTTTCCTCCCCTTCTGCAGGTGGAAAGATCACTGTGTACACACAAAGGAATCATGCCAGACTGTTTATGTGCAATAGCAATGCAATATACACTTTTTTGCTGGTGTTGATAAAAATAATGGATATTTTGATATGTGTAAAATAGGAATAAAAAAGCCTCAGTTTTTAATTAGATTTAAATGGCCTGTGATGGACCTCTGAAGGGATAAGTGGATCCTACACCAAACACTGTAATTTAGATTTATATCATATTAATTTAAGGACTTTTAGTTGTTAGAGAGGTGATGCCTCAAAAAGCTTCTAAGTAGATTAGTCAACTGGGATTTGTCAGATATTTCAAACTAAATGCAGAAAAAATAAGGCTAAATCATTAAGAATTTCTGAATGTGAAATTTAATGGATACTTTGATTAAGTTTTATTGTTTATAACGCAAATATTTATATTTACTTTGCGAGGCTTTTGAGGATAGTTTCCTTATAAAATAATCGCAGTCATCTCTACCACGGGGTGGCGCTGTGGCCCACAGACTGCGGTGCTGTCACCGGTGGTGCCTGTTTCCGCGTTTTGACGCAGAAGAAAATATATAATTTAAAGATGGCGCTACGCTACGTTTTACTCGTGCGAATGAGAGCGCTATGCAGTTTAGGCAAATGTTTTCAAACAGGCGGCAAAACACCGTCCAACTGGAGCAGAGAAATACGGTGGTACAGGACAAAAGTCCGAGAATTTCAGGAACGCGAAATAACTAATGTCCAGGCTAAACAAGGTGAGTGAAAACCCACGTTAGCTAAGTGTGCTAACCATTGACAAATAACTGAGCGGTAAAACTCAAGGACACATGTTTTGTAAAGACGCTCTTCATTCTTACATTCTTCATTGTGCATATGTTTGACCATTTTACTCTTCAGGTAACGTTAGTTCTAAGCTGCTGAGTGAGTTTCCAAATCCTAAAAGCCTACTGAATAACACCATCTCACGATCACGGGGCACAAGCGACCTGTCCCAGTTTATCCAGTACAGCTACGAGGAGCAAGCGGGTGTCAAGGTCAGAATACAAACTATCAGAGATGAAAAACTACTAAATCACCCTCCGATTGAGCTGAAATCGGTGGCTTTTGTGGCTGATTCAAGTTTGTGAATGTTCCTTTGGTTTTACAGAAAGTCACAGTGACAGTGCTGTGGCCCTGCAGAATTGAGGAGGAGGCTTATGCTTCCAAAAAGATTGAAGCAGAACAATACGCAGCAGCTGCTGTTTGTCTCAAACTCAAGGTAAGATCCACTGCCGTTACATTGTAAGTACTGGACTTCTCCCATTACTATGTACTGATGGGCACCGGCTGTTTGTTTTTTTTGCACAGGACATGGGTGTGATTGGTCCAAACAATGAACTCCCCAGGAGGAGCGCTGGCAGAGGGAGAGGGGGGCTACATTCTCCCCTTTACGATATAGAAGAGGGTGAAGACAATGTTCATATGCTCAGAACAAAAACAGAGGAACAAAACCAATGGCTGTCTCTTTCGCAACCAACCTCTGATGTCGCTGAAGCAGTTTCCATGTTTCCACATCCTAAATCTCTCCTGACCAGGGTCCTCCAGGTGGCTACATCCTCAAACAGAGTCAAGGTAGGTAGTTTAAACACTAGGGCCAAAAGAAATAAATGCTGCTTGCTTGTCCAGTTTCAGAACGTTAGCATTATAATTACAGGAGCTGATGCAGTATAAAACAGCAGGTGGGAAGATGAAGAAGTGTGAACTGACACTACAGTGGCCCGAGAAGATGACATTCGCAGCTGTAGCAAATAACAGAGTGACAGCAGAAAAGAGAGCTGCAGCTCTTGCATGCATGAAACTGAAGGTAACAATTTTAGAGATATAATTTGCATTTCTATTTAGATGATGTGGTAAAATGCATCTCTTATCATCTGACCCAGGAGCTTGAGCTGCTTGACAAGGACAACAACCCACTGACACATGCCAGCTATCACCGTGACCAGGTGAAGGAGGCAGGAGAGAAGTATCGACGTCCAGTCCTGCTTGACATCCCAGAACATTTGGAGAGAAGCATAATAGACTACCTCACACAGGTCAGTTCGTATCTTGTATGAAAATGAGGACGATGACATTCAATCTGGCCACAGTTATGGCACTCTGTTCTGTTTCAAATGATAAGAGTCGTAAAGAAATGTCTTCTGAATTTATGTAGAAGAACTCAGCTAGTCCTTAATACACTATCGTTCAATAGACTTTAGACCGGATGGATGAAAATAATTTTCAGAGGAAATAAATACCTTCCAATAACCCCAAATCTCTCTGTATGGTAAAAATAGTAGATAATTTGCAGTGGAATTTTACTTTACACATTATAAACATGGCAGATTCACATGGGTTTAAGATCACAGGAGACTTATACAGTCGTTACTTTATTACTGCAGGTAATACTACTGTATTCATGAGTCAGTGGTGCTTCACTAGGGTGTCATTTTCAAATCCCTTCTTAAATTTATTGTTTTCATGATGCCTTTATGTCATCCCATAAATAATATTGCGTCTCTCTACCAGTATCCAGTGGCAACAGAAATGGAAAAATTATGGGAGGAAGAAGAGAGGAGAGGACAGCAGTCCATAACCCAAGACGATGAGGAAGAAGATGACTTGGTGACAGATGCCATTACGGGTAGACCGTACAGGCGTCTGTCCAAACATGAGGCTCAGCAGCTTAGCATGCACCTGCAGGAGGAGTGGGAGAGGGCAGACCCTAAGCTGAGTGTGGAGCTCCCAGTCGATGCCCACCGTCAGCGGGTGGTGTCTGTAGTTCAGTCTTCCAGGGTGGTTGTTATTGCCGGTGAAACAGGATGTGGAAAAACAACCCGGATCCCCCGCTTTCTGCTGGAGGAATGTGTTAAAGATGGGGAGGGGGCCGAGTGCAACATCTTGGTGACACAACCTCGCCGGATCAGTGCTGTGTCGGTGGCTCATCGTGTTGCTCATGAGATGGGCCCAGCTCTAAAACACTCTGTAGGATACCAGGTAAATGCAGACTTATGTACAACTATATTTATTTACATTTCACATCCACATTTATACCAATCAAGGCGGGTACCATTTATTTTGTTAACACAGCTCAACAGGTTGTAATAACACAAAATACTCATGATGCCCTATACATATTTTGATAACTTTTGTACCCTTGTGCCAGTGATAGCTGTCCACCTGTCCCATTCTTGAGAACACAACATTTCAAGAACAACTTATGGAAACTTGGCTGAAATGTTCACTGCTGAACTAACTAGACTTTGAAGGTCAAAGATGAAAATCATTGTGACCTCAGTCAAAAATGTTCATGCTAATGATGGCAACATTTTCGCTCATAGTGTTGTTATAGGATTAAATGATGACATTTTATAAGAGGTCAACTAGGTAATGGTATGCTAATATTCTGATAAAACACATTGGCCATTCAACACCATACACTACATATGTATAGTATCTAGGTGAAGACGGTATGTTTTTACAAGAAATTATTTTATTATTTAACCATTAGTCAGTAATTCTCATATTTCCTTTTTTCTTGCAATGTTGGTTGTAATTAGTGTTTTTAGTTGTGAATAATAAAATTATTGACTTTTTAATATCACAGTCAGACTTCAGAACATGATCAATAATAAAAATACTTTATTAATTATAGTATTTATTTATCCTCAGGTAAGACTCGAGAGCCGACCACCAGAGCACAGTGGCGGGGCCTTGCTCTTCCTCACAGTGGGCGTTCTGCTGAAGAAGCTGCAGTCGAACCCGACCTTGAAAGGAGTCAGTCATGTGGTGGTAGATGAGGTTCATGAGAGAGACATCAACACAGATCTGCTGCTGGCTCTGCTGCGCTCTGCTTTAAATGAGAACCAAGACCTCCGAGTGGTACTCATGAGTGCTACTGGGGACAACAAGAGACTGTCTGAGTACTTTGGAGACTGCCCAATAGTAAAGGTGCCTGGGTTCATGCACCCAGTGAAAGACAGGTTTCTAGAGGAGGTGCTAAAAGAGATGGGACGGCGGGTACCAGTCAAAGCGCCGGAGGTAAGACACCTGTCTCTTTAATTTTTGTGATTCTTTTTTAAAAAACTATCTGTTATGCATTCCTTTCTTATATCATTTCAGGAAGGACGTGAGGATATTGCACCAGATCTTGATTTAGTGGCTGATGTAATCGAGCACATCGACAAACATGGAAAGCCAGGTAGATAAATCACTATTGTTGATATCCCTCATCTTTTAAAAATATCTTAATCACAGTTTTTGTGATTATGGCATCTTTCTTATAAAAACTCCTACTTCATTCTTAAGGTGCAGTGTTGTGTTTCCTCCCTGGATGGCAAGACATCAAGACAGTTCAAGAAAAACTTGCAGCCAAGTCCCACTTTTTGTCAGGCTCACAGATGATCCTTCCATGTATGAGTATACGTCTGTTCACACAGTCTGGTTTTCCTCATATGGATATTGATACCTTTTTAAATTAATTCTTAAAATCTTTCTGTTAATCTTTTCAGTACATTCTAGTTTGTCAGTGGCAGACCAGCAGACTGTGTTCCAGCGCCCCCCTGTGGGACAGAGGAAAATCGTACTAGCCACCAACATTGCGGAGACCTCAATCACTATCGATGACATTGTCCATGTTGTAGATGCAGGAACGCACAAGGAGCACAGTTATGACCCACAAACCAAGGTCACTGTCGGAGAGAAGTTGTTGCATTTTTAAAAATATCTAAAATGATTAAATTGGTCATTTATAGGAAAAGCATTAACAGGCTTCATTGTTTTTTCAGGTCTCCTGCTTGGACACAGTCTGGATATCCAGGTCAAATGTCACGCAAAGAAAGGGAAGAGCAGGCCGATGTCAGCCAGGACAATCATACCACCTGTTTCCACGGAAACAACTTGATTCCATGACTCCTTTCCCCATTCCTGAGATCCTGCGCACTCCACTTGAGAATTTAGTGCTGCAAGCCAAAATTCACAGCCCTGACTGCAAGGTAATGAAAAAGAACAAAGAATGTCATCATATTTAAACTAATATTTTTTATTCATTCATTCATATGCAGATACTTTGAATAATGCCTTTTGTATGTTTCAAGGCTTTAGATTTTTTATCCCAAGTGCTCGACAGCCCAGAGAAAGAAGCTGTAAGGAATGCCGTCCAAAACCTACAAGACATAGGTGCATTACTTTCAGATTATGTGACGAAGCGTCCAATTTTGTTCTTTCACTTCTTTGAAAGATTGAATTAACATCAGTGTTTACTCTTTGCAGGAGTTCTGGATAAGACAGAATCTATGACATCTTTGGGAGAGCGTGTTGCGTGTATGTCATGTGACCCCCGATTGGGTAAAATGCTGGTCCTCGGTGCCATGTTTCGATGTGTTTTGCCATTGCTGTCTATAGCTGCTTCTCTGACCAGAGACCCTTTCTACAACAGCCTACAGAACAGAGCACTGGTCAACAAGGTGACATGTTTTACCATCACCTGCAGATGCTCCATGTAGATTTAAAATGATATAGTTTAGGAAGGAAGCACACAGTTTAATGTTCCATGTTTGGGTTTTCCAGGCTAAAGAAGAGTTAAGTGGGTCCAGCTACAGTGACTATTTGGTGTTTAGTCGAGTTGTGTTGGGATGGAGGAGACTTCAGCAGGAGGGTGATAGATACGAGAGAGACGAATATCTAGATAAGAACATTCTGTCCAGGACCGGCCTTCGATTTATTAACGGTGAGTCTGAACCACACACTTTCATATAGACATGACCTGTTAACTTGACATGCAGTCAGAGTAATGTGACTGATGTTTTTACGCCACAGGTCTCATCTCCCAATTCTGTGAGAACCTACATGAAGCTAAGCTGGTGTCTCGTGCCAATGCGTGCCAACATCAAAATTCCCGCAGCAATGAGCACAGCGATCAGGATGAGCTGGTTAAAGGTGTACTGCTGGCTGGACTGTATCCCAATCTCATTCAGGTACGCACTCTTTTCCTGTAGTTCTCCAGTAAGTAAGTAATTAAAGTGGAATCATGAAACGTATTTACTTTAAAAAATTCTGATATATCTTGATGTATCTATTTATACAGAGACATTGTTCATCTGTTGTGAATATTGGTTGATAAGAAATAGTCACATCAAGCAATGTCACATTTTTATCAGGTGAAAAAAGGCGTTGTGACCAAAGGAGGGCGCTTTCGCCCCAACAGCGTGTCTCTCCGTACACACACCGGGCCAGTCCTCCTTCACCGTTCCACAGTTAACAGGTTTGATCTCACTTATAAATTCAACTACATAACACTTGCTTACAGTGTCCATCCAAAATTAATGCATGCATATAAACCTTAATGTTTTAGAGGGAAGGAGGACCTGCCTAGTCGGTGGTTGACTTTCTTTGGTGCCGTCAAGTCCAACAGTAAAGTTTTCATCAGAGATTCTTCCGCAGTCCATCCACTCGCCCTGCTGCTGCTCACAGACTCTGACATCAGAGAGACAGGTGCCCCATTTTGTGCTTTAATCAAAGATGGCAAATAAATACTGCAGTGCTCATTGTTTTCATAGTTATAGGAATTATTCATCCTGGCATCCTAGCTTTTATGTTGCTCTGTCTTATTTGCTCATGTCTGTCATTATAGTTTCTAGGCTCACAGTACTTAAACCTTAGTAGCATGTATTTCTATTATGTTGTATATTCCTACAAAGTAGATGTTGCAGACCTTCATATTCTTAGACATAAATTCTCTGTGGTTATTAATACATCTGTTTTCTTTCCCAGTGAATGGAAACAGAGTGGAAGTCTCATTTCTTGAGCATTCTCTGGTGCGGTGTGAGATGTCCACCGATACCTGGGAGAGGCTGTGGGAGCTACGTACATCTATTCAGACGATGCTGCACCGAAACCTCAGCAACCCAAGCAATATAGTGACCAACTATTCTCAAGACGGCAAGCTCATTTCCTTGCTGGTTGAACTGCTAAACAATACAGACTCAAACACTTGTGCTCTGAATGAAAACAGTGACAGTGAGGTGGACTGATGACACTGTGGACTTATTTATTTGAATGCTGTGCTGATGGATGAAGACATGGTGGCATCTCAGTTCCAAGTTTCATTGTTTTGTTTACTGTAAATTCCGAGTGGATTTGTAAATGAATTATGATTGAAATGTTATTTGCTTCAATTAAAGCAGAGGTTGAACTTTACTCTAAATGAGTATAAAGACAAAAGCTGACTAGTCAAAGGTCAAATGATAGACTGTATGCAGTTAATATATTTTTGCTTTACTAATTATTTGCACACAACATAAATATTACTGTCTGCACTACGTTGCAGCATTGGTCTGCATTAGACTGAATGAAAAGGTGTAAGTTATTTATTTTTCCGCTTTGTCTGGTTTCTCTGCTCAAGAAAACTCCACCATGAACTTTGTGTGAAAGTCGATCAGGCGTCTCAGTACCTCCTCCATGACATCCTTGTTAGTCATAATTGACATTCTGCAAAGAGAACAGGAATATAGTGTCAAGTTTCAAAGACATACATTTGACTTACAATACACAACAGAGATTATAAACTACATCCTAAAGTCTACGCTGTGTTGCTTTTTTTTTTTTAAGAATGTAAGGGTTGTTAGTGCATGTTTTTCATACCTGAAGTGACTGGTGCCTTCCTTTTGTTGATAATGACAACCAGGATTGACAAACACACCATATTCCTCCAGGAGTCTCCAACAGTAGAACACATCCGGCTCCATTCCTGCTTCCTAGAGTATCCAAAGATATTCAAGTGTAAAATATTTGACTAATAAGAGACTTAAGTATTTGTCTTAAATGATATGTTGCTCTGGCTTTATAGGGTATATTAGATAATTTGACAAATAATTGTAACCTTGGCTTTGTGGATGGCTTTCGGCGGGAGATGCACTCTGGGAAACGCATAACCACCTCCTTCCACTGGTTGGCAGCTCAATTCTGGCACACTGTTGAGAACCTCAAAGATTCTCCTCGCATTATGAACCATTGTGGTCTGAATGAGCTGTGTTTCCTGCAGAAGAAGGATGTGTTTTTGAACAAACATAAATAAATGCAGCTTAGAGCTAATAGATCGACACACTGTAAGTGCATGAGTTGTGTTGTCGTCATGATCACCTCATTATAAAGCGAATACGAGGGATCCCCTGGTTGTGGAGGTTCAGTCATCAAATTAAAGGCGAGTTGACCAGGGACAGATGCACAGCTATCAATTGAGAACAGTTTGTAGATATATTCCATGACAGTAGGGTCCAAATTGACCAGCTCCACGTATCCACTACGCAAACCACACCTGGATGGAGGTGAGAGCTCAGATTTTAGGTTTGGCCTCCTGCTTCTAGTGTGTTCCCAGTTTTCCTTTCTTTTGAGATCTGGAGGTGTGGCCCTATATAGACGGGCCAGTGCAGTCTTTTTCTCTCATATGGACTTTGGGTTTTGGCTCTCACTTGTCTGGATGGTCTATTTGTTGGTTTTGGATAACTTGGTCTATTTGATGTTCACACATCCACACAATATAGTCACTACTGATTAATTTTAGTTTCTTAACCCATAAAGACCCAAACATCCACCAGCAACCAAAAGCATCTTCTGATCTAAAATGTTTAATACCTATTGATCCAATAATCTTATCAATACATGTAAATAATTAGTGTAAAATAAAGTTTGTCATCTTTTCATGTTCATCAGATATGACCCATTTGGACGTTTAGAGGCTCCGTAGTGAATGTGGAAACACCGTCATCTTCTACAATATTGATTCACCAGTAAAACACATGGCGTTTGATCAATGATTAGTGGATGAAGACATAGTTTATATTCAGTTAATGATAGCGTTGCAAAAAAACCTTTTTCTTCAGCTGTTTTGATATGATAACCTTTGAATTTACTGAATCATCATGAACATCTAAATTAAAAATAGGAAATTAATAAAATTAAATTAAAAAATACAAAATACAGATGATAATAAATGGTAATAAATTGCTTAAGGAAGGTTAAATAGAGAGAGAAAATTTGCGAACTGACACAAAAGTAGCACTGGGTCTTTAGGAGTTAAATAAATTTGGGTTAAACATTGAAGAGACTTGTGTGATCTCCTCTTTTTGAGCCAGATCATGATGCCATTTTGTGATGCGCATGATTCAACAGGATGCAGATTTATGTGAAGGCTGTTCAGTAGTTGATAAACTTCAGAAATATTGACTGTATTTGAAAACGTACTCTCCGATTTTGGTCTTGGATATGGAGTGGAAAGATGCCAGCTCCACCTTTTCTGAAATGGGAGGTCCCATCTCAGCCAGAACCTTCTTGTAGGAGAGAAATTCACCCTTCTCCACATGAATACATTCTTGATAGACCTGCAGAAGAAAACATTCGTCCAACACTTACTTCATTTACCTTTGTATTGCGTTTTGAATCACAATTGAATAAAGACATTTACCTCATCAGCCAGAAGAAAGAGCTTCTTTTCTGAGGCAAACTGAATAACTTCTTGGATGGATTTCCTGGTTTGAATGTGACCTATTAGTGGCACAGGAAGGAATAATCACATAATCTATATTGCAGTTGCTCTAAAGTATCAATGATTCATCTACCTGAGGGATTTCCAGGGTTCATAACAAAAAGAGCGACAGGGTTACAGACTCCCTTTGCAGACTCCAGTGCATGGTTTAGCTCCTCTATCTGCAGCTTCCAGCCCTGGTCCTCATTGAGGTAGTAGGGTACGGTCACCCCACCCAGCTCTCTAATGGATACATTTACTTTGTCAAAGCCTGGTACAGGAGTTAATATCCCTGTCTTCACTGTACTTGCGCGATTCACCAGCATTGTGAAAATGTTCTAGTAAGCAGAATAAACAAACAAAAAAAAAGGATGAAATGACAAGACTACATATACATACACGTATGAGGGCACATGAAGCTGGTGGTTACCTGGAGTGACCACAGTGAACCTGAGCTGATGTAAATATTGTTGGGAAAAGAGGGAACGCCACCATCTCGTCTTGTTATGAATTCAGAGATTCCCTTTACTATGTATGGTATTCCTTGTGTAGCTGTGTATGAGCCTAGAAAAAAAAAAAAAAGAATAAAAATAAACTTTTCAATCAAAAAAGCAAACGCAAAAATAAATGTCAAATGTACCTCTTTAGCTTTAACATCTAGAAATCAGAGGGTTTTCAGCTTGTCAGAGACAGCAACCTATGATAAAGTCCAAGTCTGGACAATATGCAAAAGATTATGCTGAGAATCAAGCCCCAGTGTGTACCAACACTGTGAATCTTAATTTTGTCAAACCTGGTGGAAATATATGTACCCAGGCCAAAAGACGCGTGACATGTACATCCAGAGAAAACATATAATACATTGTTCTGGACCACAAACATAGAACTTCAAGGACCCTTTAAAGTTTACAAGCCTCTAGAGATGGAAGATGCAAGTCTGACTCCATAGATTTTATTACACTGATCTCTATTATGCTCAAGAATTCATTTATGGGCCGTCCATCCGCTTTTAACGCTATTCAACCTAAGATTCTAGAAGAGGCTGTGCAGATGGTCACTCTATCAGAAAGTGATGATGTAGTCTACAACAACTCCAGCAGTAGATCTTGCCATAATAAGGCCCTTTTCTATTGCAGGAACTTTGAGCATTACCAGGAAATTTGTGTTGGAATAATTATGCAGACAAGGCAGCACTACTGAGGCTATGTGGTGATGATGAAACAAATGAAATGGCCATTTATTTTAGAAAACTGCAGCCATTAAATTCTATGTGTTTACAAATGGGGAGCCATTTAAACCTGTTACATTTTGCTTAACCAAGCTGCCAAATATGGACTACAGCCACCGAGACAGAATGACAAAGGCAAATAACACTGTGGGTGACAGGAGGCACCCTGTTGCATCTTAATACGATATGGTCCTCTCTAATTGTTAAAAATGCTTTTCCATTTGTTCTACACACCATTACTTCTTTAAACACATTACACATGCAGGATTTCCATCTGCCGTGCCCTTTCCTAAGCCACGGTTACTGGTGTCTGTTGGTGAAATTCCATTTGAGTATTGCATATGTGAGTGTGTTAATGTTTGATGTTGTGATGTGATGTGATGTGATGGGATGGGATGTGAGAGTGCGAAATATTAATTTTCTGACAAGGACAACTAAGGTCTCTGATTTATTTATCTATAGTATAAACTACACCTGTTATCAGTTGTCATTCTTTGTTTTTAAATACTTCCAATAAAAAAAGTATTCACACAAGGGTATTGTTTTCTGTGGCAAGTGTTGGTGTCACCTTTTAATGCATTTTTTATGTTTGCAGATACTGCACTGGAGGTAAAAAAAAATGTCTAAACCTGGATAAATGCAACAATCTATCGAATAAAAAACATTACTGTCAGGAAAAATGATTTTTCCCCTAATTTTTTTAATCTTAATCTCCACATACACATCCCTTACCTACACCCCCTCCAACACAATTCTTCAGCAGCCTCTCAGCTCTTTGTTTGACGTCCTCTGGTAATTTGTCACTGTTCAAAAGCTGAGGGTAATAGCACGCTGCCAGAACCTGACAATTATATTGGGTAAGACAATGGTTTTAGTCCAAATATTGTAAGCTCATAAGCTCAATACATGCAATATATGTGTCTTAATTTGCAAGGCAGACAAACAAATTACCTGCCGCACAAATGTCAGAGGTTTAATGCCTCCACTTTGTGGGTTACCCCAGGCGATGTCAATCATTTCTTTGTATGGCTTCCTCACCCCCTATGAGGAAGATTTCACTTCTTACAACAAGTGTGAAAACGTATTCTACATATATTAAAATAAATATATTTAATACCTGTTTAAGCTCCCTCTGGATCTGGTCGGCTCGATTCCACAGGACCACACTGTCCAGCTGACTCAGGTGCCTCATAGCGTGGCTGGTCTCCTGCTGGTCAGACATTAGTGTTAAAATGGTCACTTTCCTCTCAGACCAGTTTCTATGAGGAGGTGAGCTACTTCACACACTCAACTCAAAAGTTAAACTATTTCTGCAAATAAGATTTTCCTAGTTGAAGACACACATGGAAAAATGTAACTTATTAATCTGTGCACTCTAGTTATTGCCAGGTTCTGCTCTATTTTCTTTTATTTTCTTTTTTACCAGTTTGTCTTTTAATTATTAACATCAACCAACAACCTTTTAAAAATTTACTATTTGACATTCTCTGCAGTCATAACCTGAAAAGCCCCCAATCTGTCTGCCTGGAATCAAATATATGATAATCATTATGTATAGTTCAAGTTTCTTCTGATACAATAAAAAAAAAAACATAAAAACTTTTATTATTTATGGTGTCAGCATTACTTAACTCATCAAGTCTGTTGATCCCTATTAAAAGAAAAAAAAAACTCTAATTACAGATGATCTAATTTGATCAAGGAAAGAGTGTAAATCCCTCAAAACTCATGTCAGTCCTGTTTTTACAGTAGTGTCTCAGTGGATTATATTGTAGAAATAGGATTGAAGCAACTGACTAGAAAGATGAAAACACAGGTCATGTGTGTGAAGGAACCACAGATGGGAAGGCATATATATGGAACATTTACAGACACACGTATTGCCGTTAAAATCATTTCCTCCACTGAGATCCATGGATTTTTCAGCAGGATAATACCAGCTGTTATTCTACCCAAGTTACAACAGTGTGACAACAGTCAGTGTGTGTGTGTGTATGAGGGTATTTGAAGAGTATGGATGTAATAAATAGGATCAGACACAGCAAGAATGGACTAAAACTCCAAGTGCAACAATTAGCATTCTCAGTATCCAACCAACTGTGCAATAACTGCAACATGTGCAATAACAGGGGAATATGTGCAATCACCACTTCCCTGAGAGCAAATGAGCAATATATTGGACAGATATGTGAATGGATAAGGTTTTTATGGTTTTTATTAACGTATTTATCCTTGTTTTCTTAAATATCTATTTTTATCTGCACTAAGCACCTTGTGGAGTAGCACTTTTAATTTTGTTATATGCACTGTTTATAATGACAATAAAGGCTTTGAATTGAATTGGAACTGAAAAGTGTGATTAAAAGCCAACACAACCTCAAACAGAAGGACTTATGAGCTCAGGTTGGGGCCTTAGTAATAACTC
>JAPTYQ010000010.1:18422084-18433835 GCA_029814465.1 Ostorhinchus cyanosoma
CTGCTGTAATGCTTTTAGTGTTTTATGTAAAGCACTTTGAATTGTCTTGTACATGAAATGTGCTATATAAATAAACCCTTAAATTTGATCCAAATTGGGTACACGTTTGTAAACCGAATGACAGAGGTATAAACCGAAGGGAGCCGTTATAGTACCGAAACCACGACTACTGTCATTCAAGTTCGGGAAGTCGCTCATTTAAACCCACTTGCAGCATATTAACACACAAGTCACTGTCAGTCCTACTACTTTACACTAATATCAGAAACCGTGCATTATTCACCTGCTAATAAACACGTTTATATATATTAGCCCTGTAGTTTGTAACTGTTAGCTTGATGCTACTTACTTCGTGTGGACCGTACACAACAGCCAGGGCTTTAGTGTTGCCCTGCTCCAAATACGCAGAGCCGTCGGCCTGAGCAAACACACCCATACGGGCCTGGACCTTCCGTAGCTCGGTTGCTTTTCTTCCATCTAAACGGTATCCTTGATCAGACAGCAGCTCTAGCCCCGCCATGTTTCTGGAAATTTCAAATGAACCACAGTAAAGCCGCAGCCCACGTGTGCTGTGGCACTACATTACCCATAAACCCATTGTAATGACAAGGCTACGGCGACTCCAAAGGGCCACAAATGCTTCAGTCGTATCCTCTTACAATATAAGCTAATTGCAGCTTTTTAAAATGTTATTTCGATACAGAAGTATGTTGTATACAAAGAACTTATATAAAATCATATTAGTTTATCAATTTCCTACATCTCTCCAACTAATTAAATGTTAGAAAAGTTGCAAATAGTGTAACAGTTTCAATAATGTAAGGCAAGTGGCACATGAACACTTTTAAAAATAAAATTTATTAGCATCTCTAATGTGTATAAATAAAAACATATATGAAACAATGCTTATACGTATAATGTAATGAGCTTAACAATAACAGGGTTACATGTGATACAAAGGAGCAGTCTTTATTTTAGCCAGTGTATTGTGAGGAAAACTGTACCTTGAAAACAAGCTTTCAAATATGCATACCTATAAATGGCAAATCTACATTCTTTGATAAGAATGAAACAAAGATTTGTTCATGGGAGGTAAAAGGGGGTGTTGTGGTAAAGTAGATTTGTGTCCCCATTTCTTTAAAATTTTAAAACATCATTGATTTATTATATTATAAATTCTGCATTTATTTTTAAGATTTCACCAAAACTGCTGAGGCACAAGGCCGCAGCACTACACACTGAGCTTCTCAACTTTACATTACACTTAATGACAATCCCATAAAAGGATTTCACTTAAGTCTTTTCCATTGACTGAAGTCACATTGTTCCACAGACTCGTAACAAAGGGTCTTCATAAGCAGACCTGAAATCTAGGGCCAATATGACTATAATGTTAGACATAGCGACAAAAAGTAGTAAGATACCAAATGACGAATTTTACATGTAACTAACAGACCCAAAAGGATCAAACAAACAACTTGATCTGCATTTTACTAATGTAACAAGGTTTGTCATTTTCTACAATGGCTTGCTGTGCCTGGATCAGAATACCAAGAAGACAGTGAATAGATGCTTCTGTGGAGGTCTGAGGACTTGGCTTTCTAAGGCAAAAGCAAAGAAAGGAAAAACCTCTCTTCTTGTGTCACCCAATGTTTTCTATTTGGTCATGGTTTAAAACACTGAACGTGTTCAAATGTTTTACAAAACTGACATGATATGCACATAGGACAATACTACCTCTGAAAGCTGGCCAAAACTTTACAATAGCCTATGTAACGTAGACCTGTAACAGACCATTTAATATACACCGCTGACATCTAGAGGGAAATCCCTACAACCCACAGAACTGTGTGTCAAACTGCCACAGACAAGTCAGTTACCATGCGTGGACTATTATTGGCCATTGTCTCAGTTTTTCCTCATAAATTGAAAAATATCACATTTTAAGAGGGGATTACAACATCCAAGACTAACTGCTTCAAAGTAAAAAAAAAAGTAAAACAAAAATGGTGAGTAGGTAGAAAAAAAAAAGAAAACAAAAAGAAACAAGTGGTGTGTCTGCTTTAATAGCAGGTGTACGTGACAGTGAGAGGTTATCGGCACCCAAGGATCATGGCGACCTCTTTCAGCCTTGTGGAATGAAGGGACTATGTTGTAGATCTGAAAAACAATGGTCTCTGCTCCATCCCAAGTCTTTAGAAGAGTGCAAAGATCCCCTTTTTTCCCTGATATATCCATGTTCTCACATCCTAAAACTCCGCAAACTCCTTTGCACATTTTTCTGTTAAAGAAACGCGGATTTCCTCTTCCTCGTAGTCGTCGAAGTTGCTGGTGTCCCCTGGGCCTCTGCACTTTGGTATGAATGGGGCTTCCACCTAAAAGACAGCAAAAAAAGAGCAGGACTGATTTCATTAGGCGGAATTTATATTTCATTCATCACTTCCAGTCAGTGGACACACCACGACAGAAAAAGGGAAAGCAGTTATTTTTCTGGGAAAGGTCAAGACAGTCTAACTTTAAAGAACGTACAGCCCTGCACCTGGCATTGGCAAATACAGAAAAATGTATGTATATGCATGAATAGTTTCCCCGAATTCAAAACATGCAAATTTTGCCTAGTTAAAAAAAAACAAAAAACACACACACCAAAAAAAAAAAAAAAACAGGGATTTTAGTTACCCAGTATCCCTTTCTGCTGAGTGTCACTTAAACTAAAATATCATTGTTAAATCTCCTGAAATCCTCCTAAATCTGGACCTAAAGCTTTTGCTATTTAATTGCACGGGCTCATATTTCACATGCAAATTGCCTTATTGAGAAAAGAAATGTCATTTTATAATGTTTAAAGTCTTTGTGAATTAGAGCTGTGGGAGTGTAAGGAAAAGCAGAATATTATGTTCAAACCCTTGTCCACGCACCAGTGTCTTAGGTGCGCACCATTTCCTCAAAGTTGTCAATCCACATACCACAAATCTTTATTTACTAAACATCTACTGTTTGACTGTCAAAGAAAAGACACTGACAGTAGAGATACGGTAAGCTCTAACACAAAATGCTTATAGATAAATGTGTTTGTGTGCTGACTGTACTTTCCAAATATCTTCAGAGGCTTTTATTTTGTAATGATCCATTTCAAACAAGAGTCATTATCAATCCTATAATAACAGTCCTCAATAAATCATTTTTTACTATAAGTATTAAACCAGATTATTTACCAGACTGTTCAGACAAATTACCATAGTTATCCACCTCCACAAAGGATGTTGCTTTTTCTTTGTTGGTTGAGTTGTCTGGTTTGTTTGAACATGATTATGCAACTGATTTTCATGAAGGGCAAGGCACAGGTCAAGGAGGAACACATTACATTTTCGAGTGAATCCATAAAAAAAGGGCATTTTTCTTTTTCCAAACATTGTGGGATAGGATATTTGATTAAATTTTATGACTGTGGGGACTTTGTGTGTCATTTAATTTACAGTGATACTAATCACTAAAAACAGTGATAAATTGAAGTTTAATTATATGAAACATAGCAATGCCAGAGACAATATACATAAAAAGTGACAAATATAGAAAAATTTGCATTTTATAGGTGAAAACAGCTCGACATGACACTCCCTGTTCTAAAATCTTCATCCTTTCAACCTCAATGAGTCAAACATTTAGTACGACTCCACAGCCCTGATCAGGTGTTCATTCAGATTCTGCTAAACCTCGATCATTTTCTGACATTTCAAGGTGTTTCATCATTCTGTGGAATCACTGGGCTCACATGGGGGCAGCGATTTTGCCGCGTAAAACCGCTGCCTCGCTGTTAATTTGTCTGTCACTTTAAATCCCAAATAATGTATTAAAACAGCATAGTGACACAACACCACGTTTTTTCTGAGGCGGGCATTACTTAGAGGTGGTAAATCTACCACCAATACTCAAACTAGCCCCTTCAGAGCCTCATACGGTTCTGCACAGGCATTTTGCAGTTCTCTGTCATAGGTTGGCCCCTGAACTACTTCTGTCATGTGTCCCACATTTGGACATTCAGACCCTGATCTTCCTCCTCTCAGCCTCTTTCTAACTTTGCACCAATGTTCAGAAACATGCAGTGGGTGGAGTTGGACTCAAAGGGGCGGGGGGTTTACACTTGAATACGGACACTATTAATCATTTAAAGGCTGCTCTAGATTTTCGTGTAAACAAAGAAAGCTGTTTACATCTCATCGAAATCCACTGTGTGTATTCTCTAAGTGTAACATTTAATTTTGTTCCTCATAAAACATTTACAAAGCTTTTCAAGCAAAATATCTAAAATTATGCATTGTTATCTTTCATGCTAGCTTGCTAAGAGGTCTTAACCATAGTTTACAATTTTGCAATATTCTGATTACAATTACAACACAGAGTACTAAACATTCTGTCAAATGGAAATAAACTGGCAACATTACATTCACTGCAAAGAAAAAAATCATCCAATAAGATGCAGGTTTAGGGATGCGTTTGAGGTTAGATTAACACTATAAATAGATCAATGAGTTTAAGCCTCAGCAAAATATCCATTTTGATTAATCGAAACACTCCATTATCACTGTCATCCTGCTAAATGGCATGTGGCACAGACGGCAGCCAGCAGTGGAGCTGGGAGGTTTCCAAATGTGAATAGCCACTCTCACTGTACTGTTGTAAAATCACTGATCACACAAGCAGTGAAACAATACAAGCCCTGTGCTCCATCCATGTCATGACCATAAAACATACATTTTGGACAGCCCTTTAGATAACTTTCATGAGACAAACCTGTCTAGTATAAAAACACTTTTACAGCATCATTTTTTGAAATTTTACAACTACCTAAAAATCAATCTCTACAAATCAATATCTAATTAACTTGGTTTTAACAGGGACAATACTGTTTTTTTTCACTACCAAACATGAATGTTGCCTTGCCTTTCTCTCATAGATGGCGATCCAGTCTGTTGTGGCAAACCATTTATGGCCCTTGATGTCGCTGACTCCGTTCTTCAGGTTGCCATAACGTTTGGTCAGATCCACCTGCAGCAGGTTTCTCAACAGATCTTTCAAATCAGAGCTGAAGTGGGATGGGAATCGTACCTGGAGGCAACATTTTAAAACATTTTTACTTCACAGTAAGATTTTCAGTAATAGAAATAATTTATGTACCTGTAGTACAAAAGCTTATTTCAATCGGGTAATAATAACCTTAATAAATAGCTTCTTACCTTTCCAGACACAATTTTCTCATAGATCTGAATAGGCTGATCTGCAAAAAATGGAGGGTAGCCAGCTGCCATTTCATAGATAAGGACCCCCAGGGCCCACCAGTCCACAGCTTTGTTATAGCCCTGAAAGAGTCAAGCCAAATAATCGAATGACTAAAAGACAAAGTAAAATGCATACATTAAAAAAAACATAAACTATATCACATCTTCATCAAGTAATGATTAAAGGTACCTCACACTTAAACTGTACAACACAGCATTTATAGTTTGAGTATCCTTCATCATGTCAGGTATGTTGAAAACAGACTCTTCTAATATTTCTCATATCTATTGTTACATGTGTGATGCTCAAGTCTACATTTTTGTTGTAGATAAGTGTGACTGCTTTTCTGCAACTTTCACTGACTTACCATCTACATCATCCTTCTCTACAATTGCATGCCTCTAAGTGACGAATATTGCCAGCATTATAATAATATAATCTATACACTGAAACATAGTTAACTTATGATTCATCTTTTTGATGCACACTTCCCCACAACCAAAGTCACTTACTTTGGCTAATGATTTTTATGTATACCAACTGTAGTTTTTTGACACTAACATAAATATTGCCATGGTGGATATATGAATTATAAAAAATAAATTAAAAAAGCCCAGAAATATACACACAACTTGCATTTACACTGCAATGTTGAGGATACTGATTTGAATGTGCATTAGTCTCAGACTTTCTTGAAGGTCCATAAGAAAAAATGGTAAGTCTAAAATGGAACTTGACTTTCAAATGAAAATATACAACAGTTTTAGGTTTGAGTACACAGAACTTAAAGTGGGCATTAAGGCATGTGTAGTGGAATAGTAACTACCAATCTACAGGTTTACATTTCAATAAAATATCCATACTTTGCTGAGAATTATTTCTGGCGCTAGGTACTCCGGTGTCCCACACAACGTCCAGGTCCTGCCTTTTACCCGCTTGGCAAATCCAAAGTCTGTCACCTAAGAATCAGGAGCATACACAGGATTTATTACCAAAGCAAAGTGTGAACATATAAACAAAGGTTCCTTTGTACTGTAGCTCACCTGAATGTAGCCGTGGTGGTCGATGAGAAGATTCTCAGGTTTCAGATCTCTGTATATGAGATCTAGTGAATGGAGGTACTCGAATGTCAGCACTATCTGGGCAGCATAAAACCGTGCATGAGGTTCACTGGAGAGGGACAGAAAAGCAAGTTTAGAGCTGTCAAGAACAGGAGATTAAATTAAGTGTGCATCTATTATTAAAGAGTAGCTGAGAAAAAAACCCTTACCTGAACCTTCCAATTCGTCTTAGGTGTGAGAACATCTCTCCCCCTGGAACGTACTCCATCACCATGTACAAATTGGAGTTGTCCTAAATAAAGAGAAGAGTAAAAAGTCATTTATATCTTGGCAACAACTAAACTGAGGAATTTCAATTACTACAGAGGGGAAAAAAAGCACACTGTACCTTAAACGCATACTCAAGTTTGACAAGAAACGGGAAGCTCACAGCCTGTAATATCCTCTTCTCATTTAATGTGTGTTCTATTTGCTTGAGTTTCACCACCTAACAGATTCAGAGAGATAACATGACCTTGTCAGGCAAACCTAACTAGCAACAGAGATAACCATACTTTTTAGACTGTTTTTTTTAAACTTGTGTCCTCCAGTAATCCCATAATGCTTCTAGAATAAATTGTGGTTATTTTTTTAAAAGGTATTTGTTACATGTACTAAGCATTAAACTCATTATTTTATGTGAAAATGTTTCAGCTGTTAAATAATAAAGTCATATCCACTGACCTTCTGCTTGTCCAAGATTTTCATGGCAAAGTATTGCTCTGTTCCTTTATGTTTCACCAGCATGACTCTTCCGAATGAGCCAGTACCCAGGGTCTTTAATCTCTCAAAATCATCTAGGCACGTTGTGCTCTGTGGGAATAACAGAGCTATATGTGAGTTTGCTCAGTGGACAAAAGAACTGCAGAATTTGAAGTTCGTCTTTTTTTATTCTGACCTGTGGCGGGCATTCCCATTTACGTAAGAAGTCTTCTTTGGCTTTGGCTAGAAACTCTTTGACTAAAAAAAAAAAGAGTGCAGACAGATACAGTAAGCATACATGTTTTCAGACTGGATTATAGGCATGAAAAATACATTTGGGTTTTAGACAGTACTGGCATAATGCTAAAGTTTCAGAGGGCAAAAGGAAGAACTTTGGAAAATGAAAAACAAACTGGAGAAGGAGAAGTATATAGGAAAAGTCAACTCTCATCTGGATATAAATTAGAAAGATCACATCCTTTGATCTAATGAGTTCACATGACAAAACAAACACAAAACAACAACATCCAAGACAGGCGGACAAGTGATGCATGCCAAGAGACTCAGGATATGTTTATTTTGTGTTAATAGTCTAATTTTAATAGGAGGGAGAACACAACACTGAGATTTACAGGGAGAGTCTCTCTGAGCATCTTGTGCATCACTTTTCACAATTTGAGGGAAAGCTATTACACAGCAAAAAAAATGGTAAGCAAAGACAAACCAATGTATAGGAAACACAGCAGACATCAGATATCCAGATTGAGAGAATGTGGATAACAAAAACACGGACTTATTATCAAAGCATACAATAAAAAGCAAGCACATCTAGCAAGTTTTCACACTGAGACCAATGCCGTTCAGTCATTCTGGTCATCTTTTGGAGGAATGAGCATACCAAAAGTCTCTATTGATCACCAAGGTTTTGCAGGAACAATCACCCACATGGATGGGATGATACGGAAGAGAAGACAGAGAGAAATATAGAGTTCATGTACATAACAACAAGTAAAACACATCAACAAACATGAAGCATATGTTGTGAATAAAGCAACACGACATAAGGAATGAAAACACAGTTGACATTGTCCTGAGGAATTTAAACAGAGACTGACTGTCTTGAAAACAGGTGTACCAAAACGCCATGGCGCAGGAATTCAGTCGTGCACATTAGGTTTGATGGAACGATAACACTTCATACTACAGGAACACATTCTGAAGTTACTTTTGATGATAAAATAGCATACAAATTCTTAAAATCATGTACTTTCTATTTGTTCTCAATCTTTTGATTCAGTGTGAAGTTCCTGCAAATATAATAATTACTGTCAAGTATTTTTTTATATAGCTTGTGTCTTCTAGTAACAGTGCAAGATCAAGCTGTGATGTCACTTTTGACAAGTATTTGTTAAATGTATAAAGCCATATCAAACTTTTACATACACTACATAAAGTTCTTATGTGAAAATGTTCCATGAAATCTGATACATGCCATTAAACAATAAACTCATGTACACTGAGCTTCTGCTTCTTCTATACACACATTGTTCATAATAAGTAATGATTTTTTTAAATATGTTTTGTATGTTTATATTCAATGTGATAAAGCTGTAAAGGAAGAGCTTTGAATAAAAAAAACCTGAATGATGACAAAGTACTCTCCATCCCATCACACGCTGTTGTTTATACAGGCATGTTTCCAACATTCTGGACTGAGACAGCCAAATGAAATGGTCCAAAGCCAGAGAAGTTAGCCAAAACCTTCCTGAGAGTGAAGCCAGTAACAAGTCAACCATAACATAGCCGACTTATGTCAGTCTGCCCTGTTAAACTACAGTGTGCAACTACATCTGCACAGGGAAATAAAATAGGTGTCATGATGGCCAGTGTTTAATCTCCATGTGCAAGTGTGACGGTGTTGTGCCATTTCAAGACAGACAGCTAACAGCAAAGTACAGAAAACAAAGGAGCTGGTCTATATACAGTACTGTAGGTAACCAGGTCGTCCTGTCAGGGCAGCTATGCTCTAGACAAATCTGCAGCTCAGCGCAGAGTGTCAGCTTAAATGGTTTTAACAGTTAGCCACAGCCCAGGATCCAGGGATCATAGTTACACTCAAAAGAAATGCGTGGCAGTATGAGAACTATTGCTGATCTGATCATCTCTGTCTCACTGAGTGCATCTGGTTGCCACTGCTCGCTGTGCCTGGCTGCCTGTTCTCTCTCAACAGGTCAATAAATCTCACAGAGGAATGTATTCACTGCATCATAAAATGACACTACTTTAAACAAAGTTCAACACATAATATTTTAAAGATCTGCAAATGCATGAAAAGTGTTGATTATTCCAGTACATCTGTGACCGTCCTATTTTAAATAAACTAAAATTAAATGCACATATCTGAAGAAATTACAGCTTATGCCAATTAAAAAACAACCCTCGTACAGGGAAACATTTATGATTTATCACACAGGATGTTCAACGGTGATCAAGTGCACACATCAGAGTATATGAGCGCAAAGTAACACTGGCCTAGTCCGAGATACGTACGTCAAACCTTTCAAAGCTTGTAATACCCCTTATCCTCTGACGAAGGTCTGATGACAAGCTGCTCCAGTCAATGACAAGCTGAGTGTGAGAAGTGAGCTGTGGCCGACCCCTTACCACAGCAAGATTAAAAAAAGACCCTAAATTAGCATAAGTGACACTATTCAAGAGTGTTTATATGTATATGTGAGAATGCTGGGAAGACCATAGTAGGTCCTGGTTTTATGAATGGAAAGAGGCCATTTGTCATTTCTTCACCATACTTGGTCATGATGCTGTACTGAGAGCAAAGCTCTGTTTATGCAGCCAAGAATAAAAATGTGGCAGCGAAGCTTCAGGGCAGAACCACTATAACACTGAATCCTAGTAAAATTTATTAGCCATTTAGATCAATTAGTCATGGATTTGTGGTTCACTGCTGCAGATTTAAGATCACCAGTGCAAAGTTTTCTTGATACGGCTAGCCACAAATGCTGCAGTCTGTGCTTTAACATAAGATCCACATCCTCATTGTTATTGTTACATCTATATGAAGGATGGCACCGCAAAGACGATGATGGAGGGAAGCTAGCCGTGTTTTTTTTTTAATCGTTATCTAAGCGATGACACGCAGCGGGTAAGTGTGTGTACAGGCCTGAGCAGCTACCACCATCAAGAGGCAATGAAATGACAGGGGCCTTCAGAGGGCTAATCCCCCTCCTCATAGCTAAAGTTAGCAGGCTAGGTGGTCATCTGGCTTGATCCTTCTTGTGCTCCACTTAGCACGTATATATTTTAAAGCGTGAAATAACCCGTATAGGTACTGTATCGCTATGCATTGTTGTCGAATTTCTACAATAGGTTTTTCATGAGCTGTTAAGGTTGTCAGCCAGTGCACCCCTTCCCCACCCCCTTGGAGCCAACATAAGCATAACATCCACTAGTCTTCTTGCTGCTAGGTAACATATACAGGCCTTGAGTGTGTTTTATTTGTAAAATCGCGTCCCTGCACGGTGACATATCAGATAATAAAGGCGAATGTTTGCGTCCGGTGAGGATGAATCTGCGGGGGATGACGGACGGCCCTTCCCTGCTTTGCTGGAGCTGCTAGTTAGGGACAGTTTTCGGTTTAGCTAGCTACTTTGTGGTCGCTTATCAAGGTGTCAAACGACTAAAAAACATCCTAAAACAACATCAAAACCAAAGAACATCCCAGACTCACCGCTCTCTAGCTCGTTGCCCTTCTTGGCGGTAGCGGCGTTCCCCATGGTGTAGAAGACACGGCGATCGCTCCGACGGTGAAGAGATGGCGGTGGCTAGCTAACCTTACTACCGTTGATACTCCCGAGCCCCTTCGTCCTCAAAACAAACGAAGCCAAATCGAGAGGAATATTCAGTCGGTTAAAACGTGGAGAAATGACGCCCAGTGTCCTTTCCTAGCAGCCCCCTCACTCTCCCTCTGGCTCTCCCTCTCCTTCTTCCCCCGGTTAGGATCTCCGCTCTTGCTAGTTCAGTCCTGCCTGTTTGGTTGACATGAAGCTAGCGGTCACTTCTGTTCTGACGGATCTGCTCTCCCCCCCACCCCAGCCTCCAACCCTCGCTCACACACTCACGCGCTCATTCAGTTGCATTCACGGCGAGGTTGGACACAGAGATGCCTGGATCCAGATAACCAAACCTGACCTGCTTCCGCGTTTTGGAGCATCACCGATTGCATTCCCAGATTAGGATGACATTTGATCAGCACCTTCGCCTCTTCAGTGCGAGATAAATGTAACCCAGGGCGGCAGAAATGTGTCCTGTTTAGGGTAAATGGAAAGTGGATACTAATTAATCAGGGTGCTGCCTTTGAGGACACCTGACTAAAGTAAACATAAGAGCAAGGAGTTGTAGCAGCGACCAACAGGCTGATTTGTGAAAGAATAGTATTTAAAAAAAAAAACAAGTAAAATGCCTCCAAAATAATAGTGGTGAAACTTTACCAAGTTGGTAAGTAACTAATAAAGAAAATTAAAGTAAAAAATGCAGTTTTTCTGTAGTTTCCAAGATACAGTCTTGTGTCTAAATATACAATACTGACAATTAACGTGAAAATGGGTAATGTTTGTCTCAGAGCTACCTGGTATAAATGTACATAAACCAGAAT
>JAPTYQ010000010.1:18433863-18444952 GCA_029814465.1 Ostorhinchus cyanosoma
AAATCATCAGCTAACACTTTTCTTTTCCAATTCATCTCATTCAAGCATGTAAAATTTTGCACATTTAATCTTTTAGGCCGAGAAGTGTAATTAAATATTGTTCATTCATTGGATATGCCATTTGTTCTTTTTTTTTTTTTACTCCTGAATAAATTAATGCATCATTCAGAAGATTTTAGTGCAAAGTAACCCTTACATGCATGAATTATTGTAAAATGGAATTATTACTCCATTACGGGACTTCAATATGTCCAACTGGATTATTTTGAGTGGGATGTATATTATAATTAAACACAAGTTTAATCTATATTTTTAGCATGGTGTCCAACAGCCTCCTTCCATAAGAAAACATATTAATGATTGATTTTGAAATATGATCAGCCTATTTTTGAGTAACATACACTTCAGTGGTATCAATGATCTAATAAGTTATTATCTAGGTATCAAGGTAGACATTTTGGTGTTTTAGTGCAATAACTAGGCCAAAAACAGCTAATTAGGAGTAATTATAGTAAATATTCTTGCTAATATAAGTCTGAATAACACCATGCACAAAAGCATTTAGATAATCAGTAAAATATAAAATATTAGTATAAAGGAATTAGTGAAAAAATAGCAGACACCTAATTGATTGACATTGAAAAATATATAAATAGATACAAACATACATAGAGACTTAAATAAACCAACACTTATGATTTACTGATATTATGATCATTGATATTTAAGTGTGACTTAAATTAATTGTAATGAAATTAAATATAGTCTATTTATAGGATATGTTTCTGCAGCGCGGTGAAACTGTGAAAACACTGCATGCAGAATGAGATGCTTTAAATAGACAAGCATTGTAGGAAAAAAAAGCCTAAGGTTTAAGACCTCTGATGTTGATGTAATTCTTTATATTTTGCCTGAAGCACAATTTGCACACTTTGATACAGGCTAAACATTTATTTATCAGCCTTGATAGAATCAGGGGTGCCTCGACTGAATGCTGAACACTAACCGCAATTTAGACTTGGTGAGCTGCAAACTAAAGAAAAACAGTGAGGAGAATACATCTAAAGTAGGCATGTAAAAAAAAAAAAAAATCAGTTTTGTCATCAAACTGACTTGAGGTGGATTTCTCCAAGCTGCCATGGAAGGACTGTGCCAGCAGGGGTTGCTACTAGCAACAGAACACCTGGGTGACTGGAACCATCTGCCGGTGGGAGAAACTTCACCAGGCTGTCTCCCCGCTTTTCTCTTCTTTTTCCTTTATATACAGCTTACTCAATATTTGTGCCAGATAAAAATTGTCTTAAAAACACAACCTGCCTATATGATATATGATGCATTATTTTACATTATATATTAGCTCCCTGTATGCACACCCTTAACCCTCTACAATATGGGGGTATCAATGTTTCATCGTATAATTCTATGAAAAGGGTTATTCTGCAGGGTGAAAGCATTTAATATTTAGCTGCTATATAAATGCCACACTGAAGTTGGTATATTTACACTATGTGATAGTATTTTTGCTTGCGTCTGAAAAGTATACCACTGTACTGTTGTATACACACTGAAGTAAACAAGTTCAGATGTCCTATCAGCCCACTGCTCATAAAATCAATTGTGAGTTAAAATGACAGGATAAACCAGGGATAAGCTTGAGCACTGAGGAAGCACAGAATAGTATAGAGTGTGGTTGACTTTGTAGCCGGTGTAGTTGGAAACTCTATGCTCAGCCTGGTGCAGATATCAGGGGTCTAATTATCACCAACATGTGGGATGGGAGGGTCCATCCCTCACTCAGCCAACTGTCATAAGGGGCCTTTGATAAGGAATCTGATGATCACCATTTCTTGTTTGATTGCAAAGTTTCTTTTCAGCCTGATCTCCTCTGTGGTAACGGTTGGTTTGCTACAGTTATAATGTCATGGTATGTCTGTAATCTACGCTTATGTCACATGATAGATATGTATGTCTTTTACACACTGTGACAACTGGAAAAATTCCCCTATGAAGAATGCCTGACTTTGTCTTTACATTTCCATCTTCAACCGAGACTAATATTAACCATTTACGTCAATAATATACCTTGAGCATTTGCAAAATATTATGTCTAGTGTGTGGAAATGATTGATTCACATTATGAAATTGAGCCAAATTTGTGTTTCACTTTAACAGTACTTTTCAAATCTTTAACAGTACGTACTGTATGGAATAAAATGTCCAAATATTGTTGTTAGGTCAAGCCTTGTGCTGCCATTACATGCATTACATGCTACCACACAAGAGGGCAGCAGATCTCTATTGCATGATCTGTGACGAAACCCTCTGCCAGTTCTGTGAGCAGTGATGTTTTGCCTTGACCGCAGTCACATCGACTTGATTTAATTTTTTGGTTCACTGTGGTCACTTTTTATTTTTTTAATTCTCTGTTCAGTAGTCTTAATTCTATTACATTTAGCCAACACAAGTCTGTCTGTGTTCTGCTGCTGAATTGTGTAAACAGAGCTTGGTCTTGAGAGTTAAGTTGCACTTTTTGTGACAAACATGTGATAACATAGCGTGTCCTTTCAGAGCTGTGGTATGTGCAGTGGTTAAAATAAGAAGCATAGTCTGGCTGTAGTTTTCCTCAAGTTTTCACACAAAGATAGAGGTGGATTTTAGGTTTCATGGAAAATGCATGCAATAGCCTGAAAAGATATGTGTAAGTGATATTTTCAATATTGAATGTGATTCTCATCTGTTTTCAGTCTTTTATCTCCTCGTTTCTCCTTTCTCTGTTTTCTTCCCAACAAACAGCATGTCATGTTCATCCCAACTGACCAGCTGCACTCCATATTGGCTTTCTTATGTTTCGCTCAAACAGGCTCGGCTGTGCTTCAAAGGGAATGATTTATGCCCTTAAATGAATGAATGAAAAGCCATATCTTTCTTGTTTTCAGACTTAGTTTGTTAAAAGCCATAACTAAGACAAATGCTGCTTTATTTCAGCCTGGTACATTTATTTAGTCTGCATCAGAAAAACAATAAGTATCATATTTTTTCATTTTGTCAATGTACTTTTCACTGTTATATGAAGCATTCATAACTTAAATACTATTTTAAGTTTTTATTTGTCCAGGCGATTGAAATATCGGGTTGAGTAGCTGTATTTCAGACACACCCTGCTACATATTCACACAGGAGCTGCCTACAACCACAGATTTCCTCTGTTGGCTACCGACCAACTTCACTCCAGTGGTTGGGACTTGAGTGCCTTCCTCCACAGCACATCAGCTGAATTTATAGGGAGTGGGGTGTGTGATATTTGTAGCTCTCCAGCTTCTGGTTGTCACTGGATCCCTAAATTTTCTCCCTGTTGCTGGGATTCAAACCAGCGGCACTGCAAAGCCATCGCGAGTACTATCCCTCTGAAATCACACTGCAGCCAGGAGAGGATATTAATTTGTCTCATTCTGCTTTAATCCGTCTCTCCTTCTGTTTAGAGGGTGTGAAGTTGGCTGCGCCTGCATAAACAAAGTACACATTTAATGCTAAACATGAAAGTGTTGCTGATTCACACAAAAATAGTGGAAGAAGGAAAGAAAAACTGTGCAACTTGATACACACCTTAATGTGTTAATATATGCAAGATATCACGCATGTGGAGTGGTTAAAGATAGAAAAATAGGTTATAGGTTGCAGACAGACAGAGATGATCTAGTTATCTCTTTCTTATCAGTCACCAGCTCCTATTAGGATGTTGCATGTGGTTTCAGGACATTACCCATTTCCTCCTCTGTATATCAAAGCCTCTAGGTCCCCCTCCTGCCTGCAACCTAATTCACTCCAGATGAGCACAATAGGACATTTGATTTAGTGTGCAAAGACACATGTACACAGCTGTGTCAGCCTGCGTCAAACAGCTGGCGGAGAGCTGCAGTACAACTTTTAATCATGAATTTGTTTATGCAATTACGACAGAAAAAACAAAGTCGAGCACTGCGTTCTATTGTCCTCAGCTGCAGACCGATCACATATTTCAGTGTGATGTAGGTCTTATTTTTGTTATGTAGCTCACATGGCTAACACTAGCAAATGCTTACACTTTAATGACATGCAGGTGATAGAAATCATGTGCAAACAGCAGACGGTCTTCCAAGAGAGTGTCAACACGCATGACAGCTCTCCCGGTGAATATATTTCTGTTGAATATGTTCTTTGGACTCTGGACAAATGGTTCAAATGACCTGTTGCAAAGGCCTGGTTTTGTAACTAACATGTAGTTATTTTTATTACCTTTTATTAAGATGTTTAAACGTCAAGACAGTAAAGAGAAAAAGTATGTAGTACACGACTTATCTTCACTCTACCACATTTCACTTGTGCAACCATCAAGTATTAATGCTTGTATATGCAGTGCGGTGCCCTTTTCCTTTGTGTTAACTCCAAGCTGAGTGAGTTCCGGGCATCAAGAGGTATCATATACAGTACACACAAAATACGTCTGTCTGGGAATGTTGATCTGAAAACCATAAGGGCTTTATCCATTTTCTATTCACTGTACCAGGTCTCTTGTGTGGACGTACGCAGGGAGCATCCAAGTTTTTTGTCCTTTGGCAGGCGCTCTGGTGCACTACAACATAAATGCCTGTTATTTCACAACCACAAAATGTATAATGTATTCTTACCAGCAGAGGATGGTCTCAGAGTGCTCAGACAGTTGAACAGGCAACTAATTTGGGAAAGATGCACAATATCCCTTTGAAGTTCTGCTTTAGTGTTAGGGCTTAGAAACTCCCCAATAGAAAACACAACATAGCAGCTTGTCTGTGCTACACTGTTTTTAGTTGCTGTAGGGGAGGTAATGTTGCATTTGATTAAGGAAAAGTTTGCATTTATGAAAACGAGCAGAGTAAGTGGGGTAAGAAAATAGTCCAGGTCATCTTGTCAGGGATACAGTTGTAAAGTCCATTTCAAACAACTGTATGAATTTTATTCCCTGACACAATGTTTTTTGGCTGCATTCACTGGTTTCTCCGAAGATCTTTCTCTACTTTTTATTCATAGATAAGGTGATTCATTCTCCCTGTGAGAGGAGAGAGAGGGGGCAGTGCAGAGACACTGACACCCAGTCAGTGTCTTTTCCACTGCAGTGTTTCAGAGATGGCAGAGATTATAGGAGGATAACACTGCACAACATGGCCGCCCAAACCAGATCAAAGCAAAGACAATCAAAGCCAGAGTGAAAGCTACAGCAGTAAGCTCTTTTAAATGTCTGCCTCCCCCGCCCCAACTGAGCTCGAGTGTTACCCTCCTCAACTGTTTCCATCCCCAATCTTTCCACTTCTGGGACCGCCATAAGCCCTTTCTGCATGAACAGTGGACAGTGAGTAGACCCGAACATAAATCCTTCAAAGCAATGCAAACAGAGCAGTAAATGACCTATGATAATATTAAACCTGAGCCGTCGTGCTGTAAAGCTTGTGTAATACCAATACTGATAAGACATGACACTAGTCATAATCATTTATGGTGCTGGGTTTAGGGTGTATAAGATCGTCATGACAAACGACTTGTCATGACTTATGTGTGGTTTTACTTCAAACGGTGTAAGCAGAAGGCTCACAAACCACGCAGCCATAACTGAGTCGAAGTTTTGACCCACTTTCTCACATAGGTTAGGCAACGCTCTGTAGTGCAGGGAGTACAAATCCAACAACACCTCAACATTCATCTCAAATGTCAAGGCTGCTTGACTTTGGAGCCTTTGACCTTTGACTCGTCGAGCCTTGAGCATATGTTTTTAGATTGATGAATGCAGTTTTTCTACCTCCAAGACAGCCACTGGTTTCAGTTCATATGAGCATGGATGAAAAATCAACATCAGAGACTTCCTGGAGGAAAGTGATCAGTCATTATGAGCATTCTGTCAACTTCACATATTATAAGTATTATATAGAAGCATAAACCAGAAAAAGTCTGAAGTATTTGAAAATAAAAATAGTACAGATAAGATGCTATCTGAAAATACCAGAAATGTTAAATATTAAACCTTAATTTTTATGGTTTTTGGCTTTCATGTACACTATAAATGTTTTAACGGAGTCATCAAACTTATTATATAAAACTCTAATGAGCTTTAACTCTTTGTGCAGGAAAATCTAGCACAATTGAAATACTGGGAACTGATATAAACCAGTTTTTGGACAAAACAGAGACTGTATGATGAGTTTATACTTTATTATAGTTTACAGAGCGACATGGGCATCCTTGATGAGTTGCATTTCTCTGCTGTACTTGTTTTATTGCTTTCTACTCAACTTAATGAGCCAGTATTATCTCAGAAACACATTTATTTTGGAATCCTCCTACCCTCTGCAGAGCAGAAATAGCTCACTGTGTTTTTCATCCACCTGGAATCTTTCAACAGTCCGTGCTTTTATTTGCATTACCAGAGTGTAATACCATGAATAATAATTTTTAATTAATGTTTCAACTATTTAAAGTTTTTTGTGCTATGATTAACTAAGTTTCAGTTTGATTTACAAACCAAACTGGGTTTTTAATCTGAACTGATGAAAACTATTGGCAGTATACTTTTATAGTGTCCTTCAATAAATGAAAAATAGTGTTTGGCTAAAAGGCTGTTGCGCACTTTGGGAAAAGGTTGGCAGTTGTGTGAAAGGTATTAAATGTGTAGTAAATTGACAGTGTAGTCCTGTATAAATATCCTCAGTGTGCTTTGGCCTCTGCTGCCTCAGATGTGTGAATCTGCCTTAGGGACAAAGGTGACAGTTACACAGAAGCACCTCCAAGGGACAGGTTTACTTTAGGGAGGAAGGATCAAATGTTTCACCTGGACCTGGAGCAGTAAGGGACAAACCTCTATCAATTAGGAGCATCGTAATGATTACGACTGAGATCAAACAGCCGACCTGGCACCGCTTGTCAATTCCACAGACAGCAGCTTTTGGAGTGCCTATAATGTCTGGAAGAGCAAGGATGAGCATGCTCATTTTGATGATGTTTCATCAATCTGTTTGAAGTTTTTTTTTTTTCTATGCCTTTTTTCTTTTTGGCTGCACTCCTGCTTGGTTTGCAAAAGCTTTCAGTCTTGGTGACTCATAGCAACATTTTGCTGTCCTAAGTGTCCTTCAACATTTCTTACCAGCGTGGGTAAAAGCTGGCTGACAGCTCTTCTCAGTGTCATCAGAAATTCTGAATGTACAATTCAATTACACTGAGCTACAAGTTAAGTGGTTTGTTGGCTGGTTTATGTGAACAGTCTACAGATAGGCCAAATTAAAAATAACTATATAGACGATATAGTCTATCTTCTGCAGATAATCTTGGTATGTTCTGTATTACGGTATCCAATCGTACACCAGTTGTCCTGTCAGCCAGATGCTGCCTATTTTTATCTTTAATTTTATTTTCTCTATTAATCTGAATCACTGTCTCTATTAATCTTTTCTTATTTAGTTGTGGTAGTTGTATTCTTATAACTTTTTTTGTTGCTCTGCTGTTTCAGGACTTAGTTTTCTGTTAACTGAATAAATGTCATTTTGGCATCAGCACAGTGGACTGTGTATTTCAAGCAAATAAAGCAACTGCTGCTTCTGCTCTAAATATTTAGCCTTTGCAAGGTTGCAGTTCATGTGCTATGTCCACTTTAATGAGAAGTGACTGTGTCTGGATATAAACACTATTCACATTATTATAGTTTTTTAAAAAAGCTCCAAATTTTGCCTTGGACATGTATAGATTTTGGCTTCAGGATGTAGCGTACAATGGGGAATGGGTTGTTAAATAGCTTAAAATCAGAGCAGAAAAGTCTGCACGGACTCTCACACACGGCCCAAGACATTGCAAATTCCAGTGCTTTCTGATCTTCAGCATGACTTCAACTTTTCCTTATAAATTTAGAATGTGGGAGTGGTATTTTCAGCTTATAGCATTTTATACTCTCCTTATGCTTCCTATGTTCCACATCTTTTCAATCTGCTTGCATGCTACCGTTGTAATTAAGAGCAAGAATTATCAGACCAGAATCAGATGAAAGGCTCATAAAGCGCCGCTGAATTCACACGTATGCCAGGGGCCAGCTCAGTTACAGACTTAATTCATATTCCCTTTGTTCCTCTTCAATCTCACAGAGGGTTTGAGGCAGCTGAAGGACTGGAGGGTCTGGTGACAATGTAACAGGTATTAAATAGACCATTTCCAGTGTCACCATGTGGTAAGTGAAGGCTTCAAAGAGCCAACAATTTGCTATGAAATTAAACCTGGGATCAGTCTAGCTCACACGACACTGTAAATCTTCAGCACTGAAATGTGAAATGTTATGATGCAGACATTTAGCATGCCCACAACAGAGACCCCTAAACAACATTATTTTCCTCAAGATATTAGTCCACTGCGGCAGTCATGTGAGAGAGTTATACACACTTATACTCTATATAAATCATGATATGTTTCCTGACTGAAGTGGAATGTGCTACATCACCCTCTAATAGGCTGTTTCAACTCGACTTCTGTAAACACGGTAGAAATTATGCTACCTAACCTTGCAAGTAAAATGATTCTGTTTGTAAAGCCTGCTTGGTATTCCAGTCATTCCCAACCAAACCATCTGGTGGCGGTCTTTGCACTCCCCCGGTGGAACATTACTCTTAGTGATCTTGTTGCTCTATCACTTGCTACCTCATTAATAAAATGAGTGATGCTAATAAATCCCATAGGCCACGTGCAATGAAATCATATTGATCCGCGTGCACAAATACGCACACACTTGCATATCCCCTCCACCATATGCATGCATATTAATCCACAAGCAAACCCCAAAAGGAGTAATGTGAAACACTCCACTATTAAAATATTTAATTTGAAATCCCTTTTCACACTCCTGTACCTTTGCAGTACATGCACATCATAAACACACACTGAAGGCTGGGTTTTTCGAATACAGACCAGAGTGGAATGTTTAATCATTCAAGGTCACTGTGTGTTGCCATGCACTGTTGTTGAAGGAGGTTCTGGGAGAATAGAGGGACCATCTCTCATCTGTATTCGCTTCAGATGGCTTGCGTAAGTAGGATCATGCAGATATGGGTTTTTTTCTCTGAGAATTAAAACCCAGATGTCATGCTAACAGACACACACATCCTCGCCCACTAAAATATTATTTATGGCTCTGCAGTCAGCATAACTAATGCCTCACACTCAGTAATCACTCACTGTGAACAATGTAAAAATAGTCTTCAATTTGAACTTGTTGGCAATAATCCAGTTCCACCCAAAATGTATCTACCCTCGAACTCTGTTCATGCATGCACAAACACTTGAATGCTAATCATTAAAATATTTCACAGAAAGCAAAATATAATGGTGCAGTTTCCTTGATTTTAATCTCTCTCGTTGGCCCCTGATATTTCTGGGTGTAAATATTAAAAACACTGCACAAGGCATAAATGTGTTTGGCTATTTCTTTAATGATTCATCTACTTTAGAGATAACCTAATCCTTTAGTGCAATAAAATGCAGAGAAACAGCCTGACTTTTGAATTTAAAATTTTCATGTAATGCACAATGTGAATACTGAATGTGATTAATTAATGATTTCATACTTACAGCAACTAGAAAGATTTAATTCTCCACATTATATATGTTCAGTTCAGACACACCAACATATAAGATGCCATATATTGAAGGTTTTTCTTTCAAAAGGGATTTTAAAAGTATTTTTCTTCATTTATGAAAAAAATTAATATTTAGAGAGTGCTGCAGTATCGGCAGATAAATATAACAGTATGACATGTTCATGCATTTTGTTGTGGGAGAAATCCCAGATCCATCCTGAAGTGGCAATTGACTGAGCTACTGATACGATGCTGCCGAGAGCCTTCCGCTGTTTTACATAGAGAACAGAGGCTTTGATGTCCCCCGATGAATTGCGTTGCAATAACTGTCTCAACACAAAAGATAACATCGACACATTGCAGGTACAAGCAATGCACCAATATGACAAGTGCGTTTCATACAATATTTGATTATGCTAATGCAGAAAACAAATAAGACCGAGGATTGACTATAGACACCAAAGAGCAGTTTAATATATCTGTTCTTATGCTTTGAGAATATCTGCAAACTTATCTCGTGGTTTCTGCTTAGAGATCAAAACCGTCCTCTAACTAACAATTTCTGTTAAAGCTGCAGATATTACTTTTGGGTACAAGTTGAATAGAACTACATGGCTAATGCAAAAGAGATGAGGGCCTTTATCATTTTAATGCCCATACTGGCATTTTTTGGCCAAACACAGTTCTCAGAGACCCTATGAGTGAAACCTTTTTGAGCCAGTGCCCATATTATTGCATTCCCTGTCATGTCATTATAATTCCACACAACGGAAAAGCATTCTGAGCCTGTGCCAGCCACCTATACTTAGAGCGGAAGACATTAAATGGAGACATACCTGAAGTGACACAAACTTGGCAGGGCTGAAATAGTTTCCAGATAGTTAATTAACCTTAGCGACTGTTACAGCAGTCTTGCATGGCTGGTCAGTCGCAACCAGTGCCGGGATAAATGCAACCAGTCATGTTGACATGTCACAGTTCATACATGTCACACGTGTACTGCCAGCCGTTACACTTTGTTTAGAGCTGAGTTCACAGGGTGTTTTCATCAAGGAGGGGAAAATGGTGTGCAGTTGTAATGTTATACAAACATACTAGAAGTCACTCTGCTCATAATTAACTTCGATAGTTTGCAAAATTGTAGACCTGTGATGCAAGCCTATTTTTTTAAATACATATTTTCAGAATTTAACAGATTGATTACGCGAATGTTTAAAACATGTAGTGTCTCATTTGGCTGTCATATTTAGCTTTTATTTTTTGGTTGTACTAAAATATTTGTCTTTTTGGTTCCTTACTAATTTATTTTAAAAAAAGTTTTTTTTATATGTTTCTTAAAGCACTTTTTACTTATACATTTTTAATTATATGTATTCCATACCTTTTGTGAATTTTTACAATTTTCTATTCTATTCTATTCTATTCTATTCTATTCTATTCTATTCTATTCTATTCTATTCTATTCTATTCTATTC
>JAPTYQ010000010.1:18445052-18497387 GCA_029814465.1 Ostorhinchus cyanosoma
TATTCTATTCTATTCTATTCTATTCTATTCTATTCTATTCTATTCTATTCTATTCTATTCTATTCTAGTCTAGTCTATTCTAGTCTATTCTGTTTTTGTAGCAGTTTATGATTCTGGAATAATCATCATAAAAAAAACATCAAACAAACCTTTTAATGCATTTAATATTGCCAGTTGTGCAAGATATTGCTAATTTTACAGAAGACTCAGTCAACTAGATAAATCGGTCAGGGGTTAATTGGTGATTAAAATCATTATTTTCAATTTAATCTGTGATTTTTTCTTTTTAGCATGGTAATAGAATTAATTCATTTTTTGGTGGCTGTTTGAAGGCACTTTTAGTGCAGATAGGTAGTGAAAAGCATTCTGAAGTTTGAGTTATTGCAGTAGTTTGCGGCATGAGGTCCAGATGTCACTCTGCTCTGATTTTATGGTGAGAAAACTTCAAACCAGGAGGTGACAGCCCAAAGTAACTATTAAGTCCACATTGTGACATAAACATTTATGTGGATCACTCTCCCGCTTTTAACCTTTTCCATATTTTCCACCACCATGCCACACATAGCTACATTTCGGCAAGATCCTTATCCACATCGAAACATTTCTATGAGATGATAGAGAATGAAACATCTGGTGGGTAACACCTCAGGGCAGCTTGAGAAAAAAAGTCATCTCATTTGTTGAAAGAGATAGCATGTGTCAGAAAAATGGATCTAAAGATGGTGGATCGGAGCCCAAACTGAAATGAGGGAATGATGACACTTGCTTGGCCACGATTACACAAATAAACAGAAAACAGGTGGGAACAGGATACACCCTTTCACAAATGTTCATTCTTTGCAGTCTATTTCTCAACCACCATTTTGTGAGTCCTTCCCTTTGGTGGTAAAAAAAACATTTCATACATTCTAACATAGCCACAGGGATACTATGAATGTTTCTTCAGTTGTAAGGAGGATACAAGTTTCCTACATCACATTTAATGCCAAACTATGAGACCTTTCTAGACATTCAACAGAAAAAGCTTAATGGAAAGTTCAGCACACGACTCGACTTAGTTCTACAAATGGATGCAGGAAGACTTCTGTCAAATCGAACAAGATGATTACAATATTTTGTAACAATTTGCCGAGCAACCCTTCCAGTTTGCAAAAGTATATTAGCATGATATTGATGCCAAAAGCAATCATGCCTGACACATAGCCTTCTTTTATATAAGCGCTATGAACGTCATACCCCGGCGTCCATCCCCTGACTTGTCCCTGTCAAATTGCACCCTGATATTTTGTTTTAGCAAAGCTGAGGTGATTTAAGAAATCCTAACAGAAGAAGACATGCGGTTTGTATTCTCATGGCTGTCTCTGTTTAAACGTCTCCAGATTCTTTATGGAAAGGATTGTAGGGGGTGATTTGCTGACGTTATTTACACGGAGAAGGTTTTGTAGCCTCCCTGTTGGCCAGAACATCAGGATTTTGGAATTTTTTGGCAGTGACCTACATCTGGATTTCTGCACTAGAGGGTGCCCCACCCCCTGACAGCCTTTTCACTGAGCCACAAGTCTGCTTTTCTCTCTTCCTCCGAGGAACGCTGCAACCCACACCATTGTGAATGTAACCATTCAGTGTTCCCTGTCACACATAACAGAGCAGAGTCCAGTGAAGTCTTAAAACAATACTTCCTGTTGTGCTCACTGGATAACTGTTACAAATGTGCAGCAAAGGAGAAAGAAACAGAAAGTGGCCTTTGGGTCTTTCTGCTGGATGTGAAACAGAATGTGCAGGACCCGATCTGGTTTTCATCCTCAGTGCCCCACCCTGGCTGAAATACAATGGATTGGGAGCAGGCCTGTGACTTTTAACTCACTCTGCAGATTCCATGCTCTGCCGCCAGCCTGGCCAATCTGCAGCCTGGAAAAATCCCTTGATGTGTCAGCCAAAGCAGCTTTGAATCTAATCATAAGGCCATAGGTTCCCTTGTAAAAGAACATCCATGTTCGCTCACTTAGACACTGGGGAATTGCGTTTATGGTCAGCAATGTGGAAAAAGAGAGATTGATTTTAGCCATGAATTTCAGTTCCCAAAGTGATATACTGCAAGGTACAGATAGTTTGCTAAACCTTTTCAATAGTTAATCAGTGAATTCCCTTATGTTCACTGGCTGGACAACAGTTCCAATAATTTTAATTTTTGTCAGTCGCTGAAATTTTCCCATGATTCTAATATACAGTCAAATATATCAGTTGGCATGCAGCCTAGGGTTTGTAATCAAATCTATATTTGTCTTTCTTACTTCCAGTCTGTTATTGAAGCACAGTTTTCCATAATGGAACAAAAATGGACACTTTAATTAAAGAAAGCTGGGATGAATGAATGAATGACTATGTCAGTCTTTGAAACCCCGGTTGTTCATCCATCAAACTTTGAACCGCTGTTCTACAGACTTCAGTGTCTCTGCAGTGGTTTTTGAATGATTTTCTTGTTGTAGCCACCGTACAAACAAAGGCACCCCTGTAGATTTATGTCTCATCCCTCTCTCTCATATTGGACTCTGAGGGCTTTAAGGCTGTAATTAAATTCCAATCCCCACTCTCACTTCTCCACCGACTGTCCCCGTCTCTGTGGGAGGTTGAGAAGCTGGGTTTACCGCCTGTTGTGGTTTGTTTGAAAGATCCAGAGTTGTCTGGAAACCCCAGCTATTACGATAGAATTCACACATGTGGTGCAGAGAGAGAAAGAATAGGCCTCTGCTCATACACAGATCCAGGACTAGTGTGACATCCGGTCTGGTTTAGTATTTGAGACGTTGCAGCATGTGTGCGTGTTTTAGTCACATTGTACCTCTCCTTGTGAACTGCAGGATTTGAGTATTCTCATGTCAAAGTCAGGGATTTCCATTCCAGCACGCTGCTTTCATGCATATGATAGTGCTTTCAGGGTGTTAAGATGCCCATCTGAATAACTCCATCATTGTACCTATCAAAGCTTTGCCTTACCAGACGGCCACCCACTGCCAAAGCACAGATTGCTGGCATTGGCCCATAGCAGGACCAACAAACTGGAATCAGCTGCAGCAGCGGGCTGTCAGTTGGGACTCCTGACAGCGATATGAGGGGCTAGACTGAACAAGTCCAGTCCGGCGGGGACCAGCGGGAGAGGAAGGATGAGTTCTGCACCACTGATCCAGAGTGACAGTGATGGACAGGTTCAGAGAGGAGAGCTGATGGCCAAGGTTTTTCTCCTGTCTGGACAGTGTTTGAAAAGATGGACATGACGGTCGCAAGGCTTCGAAGTCCAACAGGGCATGTGTGCCTGTGTGTGTCTGCCTGAGTGTGTGTGTTTTATAGGAGTGTGCATGTGCATGAGTGCCTGTTCCAGAGTAGTGATGTGAATGTGCGTGCATGTCAAACGGTCAAGCGGAGCAATAAATGTGAGAAGTGACACTGAAATTTGAGATCAAAAACTTTTCTGTGTTCAATTGTAGTCCTTTTTTAGAGAGTGTAATATATTAAATAACAATACAAACACAGTAGAGGTAGTAAAAAAAATATCAATACAGGAATATAATCCTGAAAAATAATTATTAAGCCACTGTAACAATGTGGAAAGTCCACACTTGTCTTAAATAGGATTTCTACAGCCATCAGAGCTTTAGATAAAGAAGAAAAAAAGCAAAACACATGTTTTTTTGCAAATTTAAATCAATGGCAACAAAAACTAAAAATTCTCAAAGACAAGTAATGTTTTAAGTAAGAACATCTGAAGTACAAAAAAAATCCAGAAAGCATTAATATTTCAAGAACAGAATATAAAAACAGTCATGTTGAAGGGTTTTTATATAAAAGTTAAAAAAAAAAAATCACAGGTCTATTGGGCAAAAACTGATTTCTAAAGCTGTATTGCATTGTTTGATATATCATATTGTGCTGGCACCAAATATCAATATTTTTATTAAAATGTGCAGACACTGTAAACAGATTCTTCTGTCAAATTTACTATGACTCACCAGAACCTCTATTTCTTGTAATGACGGCATTCCTGGAGTTGGAGGCTGCAGTTATTGTGTGCATGTTAAATAAGTGCTAAGCTAAAATCCTGTGCACTTATGATTACATTCTTTCATTTCAATTGTCAAATTTTGGGAATCTGACATCACAAAGGAGTGAATAGATGCGTGTTCAATGCTTTCTTTCAGTCTTTTTGGCTGGATTTTTTTTTTTATTCATTTTCACAGACATTGTGATTATAGTCTTTCAATAAATGGCTTTACAGTAATACCATCACAGAAGTGCATCATGAGTTATTTGGTGAGCTAGTGGCTCTGGATTTAGGCTACCCTTAATCTATGATCAGAGACTTGAGATAATAACTCATCATTAGTTACTCTATAACCTTCTTTGCACAGGACTAGTACTACCTGAGGACTTCTGGTAATTTGTAATAACTGTGGAGGTCGTCTGGGATTTTAATCCTGTGTGAATCACCCACATCTGTAATTCGTAAAGTAAAAATCCCACCTCAAATTACCTCGCCTATTCCAGCTAACACAGAGGTCCTGTGATAATATTAGCTCTGTGAGACATCTCTGTGATTTGGTGGGATTTGCAACATTTTTTGCTTCCTCTGTGCATTTATTCAACCTATTTCCTGGTTGAGGATGGAGGCTGGCTGGTGATGATAAATGAAAGTTTTAAAAGTGTTTTGGGTGCAAATTTGGCAGGCTCATGTCACATATAGCATGGATGTTCACTGAAAGGGCAAACTTAAATCCTTAAATCCTCGATATCTCAAAACATGATGATTTTGGTGGTGAGCCTGCCCCTGACATCAGAACCATGTAATAGTGTCAGTAAATTTAAGTAAAAAAACAAAAATAGATGTAGTCAGTAAGGGGTTAATTTCCAACTCCAAATCACCAAATCCAAATAGGTTCTGACTGTCTTGCATTCATCCATTCATTCATTTTTTGGAACAGCTTAATCTTTGAGAGCTGTTGCGGGGGGATGCTGGAGCCTATCCTTCCATCAGATAACGGCGGCGTACATCCTGGACGTGTCAGCAGTTCATCACAGAGCTGACACATTCACTCTCGAATTCACATCGAGGGGCAATTTAGACTGGCCCATTAAGGTACATGTCTTTGGACGGTGGGAGGACCTGCAGAGAACCCTTGCAGACACAGGCAGGACATGCAAAGGCCCACATTGACTGGCACTGGGATCAAACCCAAGACCCTCTTGCTGTGAGGCACCACTGCACCGCACCAATTCCCGTCCAATATATCAAATATCATAAAATTACTGTATTGTGATACCATTGTTGTCAAAGGCAACAGATTGTAATAGTTTAGCACTGTGAGTTATTCTATCATTCTCACAGCTAATATATACTGTAGTTTACAAAATAATATTACTATTAATAAGAGAATTGTTTTGCCTTAGCTTGTGCTGGAGATACAGTAACATCTTTAATATTTATGGTGTTGGTAACAATCTCTGTCTTGTTATTTGTCAGAAAACATGTTCCTCTACAGCTCATGCTTCATCGAGAGTCAGGGTTCCCTCTGACAAGTGCGTCAAGAACAAACATTCCCAAAGGCAGCAATTAATGCTGAACTCATAACACATGATGATACCCCTGGGCCCTGGATATAATATGAACATTGGCACCCACTGTAGAGTCGTTTATCCAGTTGTCTGCTTTGATGACACACACACTTACGCTGTTTTTCTTATTAAATTGCACGCACATGTGCTTGTACTTGACTTGCTCGGTCTTTCAATGCAAAAAAATTTTTTGTGTGTGTGTGTCCATAATTCTCTGGGTTGATGTCCTAGAGACAGATTATATGTACTATCATACCCAAGGACAAGTAACAGAAGTCATTTTTTCCAAGGGAACTGATTTTTCAGACACATACATTACAGAATGGTACAACTTCAGATGCAGCAAGGCTGTATATCCCCTTTATGATGAAATGAATCTTTTCTGACTATGACTTCTCCTTCAAGATTTGCAGTTTCTACAAGAAATATATGCCCAGTATATTCAGGACAAATCCCTCTTTGCCTTTCTGGAAATAAGCTAAAACAGAAGTCTTGTCTTTCTTATTTCTCCTGGATGACTTCAAGGTCTCCAACTGTTTCTACCACACCTACATCCAAAATTAAATTAGGTTAATTATATTCAATTTTTGACAGGAGATGCTTTCAGAATCAATATGTGATATACTCCATCATGAAGCTGAAAGTGAAATGACCATCACATGTGTCTGGCATGAGAGATTGACATAGAGCATTTGGTATCTGCGGTTTGTGGGTCTGCTTCCTCTTCTGTGTGAGGGGGTTTAGGCTTTAGGGGTTTTGTGAGGTAGTTAAAAATGTTCCTGCTCACTTTTCCAGCTGCAGCCTTTTAACGGTGCATTAAATGACAGTTACCCTCAAGAAGTCACCAGGGAAAACAAGAAATGCTGTTTGAAATCACAGAAGGGTCAAGAACAATCATTTTGTGCTGCTCAATCACTTGTACAAAGAGACAAACCAGATATGAGACACAGTTACACCTAAATAGCTTTTCTTTTTTTTTCTTTTTTTAATTTCTTATTATTACGTTATTATGCAATTACATTTGTTTTAATATAAAGCACTTTTACCAATTATGGAAGGCATGTTTGGAAAATTACACACAAAATCATCTCTGTTTCTCATTTGTAGAAATGTTATCCCCGTAGATTTGTTATTTTGTTGTATTAGGCAGAAGGCCATCTTCAGATTTAGACAAGGTTCACTGCTTCTTTGCTCTCGTAAAAAAAAAAAAAAAATAGCAGCTCAAAGTCTAAGGCCACATATTACATATTTATCCTTTTTTTTTTTTTTTTTTTTAGTATATACCCAAAGAGAAAAGCTATTGCTGTGGTTGAGTAAATCTCTTGTTTCTTCTGCTACGTTTCATTCATTCAACATCACAATATGGAACATTCGTATTCTCAGCACTTGTGAACCAGTCTTGAGTCGAGACCTTTCTGAGAGTAGAAAGAGAAAAGTGATAAGGAAAAGAACTAGGGGCACACAAGACATGCCCTAAGCTCAGTGGGGGATTTTCCTTCTATGTATTCACTGAAAAGACCTATCTTGGCCTTTTTGCTCTGCAGAAGTTGAAGATGCAGAGTTCCTGAAATGCAGCTTATCATTTAAAATGCACCTTTACGGAAGTTTATTTATGAGAGAAAAGTGAAATTTGACCAAGGCAGGAAGAAGTGTTGCACAGTGCTCTCTATAGCGTGAAATGTAAAAGACATATGGAAGTGTGGGGTGAAAACTTGGAGATTTCTCAGGATGCCTCAAGCTTTTTACTCTGATCTCTCACAGAACAGAGAACACAAAGCTGCAGCTCAGAGAGACTTTCCATAACATATCGTGATTTTTATTCTGACGACTGTTTTCTTACACATAAGGCAAAAAAAAAAAAAAACAGAGGTAAGGAGAGCTGCCTCAAAACAACACATAGACATATAGTTCCCTGTGTAAATATCATAAATTGCGTATTATCACAATTTCTCCATTTTAAACCATTTCCTATCCAAGGAAACTAGATAGTCTGAGTCAGCGTACCTACTTTTCTTCAGCACTTATTCATATTCATACCAACAGGAAAACTGAGGAGCAGTCACAGAAAAAGTGCCTTGCTTCTGGGCACGCTGCTAGAAGGAAACTGAAAGTACTTCCTCCTGAAATTTAATCTCTACGTCTATAAAAAAAAAATGTCAGGAATTATTCCGGTGTGAATATCGACATCAAAGTAAGACATATTCCATGTAGTGAGCAGCCATATGAAAATCCTTATTTGCAGAGAAATGTAAGTTTACACTTTTTCATTGTCAGAAAGTTTATATTGAAACTTTTTCTCATAACAAATGTCACAACAAAACATTCTAGTTATTTTGTTCTCGGTTTGATTTGTGTTTTTGCGTTAGTGGATGGTTTACAGCCTGCGTGTTATGTCTAAACTCCAGAGCCAAATATTTTGATGAAATATGAATCCTTGTTGATGTAGTCTGTAGTAAAGGTCGTTAAATGACAACAAAAAGAACAATAATAAAACATGTCACCACGTGTGGAGTTCGAAAACAGTGCAGTTCTGCAGTTTTAAAGCCAAAACCAAACCTTTATTCAACTTCTTTTTTTTTTTTTTTTTTTTTTTTTAACCCGTCACTTTGATTTTCTAACTGATGGCCCAGGAAAACATTGCTTTGGGCATCTTTTGAATGCAACTTCAACCATGACATTGATTATCTTAGCTTCATAATTAACTCCACATGCTACTGTATCACTGTATCTCACATTCAAAAAGCGCTTGATACACCCTGGGTGAGTTATTATAGCAACTGTAAGTAAATTAGCTGTGAATAATACCCTTTTAAATAAGGCATTAGTCAAAGGCTCCCTGCAGTTTAATAGTACAGAATTTTTCAACAAACCCAGTGCTGAAGTCTGTATAAGTGCAGTCTCGTCAGTCAGAAAATGACTTACAGTATATACGTACCACCTCACCACACTGCAGAATAATTTTTTTAAGCAGTATACATTTAAAGCAGTATTTCACAATGAAGAAATAAATATTTCATTTCTCTTCCTGTTGGTTTGGAGCAATTTTTTTTTTTTTTGAGAAAAATGAACATGCAAAATCAGTACAGATGTGTTTGTATAATGGTGGGTTTTTTCATGTAAATAATGGCTGTAGAGTTTCAGAAATATATGAGAACCATCTGCGTGAATGATCTGTAATTATCACTCAGAATCAAACAGGCTTTTTCTTGAAATATTTATATATTCTATAGCGTACATATTTTAGCAGGAAAGAACATCTCTTTATCAAAGATGTTTTTTTTTTCTGTCAAAGTTTCTGACAATGCTGTCTTACTGAATTGGCATATCAAAAGGCTCTTTGAAGCAGGACAAAAAATGACCATGTTTTATTTTCAACTGTGTCTTTTTTCTCATGTTTGAAGTGATGCTGGACATGCATGACTAGAGCTACATAGTTTATTCAAATAGATTTCTTATTATTGTTTCTTAAGAATTGTAAAAAATTACAATCATTACATTATCAGTCTCCTGTCGGTCTAAAATGGCCAAAAACTGTTGTAACCAATTGCTTAAATATGGGAACATTCCTGTCTTGAGCGTTTGACTAATAGCAGTCATATGTTACGTTTCTGTCTCAGGGGAGGGTTTGGCTATTATTTGAAGGGAGACAACCCAACACAAACATGGGCCTCTGCGGAGTGTTTACTGTATAATGGGTGTGACAGTCTACCTTAGCCCAGCTCTGAGGTCACTTCTGGTGTTTCCTACGAGGTACGACAGTTTTACAACTGCACGGATCACACTTGGATTGTTTCTGACATGTTAGACTGCTGCTACTCTCTGCCCGTCTCACTAGCTCTCCTTCTCTTTCTCGGCAGCCTGGCATATTTTTTGCCTCTCTCTGAAACACTCTCTTTTCCTTTTCCTCACATACACACACAAGAAATTATATCAAGCCTTTCTCAGCCGGACTCAAAAAGGACTCTTGAGCATATTTTAAGCCTAAAGTCTTAATCTCTTATAATAGGCTTCTTTGTGGCAGTCATGGAAGGCCATTTTTCTTTTTAAACAGCCCTCCGTCTGGGGGGCTATTTGTGGTGATATCCTAACAAGCACTACAACAACAAACTAAAGGCTAAAATTAAAACTTTGCAGCACAGTTAAAGTATTGCATTGCAAGGTTTTGCTAGACACTGAAAAAAAAACCAGATACAACATGGAAGTTAATTTGAACAGCACAGTGGGATTTTCAGTTTTAAAATAAAACAAATACAAAAAACATTATGGTATTTATTTGTGCAACTTTTGCTCAGCACATTCACATCCACCACACGACTTTTAAGCATTATATGCAGTATGTGCCCAAGCAAAAAATAAAACTGATTTCAGTTTGTTTTGCTGTTTTGGTAGGCATGAATTCTTCTTAGTTTTAGGGCATTAAATGCACACAGAGAAGCCGAGTCAGCCAAGGCACTGCAGTGAAGTAGTGTGAGACAGTGGCAGCAGAGCAGGAGCGAGTCAGATGTTCTTTATCTTACTGCTGCAGAGTAAAATGTAGAGGAATGTAAGCTGTACATTTACAGAGGCCCTGAGGAAATATAATACTCTTTCTGCATTGTGGCTGTACTAATGTAATTATGCATAGTTCCTGCACCAGCTAAAGAAAAGATTGCTATCCAAGAATATAAACAAGTCTGCAAGAATGCCTTTTCATTTTAATAATAATGTTTTTCTGAGACCCCATGGCAAGGCCCTGGTGGAACTGGTCAAAAAAAATCATCTCTGTAAACATAACATTCAGCCAAGTTTTGGAAAAAGTTTAGGACAATTCATGAGAAAAAAACCCAACATATACTAGATATACCTCGCTTCACACATGTACACTGGTTGCATAGAGACAGAACGCACACTACATTTTGGACCAGGCTCTGTGATCTGATTTTGAATGCAGCATCTTGTTTGATGTCTTTTTGATGATGGACATGAAATAATGTCCAAATCACCAGAGGCAGGAACATCAAACAGCTCCAAATGAAAACACGGTAATGTCTTCTTGGACTGAGCCTTATTGCGCCTTCATTTGCCACTGCCCCATGGAAACTGGGCTTTGAGTGTGAACAGATAAAAGATGAGCTGATAAATGAAGCACTTTCATCTGCAACAAACTTTGACAACTTTTTCATTTGCAACACAAACACTGCATGGCTAATACACTGCATCATAATGTAATCAGATAATCACAGATGGTAATGTCAGTGACTGGTCAGAAAGTCAGAGGTGGAAATAAATCTTTGAAGAGGAAGTATGGCTGGAAATCATCACAGCGGGATAAGGAAAGCCTGAGATATGCTGATCTTTGTATCAAGAATGCCCCCAGTCTTATTGGCAAAAGGATGTCATCATCTATATATTGTTCAATTTCAGAATCCAATGTGCTTTAAGATAATAGGGTGACAGAGCTAATGCAGAGCACAGGTGACTTAGTGATAATGAACCAATATATATGCATCATGCAAAACCGATCCTTATGCTTTGCAAAGGGAGCGAGGTGTGTTCATTCATCACGATTTTGTCTGTTATGAAAACTTCATCTCGCGGTGACATCACACACACCCTTAAGGGTTCGCCTCACGTGGAGCCTATTGTAAGCCACCATGTCGATCCCCTTGTGTTTTGCGATGAGGAAACTCTAACAGACAACTATGTGCGAGTCATCAACTTTACATTTAATTTGATTTATAACTGAAAGGAAGCCAAGTTTCCATATAATTTATAGACCAGTTCGGTGTCTTCCAGGGCTTTTGGATGGCTTTATGTAAACCGAGAGTCTGGTGTTCAAACAACAAGGCAAAGAGCCATAGTGCACTCTGAGCTTTGTCTTGGCCTCTGCGTCAGTCTCTTGACAGCAAACTGGCATCCAGCTCTATCTAATAAAGTGCACCACCCAGCTTCTACAGCGACTAAAGCATGTACTCTACAACTGCCGAGTGTGTGTGTGGTCAGTCAGAGAAGGATACTCCTAGAAAAGTCTACTGATAGACATACTGCATGCTAAGTCTTCTAAATTTGTGGCGTGAGTCTCATCCATTCTGTCTCCTTGGGTGATGAGCTACAATTTTAAAAAGGCTTTAATAGTGAGAATGATAAAAAATGATGATGGCATATCTTGTTAGAATAATTACCGTCAGGCAGCATTTGTACGTTGGCAGCTATATTATGGATTACAGCAGATTTTTTATGTAAAACAAGAATAAGCAGTCAGACATCTGCGAACAAGAAAAAATTCACATTTATTTGATATCAAACAGGAGTTGAATTAAATATCAGCTGATGATGGGCTCTTACAAAAGAAATAAAATGAACCTAATCAGTGCTGTAACAAGTCACACTTCTTAACCATGGTCATTCTTTTTTTTTTTTTTTCTAACCTTTTTTCTGAATAGTTCAGTTAATAAATTAATTAGTGTCAAAGGATGAAACATGTCTGCAGAACTGCAATTTCGTATTGACACCAAAATAAGTCTTAAAAACCTGACAATTTCTTTCAAGTAAAATAAATTATATCCAATTCACTCCAAATCTGTGCATGGCCCGGTGTTAACAAATATACTACTGGCAAAAAACTCATCATTCATGAAAGCAAAAGCACTTCACAAGCAGAGACGTGAGCATGATTTCATATGGACTAATATCTCTTGAAACGTTTCTTTTCATATTCAAACATACTACAACAAGTCAAGTGTGAGAGGAAAAGCACATTTCCACCAGTTTCATTAACCTTGTCTGAAGAGGCTTATTAACATTGAAAGGGCATAACTACTGAATGGTTGCCATTTCTTTTTTTTTTTTCTTTTTTTTTTCTTTTTTAACTTTATTGACTTTTTACACTAGTGGTACAGCAAAATATATTTTCTTTAGCTGTTACTTTGACAACAGTTAAATGTGCAATAGAGAAAATATAAGGCCTGAGTCTGAATTAGTGGTTTCTTAACTTTACAATCCTGACTGTGTAGTGGAGCCACACTAGTTCTAGTTCTGTAATTCATGACTAAAAAGACCCTGGTTCTGCAAAGTCCCCCAGAGATATGTCAGGAATCAGTTCAGTTCTTTGCTTGGAGTATTTTTTATCCATTATTCTTCAGCTCTTCTTTCAGTACAACAGATATACCAGACTTATCTCTGACACACTGATCTGTGTGTAATTCTCTGCACCTCTTTAGTCCAACAGCAGAGCTTTCACAGTCCACATTTGTCTGGCCTCGGATGAACGTGTTTTGTGTGTTAATGAGATCTGTGTGCAAAAAGTCATTTATTCATTCTTTTTCCCACCCAACAACATTTCACTTCCTGTTCTAACAGGAAGAGCGTGTGGAGTGCGGAGCCAGACTCGCCAGCTCTCTTGACATCAACCAAAAGCACCCATCCATTAAAACCTGTGCAAACAATGAAGAACAGCTCAAAGGCTGGTGATGAGCTGCATTTGTCCGTCGCTGGGGGCTTCTCCCTCCTGCACACAGTCTTCGTTGTTGGGTGGAATGATGCACCCATCACTCGTGCCTCGGTTTATGTGATAGTAGGACAGAGGCTGTGGTGCATCGCCGAGCTCAGGCATGCTTTTATGATACGCGTCCTCACTCTCGCTTCGAGGCGAAGGGGAGAGCTCCTCCTCTTCCTCCGGGGGGTACGGCGATGTGGAGGGTGAAGGTGAGTCTCTCAAGTTTGGCATGCTGGTGTAAAGGGAGTCTCTGTTATTGTTGGGTGAATTGGAGCCTATGTCCTCCACTGCAGTAACAGTCTCAGCGCCAGGCCCACCTTGGCCCTCCAGGCGCCGGGGGGCTTTCTGGGCGCTGTACAACAGGGAGTGAGTCCTCTGAGGCAGTAAGGGGGCCTCCAGCGCCTCTTTATGGTGGGGGTGCAGCAGCAGCTCCAGGGTGGGGTGGCCTCCTCTTCCACTTCCTCTCTGGGGGGATGACGCCTCGGCATGATCTGCCACAATGGCGTCATCCTCGCTGCCGCTTCCACCCCCGCCTTGGTCCACTGTCACCCTGGTCTGGGGAGGTAAGGCTCTGTCTCTCTCCCTCGGGGCTTCGTGACCTTTGGGAGCCCCGCGGGGCCTCAGGTTATTGTGGACGATTTCAGATATGATCATCTTCTCAAAGGCAGCATCGTCCAAGTTGAGGCCCCCCAGGTCACCCGGGGCCCGGACGCCCACAGCCTCGTAGTCATCGTCTCGCAGGGAGTAGCTGTTGTTGAAATTGCCATTGAGGGGGAGAGTGTCCATGGCACTGATGTCCCTGCTGTTGCTGAGAGAGTGCTGTCCTGCAATAAAAGGCAGAAAAAGCAGGTGAGATATAATGTTTCACCTCTGAATATAAAACAGCCTCCAACACGCCATCCACATACAATTATACTGCTCAGGAAACTTGTGCTCTTTGATCTTTGGGATAATTTAGATTTTACATAAATACAAAAGTTGGAAAATTCAAAGGAGACCCAATTATCTCTCCACTGTGTCCATCCTGATTATGGCCGAATATGATTATAGCCAATCTGACATCATCCTGAACAATATTGGACAAATGAGGAAAAAAGATGAAAAAAAATATATACATATAAAAATAGAAATATATACGTGTATATATATATATATATTAAAAAAAAACAGCCACACACTATAAAGAAGCTGATGACCAGGTAACAACATAGCAGCATACAAAAAGCAACAAAAGGTATAAGGGCTGGAGTAAAGCAAATAAATAAATAAATAAATATCTTCCCAACAAAAAAAAAAAAAAAAAAAAAAGCTGATGAGGAAGTGTTGTGACATTAACAATGAATAAAACATTCCACCTGTTAAAAGAAAATGGGACAAAAGTGTAACGTCGAACACAGATGGCCATCCACCTCTCTGCACGGGGGCCCCACAAGCACAGCAACAACCCCCACACCACGACAGACAGGCACGGTGCAATGACTCACTTTGCCACCACTCACATCAAGTGTGTCTGCTCAGGCTATCTGGCCTAAGAACAGCTGATGTGCAAAAAAAGTAAAACAGATGCTTTTTTTCAATTGCAGCAGAAACAACAAAATCACTGAAATAAGACAAAAGTGGAAGCTTGTAACATCCAGCCTGGATTCAGTCGATCCACCTCAGATTGTGTCCTTGCAATTAACTGTAATTTAGCACATGTGATGCCTTGTTCAAATTGTTGTAGGTGGATGGAGAATGACAGCGAAATTATGCGTTTAACAGTTCGAGAGAGATAGAGGACAAATCAAGGATAACTGAATCCTGGACTCAGCAGGTGAAAGGGTTCAGCAGCAAGCACAGTTTTTTTTTTTTTTTTTTTTAAATCTCCAGTCAAAAAGGAACATTTCCACAAGAAATTATTTCCTTCTCTCATTCAACGATGCATTTCCTTCCTTTTTCCAAGTGTGTATTTATCAGTTTTATGTGAACTAAATACACACGCACACACACACACACACACACAGTGAAGTACTAATTTTGCATAACCTTGTACTTAAGCTCAAGTAGCTGGATGAAAGTGTGTGTATGTGTGGGGGGGAGGGGGGGGGTAGTTTGATTTGATGCGAGAGTTTTATTTACTGGGTCTGTAAGTGAAAGGCTGACATTTTGTAGAGAGGGGATGTTGTCGCAGACAGTCTTTGCCCGGCTTTACACCGAGAAAAAGGGAAACTACAGGTTTGAAATGAGTGTGTCTGAAAATGGATGATAGCAACTGAAAAAAAAAAAAAGATGTGGCTCTAAAAAAACAACATCAATCACATTTCTTACAAAAAAAAAAAAGTGGAAAAAAAAAAAAAAGCGTAGAGAGCAAAAGTTCGTTAAAAACTCGAACAGAACCCTACTCCGAATTTGCATTTGTTTATGCGCAGGATGTGGGTTTATTGCAGGCAGGTATTGTCTATCGGGAGGGGAAACGATGTGAACAGAATTCAACTGGACACCGCGACAGCTGCACTCTGGGAACCATTCCAAGAGAGATTCATCCAAGATGTTCGCTTTACTGATTTTACTGCATCAAATGAACATCTGCAGAGTATTACTTAGTATTAATACACTTATAATGGAAGACACGCTCATCCTTTTTCGGGAGCTAAATGTAATGACAATAGCAGACAAAATTATGTGAAGTTCAACAGTCTTTGTGGATTTCATACTGTCTTGGTGATCTTCACACAAGATTTTGACATTCGTATGTCTCTCCTTAAACTTCTTTCCATATGTTAAATCCTTACATTTCTTCCTATTTGCGCTGATGTCTTTCATCTTCTGATAAATAAAATTGCAGGTATGCATTGCCTCTTGCCTCTAAGGCTACATACAGTCTGTTGCTCCCGTGTTTAAACAGGGATAAGTACAACCCTTCACCAATCAAGAAGAAGTGTCTCTACAGGTAAAGAAGATGTTTATTGTGACACTCAAAATTACCTGTTAATTAAATATTGCCACTTTTTATCTGTCTCCGGAGCTCCAATGTTAACATGTAATTATCTTACAATGATTAAGCAGCTAAACATTTTAAAGCAATAAAGTACAAGCTGTCTGCACACACAGAGTTCTGCATTGGATTTTCTGGGCTGCTGCTGAGCACACAGAAAACAGGGTTCACGAAATGTCTTTGATTTTCTGTGCAGACATTGTTTGGTCCCAACCCTGCTTCATTATCTCTGGGTGTGAAGTGCTCTCATTGTGCTTTTAGTGAGCTTGCAACACAAAAACAAGACTGAGAATAGTGCCCTGGTTAAAGCTATATGTGCATATCCTTTTCTTACTCACTTTTGCCATACTGCTGTTTTGTATATTATTCTCTTTTATCATCAAATGCCTGCAAGTATCTGAAGGCTATGCCCGCATTGCGTCATGTGGTTCTATTTTTTTTTCTTTGATTGAGTTTCTTTTGCTCTGCCAGTGAGGAACTAGGTCACCATAAACACTGACATGACTTAAATCAAAGTCTAATCTATAGTGAAGTAAACAAAATGTATAGATTGCAACACTTTGTAGAGGCATCATCCAAGCATATAGGGTAATAGTATAAATTATCTCGATGACCATATATATAGCTCATATTCAGCAGAGAGGTTTTCCCGTATGACTGTTCAGTCAACATGATGAGATAGCATGACATCTTAAGGCTTTATCTCCGCTGTTTACAAATGTGTGTAGATAAGAAGTACTTGAAATACAGAGAAGGTAAAGATGAAAAACAAACGTTAAATCTAGAGTAATTATCCTCAACATTTTCAACGCATGCTGAGCTGAAGTCATAACCTTAAGATCCATCTTGTTTCCAGTAACTCTTCAACAAACACAAACAAACAAAAATCTATGTAAGATTAAAGGTTGAGGGTGGATGTGCACCTGGGGAGTGAAAGGCCGGTGGAGAGGGGGTGTTGCACACCACCGTTTCTGCCAGCAGGTTGTTATAAGGGTTAGTGTCGTGCGTTCGGAGGAGAGGGTTAGTTAGGAGGTAGTTCCCAGTCATCCCTAAAATAACAGGAAGAAAAAAAAGGAGAAAAATCAGAGGGGACAGAAAGAGAAAAAAGCAGTTGAAGAAAAAACCTTGAGATTCAGTATTTTATGGTCTGTGGTGGTGCACCGGATAGCTGTCGACATAAACAAACACTGACATTCCCTGTCCAAAATCTGACACCACAAAAGATTTATAACCTATGATCCGTCTGCCTTCTATTATGGACATAGCAGCCATAGAAACATTGGTCAAAGCAAGACATTATCCAAACAATAACTGACAAACAATATTATCACGACAAGTGTTGACCGATGCATAGCAACACAATCAGCTCCAGTGTTTAAGTGAAACAAATTCATCTAAACAAACTCATCCAGTCGAGACACTAGACAAAACATGTCTAAGTAGGCTGCCATGAATAATACAGTATCCCTATCGTCCACAGCATGTCTATGTAAATCCTCTGGAATGTAATAACTATCCTCAGTCATTTGGATGGATCGCTGAAAAACCCTGTGCTGGCATGTGTAAAAAAAATCGAAAGTGATTCATAACTACTGCGAGTTCTGCAATGTCACAGCCTGGTGCCTGAGCTTCATGATGCCAGGATCTATCTGAAAAAACCCCCACTGTGACCTCGCCTTGGCATTACTCATTTACCCCCCTACCTTCATCCTGATGATCACTGCAGGGTGAAGAGGGTGAGTTAGGAGGCTGCTGCACAGTCAGTCGCTCTATTCGGCGTTACTATGATTTGCACTCAAATGCTCATCAGTAACATTTATGCCCGGCTAAATATCACCTTTCTTTTCTGTTACTGTTCCTATCCCTTTAGCAGATCTCACCATACTGGAAAACTCTGTGAACTCTGATTCCCATCCAGCATTTAACGCTATTTTTGATTACTTAAGACTAAGAAATGCAATATTCATTTTCTCGTTTCATCCTCTCCTTTCTGAGTTGCCACCGTGTCATGTAGGCTGCATCTCTTGAAGTGTTTATTGTGAATTCTAAGCTTCAACACAAAGGGAATAAAGCATGTGTCTCGTCTGATGGTGGAAGAAGTAGTTGCTTACCCTGGTTGAGCGTAGAGGTGCTGTTTATGTCTCCTGAGATGAAGGAGGACTCCGACTGCTTCCTCACAGTGTCGTTCCACATCCGCCTGATGCGGCTCTGAGTAGAAAGAAAAGGAGCCATTGATCAGGACTCAACATGGTGCCTCTGTTATTCAGGCTTCAGGCCCTGTGGATTGAGTGGCTACGTGGGTTTGTGATTCAAACCTTACTTGTCTACACAATTTGTCTAAACCACTGCTTGATGACACAATAATGCTACGGTAAAACAAAGCCCACGTGTGCTATTGATGCGATCGAAACCAAAAATGGATACTCACTAAGAATCCTGTAGCCTGTAATTTGAGAGATTGGCCCTAAGCGATTCTTTTATTTCTTAATAGTAAGAGCAGTCTCTACCAAATTCCCAGAAGTGCTCTTGAGATCTCACAAAGTCACCAGAGAAGAGATTATGAGGGGTCTGCATGTCTCATTCAATGATATTTCCTTATCTGTATCAACCATGATAACAGGCATTAAAGGACAGAAATATATTTTCATTCATTTAACAAGAATGTTTGATCGCATTTGATCACATTAGTGCCTTCTGCTAGCTACATTGTAGGGCTGTAATATTTCTTGATAAAATTCAATCCCATCCATTGATGTATAACCTTGGCACTGTAACAGTTCGATGACTAAGCTTGATATTACAATGCGAAGTCCAGTGTATGAGGTATCACAAAACTCTGCTTTAAACAAGAAAAAAAAAAAAAATGCAGGTGAGATCTGAGATGACAGAGTTTCATTCTTAACAACCCAAAAACTCAAAACAACACACATTTTCCACATGCTGGGACTAGTACCTGTGTGGCAGATGAGTAGCGAGCAGTGGATCGGGATGTGGCTGTCTTGGCTGAACTGTGGGAGCCCTCAGGTGGGAGCGCTCCACAGCACTGGGACTGACGGAAACATTTGCTGTACTCTTTGCGAACCTGCCGAGGAACAAAAGATCAGGACAGACTGAGCACACAGGCACAGACAGCAACACAATCCCCCCACGAGAGCTGGAAATCCCAAATCTTTATCAAATGCCACCCAGCTGACAGCAGTTTAAATAGCTCCTGTGTAACGACAGGAATGACAAACACTATGATAACATGTTAAAATATTGTAGAGTGGAAGCACTTTGACATGGGCGTCTCTAAAAGCAAAAGTATAATAATGTCTTCAAGTATGAAATGTCAAAAATGATTGGAAAGAAACACACGGAAATCCTGCTGTAATTAAATTAAACAAATAAATCAAGGCTCAAATAATGACAATTACATATTTTATAAATATAAAATTTGTTCAGTCCATAACACAGTAACAATAGTGAAAAGCTGCAAAATATTAACACTACATGGGATTCATGAAGCACTGTTACCTTTTTTTGAAGGAGACAGTGGAAGATGAAAATAAACATCCCTTGCAGAGTGTTGAAGATAGTGAAGAGGTATGCCATGACGATGGAGGACTCATTGAGGAAGAACAAACCAAAGGACCAAGTCAGGCCCAAAAGACAAAGTAGTGCAAAGGCTCCCAACACCCAAGACCTGTGAAAAAAACAAGAAGGATTTAGTGAAAAAGAAAAACTGATGCACACCTTATCACTGCTTCATTTGACTTGATGTTTCTAAGCTGGACAGCAGCTAAAAAAACAAAAAAAACATAACAAAATAATAAAAAAAAATGCTCATTTGCAATTTAGTTTTTTGAGACGTTGCACTAGTGGCACAAAGTGTATAAATGCTGATACAAAGTTTTAGAATGAATATGCATATCACATTTGACACCGAGTCAAAAAATATTTCCTTAGTCTTCCTTAGAGTTGGCTACACAGATTGCAAACGCAGCATGTTTTCCAAGGCAGCTTCCAGGAAAGCCTAGAAGAAATAAGATAACTTAACAGTCAGTTTCAATGACGATGGCTGGTCGTTATTGAAACACAAGAGAGAAGTGAGCTGCCCCAAGAGAGATACAGTGAGCCTGGAGAGGAGAGAACAAATGGGACAACAGCATGTCACTGAGAGAGAGGATCCAGAGACAAACGGGAGGAAAAATGAGAGGCAGCTTCGTGAGTGATGGCTGTTAAAACATGCTGAAGGGTTCATCAGTTTTCGGGGCTATTTATATTTATTTTCTGAATATTTATACATAATGTAGATTTGAGGTAGGCTCTAATTAATTAATGACAGGTAATGGGCTTCGCCTGCTTCTGATAACACATGAAATCCATCATTCGGATTTGTGAGCACACACACTTTCTGTGTGGCAATAGCATTTGTCTTAAGAAGAGTAAAAAAAACAAAAAAAACCTGAAACTTAATTCAGTGCCTCTTTAATTTGGACAAAAATCACATTGGCTGCTTAAAACAAAAGTCTAAACACCCACGTAACATATGTTGGCCGGCCATCAAACATATTGTTGAACAAGAATCCAGGCAGTGGAATGGTCAGGGACTTTTTATTGAGCAACGCAACCTACTGGAAGAGAAAAGACGGGGGGCCCTATTTTAGTTTTTACCATCTTTAAATCTACAAGACATGTGGTTGAGTCCATCTTCTGTGGAAGCGTGTAACGCATGCCAGCACGGGAGCAAACGATACCAGGGGTCACAATGCAGTTATGAAAGAATAAAAACGCAATATAACCGTATGCAGTGCAAATACTGAATTCATAAAATCATCTAAAGAGGCACCACCTACGTGCAGAAATAAAATATGAAATGAAAATATTTGCCTGGTAGAGTTTAAGAAAAGAATCTGGTGGAGTTTTAAAGGAAGAGAAAATCAAATAAATGTGTAGGTCAAATGCACTTTTGAAACTTCAGGAGGGAGGCAAAAACAGTAATGGTGCATATTATTTTTCTTCTCACACATGATTGACCGCCCTCCCCACTCAGCACAGACTCACACAGCCTCAGACCGAGCAACCGTAGCTCGGCCACATAATCTCCCGGAGTGACACCCCTCACCTGATACCCCCGAGCCTGGACGAGTCGGGTTTCATGGAGGTGGAATGCTTCACCATCTTGTACATCGTCACCACCAGGAAGATGACATTGACCTGTCAAAACACACGCGGATCAGGGTTAACACACTCCTCTTAGGAAGGCATCCAGTTCCTGCTGCTAACATCTATCGTTATGTTTCACAATGACTTACCAGCAGCTTTAAAACACTGCTTAAATCCATAATGGTTTTGAGTCAAAAGAGAGCGTCAATACCAGCATACCTTTACTGAGAGGAATATGAAAATTTAATGCCTCAGTGCAGATCATAAAGTACAGTGACTTCCAAGAGAAAAAATAACAGTGAGAGGTGAATGCTTTGGTCTACTTCACACAGCTCTGGCCTTCAACATGAGCTGCATTCACAATTTCTTTTCCCTTTCTCTTAGTTGACATTACGCTCAATTTTAGACCTTGATGTACCAAAATGCAGGTTCTCTTTGGACAGAGGCTAGAAAATAAGAATTATGTCTAATGAACCTCATCGTATCTGATGTACAGCAGACAAAAGATCCAAAAAAATAGAGAAAGGAAAGAACATAGCCTAGTGCCATATTTTAGAAACAATTTTCTGAGGCCAAGAAAAACATTTAAGTGATTCAAGCCATACATCCAGAAAGGTTTCCATGCTTTCAGGATGTCTGTGTGTAAGCACTGGAGGGCCTGTGGCCGCTGAGGCAAAGGGAGGAGATGTGCTTCAATTTGGCCCAAAACCGTATAAAACCTTTGAAAAGCAGTTCAGTAAATATTCAATGAAAAAGCTCTTTATATCCTAAATTTTATGTTATTAAAAACTTGTATGCCGTTTTTGCTTCAAGTGTGTATTTTGAAAGCGTGACTAATCCACTATACATGAATAAATGACAGAGAAGCAAAGTAATAAAAATCTAGATATCGTGTTCTGTGTGTTTGCAGTGCCTTTATTTTCAATTCTTTTGACTTCACAACTGTTGTACCCTTCGGATGTGTTCATAAATACTACAAGGTACAACAGGAAAGGGGGTTTACAGAGTGAGTGGAAAGCAGATGGAAATCAACAACGGCAAGAAAAATGGAAGAAAAGGAGTGGCTAAGGAGGCAGAAAGAGGCTTTTAGATCGCAGTTTAGAGTAATACCGAGTTTTGTCTCCCAGCCACTAGGGCCGATTTACGTCTCTATGAGTTGATGTGGCTGGAGATGTATTTAACACAGCTGCAAGTGATGACACAGATCCAATGAGACAGACGAACGGACGTACAATGAGGCAGGGAGGTACTCTGCAGAAAGCTGAGGCAAAATGCTCGGACTTCCCGTCATGCCCACTCTCCAAGGGGCCGTCCGTTACAATATTTAGGTCTCTCACTCCTCTGCCAAATATATCACAAAAAAAACACTGCTGCCGACGCAGCACTTTGCAAGGTTTTGCATGTATTTACAGCCTATGGACAGATTTACATGTGTATTACCATATGTGCCTGTATGGATATGCATTCTTGCATGTATTTATGTGTAAGTGTTGTGTGTCTATGTGCACGTGAGTCATTGTGAGCACCCAGCACACCCCATGAAATATTAAAAGGTGAAGATGGAGATGTCCGCGTGCTGGGATTGGCTGGGGACGTGTCATGATCCTCAGCAGGGCTATGAGCTGTGGTAATGGTTGTCTGGCCCACCCACTCATTACTTCCATGTTCACCCCTCTCCACCACCACCCTTGTTTTCCCACTGAGCAAATGACCTTCATGCCTGAGACGATTTCTTGTCCTGATTGCAGGAGGAGAGTATTCTCGCAATGTATTGCAAAGACCAAACAACTTCAAGTTGTTGGTGCTCACCAATTCTGATTTCAGAGGATTTCATAGCTGAGTGGACACTGATGTCCTCATGTCAGCTATAATGGGCCCACTTTCCTTTCATGCAAATTGATCTGAGAAAGCAGGGTAAGAGGCTGCCAGCACACAGAGAAAAAAAATCTATAATCTGTTCTCTCAGCTCTTCTGTGGAAAAAAAAGAAAAAAAAGAAAGAAATATTATACCTGTCTACAAACTTACCACAATTATGAAGGTTACAGGTCCAATGAAGCTCCAGATGAAATGGTTATCAACCCTGAGCCAGCATCTATAGGTTGTAAAAGGTGATACTTAGTTCATCATCTCATTGCCAAAACAAAGTTGTATATCATCGATCACGGGGGATGATACAGGCTACAGAAACAGAATAGAAACTCCAGTGACCACAGAAAACCAGAACTTGAGGGAATGTTGGCTTGCCGCCATGAGAAGCTGCACTCTAAAAGGCAAGTGGTTATTGGACTCATGACTTCACAGTCTGCAAATGTCTACAAATGTGAGATGTCTGACTCTGTGTATGTAACACTCCAGTAAACAATGTATTGTAGACAGTTCAAGAACGAACTGCACCTTAATCTGTGTATATCACTAGGAAACAGAAATTAAGTGAAAACTATAGCAATAAAATAGAGTTTGAAAAAAGGGAGTTTACTTAACTGCCATAAATTAGAGGATTGCAGTCTTACAAATCATAAAGCTTGCTGCTTGGATGGAGACCAACGGAGAAGTGCATAAACTTTTAACTGACAAGGGCAGCAATTATCCACATGCAGAATAAAAACCCAGCAGGCCAGTACAGCTAGCTGGTGCATTCATTAAAGTTGCGGCTTTGCTCACAGCCTCTTCTTTTAGCAGTGACAGGGTGTAAATTTGTCAGGGGGCAGAGGTGACGTGCTCTTTGTGATATTAGTCTCATTAACACATACATGCACGCCGTGTGGGAGTGTCTTGATGGGGAGAAAGGAGGACTGGCACTTCAGGATTTTATCAAACAAAACAAGAGGCTCTATAGAGAAGCCAGACTTACGCCCGCTGAGTGCCATAGCTCCTGTAGTCAATGGCTGCTGAGATGCCCACCACCACAGCTGGGAAGAGGTACCCGGAGATGTAATAGTATTTTCTGCGTGAGAATTCGCTCTCAAAAACTTCAACCAGCATGAGGTACAGCTGCACGCCCTCTAGACACATCCAGGCAAACGCAGCCAGGAAGCAGAAGTGCAGAACCCCGGCGATGATGGAGCATACCAGCTGACAGGAAGAGATAGAGATGCAGATGTTACACACAAAGGTAAGAGGAGATTGAAAGGCCTCGACTGGGTTTGGCTTGGTTTGGTTTCTAGTTACCCAGAATTAGTTTTTCACGACTTAATGATCAGAAGGAAGGTGTCTATGCTGTTTTAGGCTCACTACACCTCTTTTATTCATAATAAAACTTGAAAACTGAGTTAATTTAATGATATTCAGTATTTTAAACAAAGACGAAAAACATCAATGATAGTTTTTTTAAACTTAGTATGTACGAGATTGCACAACATTCCAAAAATCCCAAAGGGAGTATAAAGACATATTGTGCTGTGAAGGGCAGTGTGTAAGAGTTAAGGGCATCTATTTGCTGAAATGGAATAATCATCATGTATAATCACCTGAAAAAAGGAACTGTTGGGTTTTCTTAGAATGAGCTACTTGTATCTACAGGGGCAGTAGGCACCTCTGGCAAGGACATTTTGGTTTTTTTTTTCTTTTTTAGCACATGGGTTCTTCTACCCATTTGGGAATGGAAGGTGGGGTGAGGGTAACTCAAGTTACTTATAGCCCACAACTTCACTACTGTTATGTCTCTAAACCCTACACAATGCACCTTTAAAGCTATAAAACAGAATCAGCATAATATATCTTTAAGTGTGCTGGACAAAGATGACTCAGAATGGATAAATGGTTTTGGCATTTTCACTTCATATGGATTTCTTTCACCTAGAAAAAGGAGGGGGATTCATGAGTTTAAAGGTTAATCACGGCATAGATTTCCTCATTAGTTTGAGGACTATTCCCTCTGCAGTGTCATTTTCCACTACCTTTGGCTCTGTCATGTTGATGCCCACGAGAAACACCAGCTCGCCAATAAAGAGGTTGAGGCAGAGGTTCTTGTGGATGGTATTGCGGTCACTTTGCAGGCCTCGGAAGAAGCAGAAGGTGAAGAGGCTGATGGCCAAACAGACGAGCGACACTGCAATACCCATTCTGGTGATGACGGTAAGAAGAAGCTCATGGACACTTCCCTCCCCCTACAGAGAAATGAACACATACAGACTGACCTTCATCTCCACACTTGTCACAATGATTGGTGACATTAAAGCATAATGATAGGTGCTATATTTATTGAAGTGTAAATACAGACTTATTGAAAACATCAGTGAACATAAAATGTTGCTATGGAGATTAAATTTTCAAGGTAGCCTTTGAGCATTTAAATCCTTAAGTGCTTCTTCCTGAAAACACCTTGTATTCATTCTGAACACACTTACTCTACAATACGGTGCAATGAATGACGCTTAATGAAGTCCTACTACGAACAGCAGTCCCATCAGATGCGATGTCCACGCATATGTTTTCTTTTTTAACGACAAAAGGACGGTGTGTTTCACGAGACCTAAAACTGAGCTTTCAAATGATCTTCAAGATCGGCACAAGGAAAATGTGAAAATAGCAAACCTTTCCATACAAAATATCACTCAAGGACAGGGTGGCCTAAAAGTGAGGCAATTTCTCCTGTGATATTTGTAATTTTATTGAGGGCAGGAGTTGCAGTTGAGGTGATTTGTAGGGAATTGGTGTGAGGGTAAGCCTTGCCTCAGGGGTCTGGTTTCAAGCTGTGGTTAAGGTTGAGGTTAAGACAGATGACAGGGACAGAGTTCATGAGTTGCGACGTATTATTAAATGAACCGCAAACTTATCCTCCACATTTATTACTGGCTTGATGCGTGCTACACATGCTATTTATCGTGTAATTGGATTGTAATTGCATTTCGCGACCAAATGGATCCTACACCACTTCAAGAGGAGTGGAAATATGAGTTTAAGCTGAGGTTGTAGTGTTTCCCATGATTCCCAGGGACATATGCATGGAGGGATATTAGACATGGATCATAGGTAAAATATAATTACCTCTGATAATAGTATTGCACCACCTATCCTGATCCACAATCTTGTTCTTTTAAAGTGACAGCCCACTTCCTTTTTTGCCACCTCTTGCCAGCACCCCTCCCCCATCCCTTTACCTATTCCCTTCCAGCAACAATCTAATTATCTTCACTGAAATGCCAGTCTTGTTCTTGCCGTGTGAGCAAAAATCTATCAGCAAGACAGAAGAACAACCAACTGAAACAGAAAAGGCTTGTGCAAACATAGTGCAAGGGCCACTTACCACATTTCCCCGATGAGCCATGAGGATGGCAAAGTTGGTCAAGTGACTGCAGGAGCAAGTGGTGTGGCTCTTGTTGGTTTCCAGTAGTTTACAGCCTTGAGTGGACCAGTAGCCCATCATGCTCCTCTCAGAGTAATTCCAAAAGGAGCAATTGGGATTGTAATAGTGCTCCTTCTACAAAAGAGAGAAAAAAATGATTAAACATACATGAATGTGCTTTGCAATATGCATGATTCTATACAAACTGTACGGCACACTTTGTATATTTTATACATCTAAGGATGAGTCACTGTGCGCAAACATATAAAATGTGTAAATGATGTGTTTATGCGTGCTTGTTTTTACAATTATTATCTGGTAAATTTAAATTCCACAGATGTAATGGGTTGTTGGGAAAAAAAGGATGAAAGAAATCCAAACAGAAGGTAAGCAGAATATTAATCTGATTTGAGAGCATGAGATGGGTTACTATGGCAATTTGCACGTAAAAGGCATGCCTGATGAGTGCTAATCACTGCCCATGACAATACCAACAACACAACATTATAATGATTGTTTGGTTTCTTTTTATTCTAACATATTGCGGCGCTAGGCAAAAGGCTGTGCTGCCATTTTCATATATTTTTTTTTCCAGCAGGGTGAGTGTGGTCTGGGGGGGGAGTCTCAGGAGGAGGCTTACATCCAGGTGCTCCAGTGTAAAGATCACGGGGTCAGCCACGAACACACGGCTGGACTCCTTGGTAATAGAGGCTGACAGGATGTGGGAGTTGACCGTGAGGGAGAGGTTGCGTTTGTTCAGGTCCCCCATTCCTCGTAGCGTGGCATTCTCTGTGCTGAGGAACTGACCCAGGTGTTTGTACAGCACAAATACCAGCTTTGCGACACCTGCAACCAACAACAAGGAATTCAACAGATGTACAGAAAGAGCACGTTTAAACACCAACACAATAATCTATTTAGACAAAAGATATATTAGCGCTATTTTACACCAAACAAATGTACAAATCTCTGTTTGGATTAATGTCTCCTTTATGTCTGTTTGTCTGTGTTATTATTACATAATCACTTCACTGGAATTATTTAGCCTAATCGTGATAACTGCTTCCCTTCCCGTCCCTTGTATAAAAACACCCGTCAAACGTCCATCACTATTTCCACGCCAACTGAGATTTGACAGGTACTCTTGTTAATAACACAATCTCAAGGCACCAGCTTCTATCGGTACCTGTCATTTTCAGTAATACTTTTGTATAGCAATACGCTTTTATACATTTAACTTAGTGAAGTCAACTCTGCCCTGTCCACTCAATGTTAACAAAGCCTAAAAGGTGCATAAATAGGCAATTTTCTACTTATGTTTTCTAGTGTTCGCCACAAAGAATTAGCTCTTCTTTAGGTTGTGCTTTATGTGTATTACTAATACAGTAAATTGGTGGACTGTTACTATACTACCGGCATAAAAGAAACAGAAAAACACAATTACATCATAAATAATTTACATGACAGTTCCATTATCATAACAACCTTGCTGACAACCACAGTGACAAAAAAACATAAGAGGAATTTGTACTATGGAATAAAAAGCAGCACAGCACAGCTTCTCTATTTCTGTATTTACATTTACCAGCCACAATGAACTTGGACGCATCCATCCATTTAGAAATGTAGACATGTCACACAAAACTCTTCTGTAGCATAACATGTCAGATTAGGATCAACATCTATTGAAATGGGATCTCAATTTCCAGCCAAAACAATTACCATCCCAGTTCAATAGTTCTTATCTGAGATATCATTTCAACTCCAAATTTCTTGTGTTGCATTAGTGCCCCATGTTGTCCAATTAGTACAAGTACTGTCCGATTTTTATCACTTAGATGACAAGTAACATATCCACCAGAAGGTAATTTTACATCATTAGCGTCAATAACAACCCAAAAAAGGAAAGCAAAATTCCTGATTATAAGTTTTTGTAGCAGATGTGTTGTTCTCACCATTTTTGCTGTTGACTTTGACAGTGTTGGAAGAAAGCTGAAGAGTCGCTCCACCTTTGCTGGTTTGAGGAAACTTGAAGTCCTGCACCTGACCATCAGTACTGAGCACATAAACATCCAACACTAAGAGATGTAGAAGCGAAGGGAGAGAGGGAGATGGAGAGGGAGATGAATTACTCAAAGGAATAATTTCAAAAGCAGCACATGGTGTCTAATAGACTTCTAACGTTAATGCCCAGCAGGGTATGTGTAAGACTTGCAATTCATTGTAGCAGTAACTGAATCCAATCTTATTGGCATGACCCCATAGAGTGTAATTTACTAAGAAACGGTGTCACTAAGCTGCTGGTTGGCATTGTGAAACCCTCAGAGGCAAGAAAAAAAAAAACTTAACAACAAGGGCGAGATAGAGGATGAGCAAAAGCAAGCACACAGCCTACTGCAGCATGAATGTCAAATATTCATAGGATCAAAAATATCATTGAGCTTTTACTTTTACTTTTTCTTTCCCCTGTGGGTTCAGATAACTCTGGGCTCGACGAGCAAATCTCTGAAAATCCTCCAAATTCCTACAGCCCCTCTCTCCGGTATGCCAGCTGCCGGGTGGTGCTCCCTTTGATGTGTGAAATTACTGAAGGGTCAGGAGGACACACGTATCAGCACACTCCCTCCCATCAGAAACGGCCTCACTTCCTCAGATAGATGGCTTCTGACAGACCGAGATGTGGAATTGTTCTCTTGTTGCCCTCCTCCTTTGTCTAGTTTTTAGTCCCTCTTTTGCTCACCCTCCCTCTTCCTTCATCTCGTCCTTGATGCGCCTTGGGGTGCCATTTGGGCTTCGACAAACTGCTAATTAGGAGCAACAGTCATTTTCGTCAACTGTCGAAGGGAGGTCAGGTGAGCAGCACTCTAAGAATGAGCTGCGTGTTTTCTCAAATGCCTATATTTATGTTTTCCCTAGAATATTATCTCTACTGAGCAGATAAGCAAGAGCTCGACAAGCTCATAAAACTGCCTCAATATAGTGATTAAGTAGCCAATATACAGTATATTACACAACATATTAATCAGTGCTTTGGTAGCGACAGAGCAACTAGTCCTTATCAACTACCACTTAATGGGAAAGCCTTGGAGAGAACAGATAGAGTACAGAGTGAATGGAACAATGCCATTCAATTGGTTTCTTTGTTTTCCCCAAGAGGTCTGGGCAGTTCATCTTGCAGCACACATTCAATGAGGTGACTTTACTATGCAAGAAAAAGATTAAAAATCAATGAGGTATAAGACAAAAAGGGTGAGCGGGAGACCATAACCATAGTAACAAAGAGCTATGAGTAGAATATGACAATTCACTGCATAAAACTGACTTAAATGATATCACAGTGCTAATAAACTGCCTATCAGGCGATATTCTCCTGCTTATTGAGGAGACACCAAATCTCTTTCTGTGACAGCAGGGATGAGATGTGGCGATTTTCAAAATGATATTCTCCTTATGGATATAGGTGCTTCATCTGTGTGAATAAATAAGACAAAAACACTGCCTCGAAGACAATTCTGACACACAGTTTGAGACAATTTTACTGAGACCCTGGTACACAGCCAGAAAGAAAAATAACCATCTGCATCATAGTTTGTGACTGGCAGACGAGTATGTGTAGCTTTATCTGGTTTATAGTTATTGGAGAGGAACTTACTGATATTCTCTGCAGGCACTTTGACGATTGCTGGCTCAATCAGGTTTTCGGCAAGGACAAACGCCCCTTCCTCCAGGGTATCCAGTAACATTGTGGCGGCGTGCGTTTGTTCTGTAGAATTCATGTCTTTCCAAGATTTCAGAGCTTCCGGCCTTAGGAGGTTGTCAACAGTGTCCACGATTGCCTGTATCCATGGAGACAAGTGAAATGTCAGCTTGGTGTTTCCTCCCATCATAACTCCAGTTTAATAACTAAGAGGGGAGACTGGGCAGCAAATGATAAAAGGGCATGCATGGCCGACAGTGACAGCAACGACAACTGAAAGTGAAATATTAAGATCAGTCAGTTTGAAGACATGAGGGTTTGAGGAAGTCAAGGGTAAGTTAAATAATAATGATGATATAAAACACAATATGAATGCATTCATATTATTATGCTCATTTTAGAAAAAAAAAAAGTTTGGGTTAGCCTCCTTCAGTTTCCCTCAGTTTGGACCCATTTCTTTATTGAATAACAATGTAAAATTGCTTGAGGGGAAAAACAGAATACAAAGCAAATGTTTTTTTCCCTTTGCTAAACAAAGCTGCCTATATTCTCAGTTACCAGTTTTAAGCAGCCATTTTCCAGAGAACAATTACCTCCATGAACTACAGTCTTATTTCCATAACAGGATCTGCCCATAATGGCCTTGAGCACTATTCTCCTACAGGAAAGTGGCATTATCACGAAATCCATGTCAGGAGTGGCAGTCTAAGTCAAGATGGGGAAAATTTCTGCTTGTTTTCAATGGCAATCCTTTCATTTCCTGGTTTCTGATAAGCAGTAAGTAAGCAAAACATTCCACAGAACCCACACAAGTATCATATGTTCGTAAAACAAGACTTTCCTCTGACCCTGGCAGGGTGAGTTCATGACTTCTGCTTGGCAAAGTAACTTTGCGAAATCCCACTGAAGACAGACAGTTGTGCAAGGTTCTGAATCTAGAGCAACCCGTGGTGTGATAAATCAGAGTGACAATTTAACCATAGGTGCCATTAACCGCAGCTAGGCCCACCACAATAACGGTAATTAACCACAACAAGCCCTTTCTCACTGTACCAATTAGTCACAGCTGTGATTATCCAAAACACTAATTGACCACAGACAGGATTATCCATTTGCCTGGAATAACAAGAAAGGGGATCAACCAAAGTCTGCACCAATATATGATTAACCGCAACATTTAACCACAGAGCTCATATTAACCACAGTGATGATGACTGTGTCCAGACACAAGGCTCTCAGCATGTCTTTATATCTCAGGCCTCAGCACAGAAATCAATCTCTTTGGCCCTGACCTTGCAGGGAACTAGAAGCTTGTGAGCTGTGACTATGATGGGAGTTAAGTGTGAGCGTGTGTGTGTGTGTGTGAGTACGAGTGTACAAGGGAGAGTAGTGGCGATTACAGGGTCGGAGCCATTACAACCAGACAGACACTAAATGGTCTTCCCCCCTGGTGAGCCATCCTCAAAGGATCCATGAAATCCAAAAGGGGGAAAAAAAAAAAAAGTCTGCTGTCTCTAATTTGTACAGTGCAGAGAGAAACTGTGTTCTGATTGAATCCTCTTTAATTCCCGTCTGGGTGGAGGTCACTTTACAAATCACAGGGGTGTTACCAGGGGAGGCCCCTTGGCTAGCTTAATGTATTGTTTGCTGGGAGCTTGGCGAACATTCACACAGATTCCAGGAACAGTAGCAGGTAATGTACTGTAATGCAAAAAATAGCTCAGCGCTCAACACAGTGTCTGAATCTGTAGAGAGAAAGGCATTGCTTATAGAAGGGAATAAAAATTTGATCTTCTGTTTTGTGCCGAGCGAGGCATTGCATCCCCAGTGCTTACACCGTGACCTTGTCTTTTAGCAGAATCTACCCGGAGAAATACACACTTCCGCAACAAACAAGGGAAAGAAACATGTCTAGAGGAGAGACTGAAAAGTCAGAATGGAACATAAACGTATGAATGGGTTAAGATGCAACCCAACCGCAAAGGGTAAGAATCTTTTTTTTTTTTTTTTTTTTTACTAAAGGGACAAGTGAGACTAGAAACTGCACAATGTAAGCAAGGGAAAACCGAACACGCTGCCACTTTGATCACACTTCTGGCTGACAGGGAGGTGCAATTACGACCGTGGGAAGGCAATTATTCACACAACGTATAAGGAGCCGATAAGAGAAACACAGGAGAAAAAGAGGGGGAGGAAGGAGAGAGGAGACAGACGGGAAGATATTGAAGTGATAGCAAAGAGGAGAGAAACAGGACAAACACAGAGTGATGTTGACAGAGGCTTTCTTAGATGGACGGAATGACAGGGGAACAGACAGCCGAGTCAGATGAGGAAGCAGAAGTATCTTGTACAAGCAGGTCACCAGGCACATACTGTAACAAGACAATCAAGGACACGGAGACAGACAGGGCTGCATGCTGCTGGTCAGGCAGTAGTGGTCAGGTTGAAAAGGCAACATGAAAGCCTAGTTATACCTTCATATACGCCCTGCATGTCTTCTCTCTTTTTTGAAGCTTTCCCATACAACAAGAGGTTCAAGCACAAAAGACAAATTGCAGAAAGAGGTCGTAAGAAAAGAGCTCATACATAAGAATCATTGAATCATGCCACTTACCAAAAATTACAGAATTAATGAAAGGCAAAAAAAAGAAAAAAAAAGGTGCAGGCCTATGAAGTAGCACCTTAAAATGATGCGACAGCTCTAAATGCTTTCAGGGGAACGGTGTTTGAATGCTAAATATGAATATGGATCACATAATGAGAAGAACAACTGAAAAATACACAGCTGCGTGGGGGAAAAAATGCTGAGACTAGATTCTGATGCTGCCCATTAGTGATGCTTTAAAATACATCGGGAAGATAAACAACGTGGGATGAGGTCATTTGTATTTCATGGCATAGAGAGAATAATGTAGTACTAGCTCTTTATAAAACCTTTTGTCGCTTTCTTGGCTTTAAATAAGACACCTTTTCCCACCTAATTGAGTCAAACTAAAGATCACATACTAAAGGTTACACACAAACTTGAAAAGCAAAGAGATAAAAATGTTCTTTCCACTCAGGTTACAAACATCACATCAAAAAGATCTAGCAAAAAAAACAATCTGTTTCTTCAACACTGCGGCCATGGACACCACCATTTCCTTATTCACAAGTATGAAAGAGACATTTTCTTTGCCAATTTTGGCTTGTTGAACACACAGAATGTAATTTCTGTCATTTCGGATCACTCAATCAAAACAATAAGAGCTGTGGTAGTAGATGTAGATCGTAAAGTACCCTGGGAAGATGGATTTGTTTTCTTCACAACCACTGTTTGTGAAAATTAGGTATGACTCAGAGTGTTTACAGATGAGGTAATGCAATAACATTTACTTCAGATTATGTTCACGGAAACATGAGAAATTTATGCCATTGTAATGAAACAGCTGCATTGCTAATATTAGTAAAGGAGATATGACAGAATTGGCAGGCAACCAAAAGAAACAGGCTGTTAGATTTAATAAAAATGATGCATTAGTATAAATTAGATAATGTATGTGGACAAATCAGCTAAATATATGGAAATATTGTATACAGAGCTTTAAAGCACCTTATCAGTGTTTGAAATGGATCACTTGACTATAATAGATGTAAAAAGCTTATAGCTAATGTTTTAAGCCTTTTTAATTCTGACATTTTCAAATGTGATGTCCTATGTCGTCTATTACCTTTTAGTTTTAATCCATTTGTGAGAGCATAAAAATCAATTGGCAGCCCACCTAATTAACAGGACTGGAGTTGTCTATGTGCAGTAAGTTGGTTATAAATGTCATACAAACAAGAAATCTGGTTAGTGTCGTCAAAAGTCTGCTAATAGGTTTTTATATTGTGGAAAAAGAAATGAAAGCCAATCTAAATGAAATAATGAAAAAAAAAAACACCATCAATTTACCAAATGGTAAGAGTCGATGCAAAAAAGGTGCAAAAATGAAAAATGCAAAATCGCTGGTCATTTAATTTCTGGTAATGTTGTTAGTCAACAGCCAATCATGTTGTTGTGATGCAAATCAATGCAACACCATCAGCAGGGAGAAACCTGTTAGCTCTTATCTGCAAATGCATAATAGCAATGTAGCTGTCTGAACATAAGGGCACAAACAACAGGCGTCATTTTGGTGCAAATCACTGTGTTTACAGAGCAAATGTTGTCTAGAAAGTCTGAATAACAATGTAATTTTTCAAACTGTCACTCATCTCTCCATGGCACTGCCAGCAGCTGAGAGATGGAGGTGCGTCTTGGGCCTACTTTTTTCTCGCTGAGTGCCTACAGAAGCTCCAGGAGAGAGCACTTCCACACTTGTCGACAATGAAGACTTATTCTTTGTGTTAGTGGGGGGCTCATGGCCATTAGCTCCTTTAAGGAACAGCTGCCAGGTGAAGCTGTGTTTCCAAAGCCTGTAATTACCAAGAAGCAGTAGAGGAATGAGCTTCCCCTCAAGGCTAGACCTGCCTCTTTTGCTTCTCACCTGGGGTTTTTGTGTGACCATAAGTCTGTGTGTGCCCATAACTCTGCGTATGCACATGTAAGTGAGTGCACCCTAGGGTTTTGTTTGTGCGCGTCAGTAGGTGTCCAGCTAATCTGCTAATGAATGTCCTGAGTCATGCAGACACTGCGTTAGGGCAAAAAGGGGCACAAAATTTAATGAGGGGTTACAATAGGCCACAGAGGAATTTCACAGTACCTTGTTGAAGCTCCGTCCTGCTGAGTCTTTCTCGCTGGGTCTGAGCTCCTGTAGCTGAGCATCCAGGATGTCCACGAGCTGCTCCATGAGGCGCACAGAGGAGCTGACGTCTCCGGCAAATACCGGGCCCTGAGTGTGCCGCGCCAGCTCATTGGCTAGATTGGCTGCGTTTTCACCAGTTCGAATCTAAAAAAAAAAAAAAAGAAGAAGAAGAAACCATGCGAAGTTAATGATGATGGGTCTGTAATGCAGAGCTTAAGTAATCTACCTCATATCATGTTACAACTATAATCCATTATGACAGCGTCTGCTCAGAGGGAAAAAAAAATCTGCATTGAATGATTGTAAACACAGGTATTGCAAGTGTAGGAGTAATGGTGACAGACAGGCTTAAGTAATTAAAACACATCAGCGCTGCATGGTAATAATACACTGTAGGTGTTACCATCTCCTGTCTTTTTTCAAGAAGTTACTTTGTGAAAGATGAAGATTTTAATGCATTCATTCTTCCATTACATGGCTTGACCTAATCCAATACTAAAGGGTGTTTAAAAAAAGCAAGAAAAAAAACCCAAATTACACAACTGAGTGATATATATGGCAACATGTAAAGGTCTGCATCTCAGGCGTCATCTATTAAAAAAAAAAAAGGATCTTTCAGTGACTTCTGTACAGAAAGAGGTATAAAAATGTGAACCACTCTCCATTTTTCAAGCCTAGTGATAACCCATTTTAGGATTCAGTGCCCCATTTCAACCGTTTTTTTTGGTCAACCTGCCAAACACATTTTGCTCGATCAGTGCTTTTCAAACAACCTGTTCACCAGACCCTAGGGCTCCTTCCTGCACTGATTCACCCAAGACACTGCTGGACAACTGATAATTTCGGTCCCTGCCCAATAAAACAGGAATGTACCGGGTGAATAGTCTTCATATGCCTGATAATCACTGTCTGTTGCTCGAGAAATGACAAATTCTGTAATGAAACAAACAGGGAAATTGGAATTTTAAGAGAAATTGGAAATAATAATTGGGGTATCTGCAGTTGTACAATAGAGTGGGGGGGGGCACATTTTTGTTCTCACCTCTTTCACGAAACACATGAGATGAAGTGTTGCTTTTTTTTTTGGATTCCCTATATGCCTCAACTGCATGGAGTAAGAAATATACATTAATTATCACTGTTTTTGATGAAATCTGTTTACAGTTCGACTGAGCCTGTTGATTATACACAATAAATACAGAGCAAAATGTGTTTACAGTCTGAATGTTTTTTCCAAAGATAATTGCAGAGCCGTCTCACCGTCATCCACAATCCAAACAATATTTTAATTATTTGCATCTGTAAGTAGCTCCTGTAGTTTCATTTCCTTCATTTTATGGGGAAATTTTAGCAGCACATTCAGGGTTATGTAACATGTCTCCTTTCTTGAGTATCACTTTGATAGAAAACCTGCAGAATACAGATCTGGGACATATCATATTTCTTCTGATGACAGCTAAACACATCTGATACAGATATCCTGTCTGAGCCTATTGTATTAGACAGGCAATTTTCAATTAAGCTATTTCTCTGTTGTAAATGGAACGTGTTGTTTGCATGCCACAACGATTTGTTCTGGCTACTGAAAATGTGCATCTGTGCGTCTGTTCCATTTCTACCTGCATGTTTGCTGAACATCAAAGAAAGGGAGACACAGAAAGAAGAATCCTGGCTCTTTGATTCTGATGAACTCCAACTAGAACTTAGCATTTACTGTAGTGCTTTTAGTTTCTTTCTTGTTTCAATGAAATTGTAATGTAAAAAACACAGGAACAAGCTCTTTTACAGCATTTTTGGCGGGTTATTTTTTAAAGAGAGGGACAAATAAAGAAGTACATGGGTTAAAAATAGCAAACAGATGCTTGTTTGCCGCTCTATTTTGTAATTGATACAGTCCTGTCTTACCTTTTGTGCCACTTGAGTCACCCAGTGGGAGGTGCAGTTGCTGAGGTCTGGCCCTTTGGAGCACCAAGTCCCTGCCACCGTGCAGAGGAAGGAGGCAATGCCTGTAGTACCACAGAATAAACACAACAGTTGGAGGGAAGCCAAAACTCTGCTCAGATACAGTTTCTCCTGCTGATCCTTCATTCATCCAGACCCGGTGGAGGAAAATAACTGTTCAACAGGAACGACCATTTTCAGCAATTTCAAAAGGCTGCCAGCAAAGTGCAGTTCACATGAGAAAAAAAGAAAAAAAAAAAGAGGAAGAGGAAAACTAAAAGACTATCAAGTTCTAACAAAGCTTGGACAAACATAACGACAAAAGGCAGTATGTTATTGTCCCTAAACAATTGAATTCCACGTAATGTGAGCATATTCCATACTATAAATGTCTAGTTAAAATACAGCATTATTCCTAATGAGTGCCACTTTACTGACAACAGCCGCAACATACGTAATCCAAGACTCATTCCCTTTTCAACCCCACAGTCAAAACATTGTCTCTTGCTTGCTTTCATCCCACAGTAGCCCTGCTTTTTATTTTGACAGTTCTGTCAGTCTCTGTGATGAGGTGTTAAGGTAACTTGTGTGAGATTCTTGTGAGAGTATCACTGTCAACTGAGCTGGTATAACGACCATCAGCGCAATGTTTCCGTTGCCGGCTCTTTTGATGGCTGACTTCCTACACTTCTAGAGATTTTAGCCATGCAAAGCGGCTGTAATTTAATGACTGCAGCCGAACGTACTTTCTGGATGTAATTAGAGAATTCAGAAACACTGGTCTTTTGTAGAACTTTGTTTTTGTACCTTTCCAAATATTATCCATCATTTTCACCGGTGATGTATGTGTTTTGTGAAACAGGGAAATGGGCACTGTGCACTCCATGCACGAGGTTTGTGGCAAGAAGTAATGGATTTTGGAGTCGGGAGAATGAAATGTGTGTAATGTGTATATGCTGTTGACTTTGACCTCAGAGAGACGGTGATTAGTTATGACCTCAGCCCAGGAGGTAATGTGATCAGCTCTGTCTGTCTAACTGTCAGTCAGCAGGGTTGCACAAAATCTACTGCACCCATTTTCACAAAACTGCCTGAAGAGTAGGAAGCGAACCTCTAAAATGTTGAGATAGAGACAGAAAAACAGGCAGATTCTGGAGTTTCCTCTGTCCTTCGTTCTTGGCCAACATGCACCAACTGATGAATTAATTCTAATACCTTTGCTACTACAGTATAAGTCAGTTTTACTCACCAATACTACAAGATGACAGAGGAAAAAAACTGTTTTGTGGTTTCTTTGTCATTTAATAATATTGTGGACTACTTCCCTTAGTGAGAGTCTATATTTTGCCCTTCTGGTCTATGTTTATGTGGTATGTTTACATAAAATCATGAACCAGTCCTGTGTTGGGCCTACCTCTGGTCCCTTTAGGGCAGGGCCTCTCCACAGTGGTGCCAGTGTGGGTCTGAGGCCAGTCGATGGCTCTCCTTCTGGTCGCTTCACAGAAGCGTCTCGGTGTCGGTGGCAGCTCTGGTACAGTAGGCTCCACCGTCCCCTGGCCACGAGAGTCCTCAAAGGGGTCCCTTCCTTCCCTCGGGTCTGCGCCAGCCACTGTGGTGTCACCATGGCCTTTTATTGTGGATACAGCGGTGGTAGTGAAAGCTGTGCTGGTCTTGGGTACAGACGATGAGACGGAGAAGTCTTCAATGGTTGGCACTAGAACACAAGAGGAGTCAAGATGTTAGGATGTGTCTTTGAAGGCAGAATGTCCTTGTCTATTTTTACACTGAGCAGGAAGGACATCTCAACTACTTTGATTCCTGTTGCTTGTTGGCATTGCCAGTTTATTACCTGGAAATCAAAATCTTAATACAGCCTCCTCTGGTAGCACCAACTCTTTTCTATTCCTTCAGAGAATAAAATACAGCCAAATTTGCCAACGCCACACTATCTGTTTCTATTTTTAGTCACTAAAACCCATAAATAAGACAAGCACTGATGTTGGGGGCATCCTTTGACACAGCAGTGATTTGGCCCCAATAGAGCTAGTACTTTGGGCTGATTAAATGTCAACAATGAAGACAAAGCCTGCCTGCATTTGACTTTTTTTCTGCCCAGTTCATCTCTCTCACTTTGATAAAGCTTATGTGCGGAAGGAGAACTGCACTGCTCCGAGCAAAAACCATACATCAGCAATAATGCGATTCCACTGTATTCAATCCACGCCTACCCTGTGAAGCAAATCTACGTGCGACTGTGCACATGCACGTGTGTAAGTGCATATGTGTTTGCTCTATTGCTCAGGTGTGTTCTTGTTTAAAATCACTGTGTGCACATAGATGGATATCTGCTGCAGAAAGCCTGGAGATAACTAGGAAATGAGAGCCGAAATAGGAAGTCTATAAATTTTATACTGTATGAATAGCCAATACAAGTCAAAAAGAGAACACAGCCAATGTTTGTGTGTATGTGCATGTGTGTCTACTTAGATATACTAGACTACTTGTCTCCTGCATGAATGATCATACATTTTGCCCACAACCACCTGATTGTATTTGGAGATAAAAGCAACTTCCCACAATGAGGTCCGCCGCTGTGAAAAGCACTACAGTGTTGTCTTCAGGTTCCCCGGGTGCTTCTGGGAAAACGCAATATCATGCTATCTGACACTCCATCATCACACACATATCTCCATTTCCTGAGAGAGAAAGGTGACAAAGCCCACATTTCACATTTCACACTAATCAGCCAGTCGGGGGAGTCTTTGCTTTTTTATTCCGCTGAAATATCTAACTTATTACAAAGCCGATATCTGGTGATGTTGTCAAGAGGTCACAGACAGTTGTTCCTGTGTTGCTATAAAAAAAAAAGAACCCTGGACCCCCTTGTAACATGGAAGAATTGTAACATTTTATTTGGTGACCTTTTCCCCTGATAAGAGCCCTGGCTAATTACCTTAAACTAGTCCTGTCATTGTGTGCCTGTCACCCACACATTCACAGATTGTTCTGGCCGGCATGGCTACAAAAGCAGCAGCTGACATGCGTGGTTAGTAGGAACAGGAAAAGCCTTTATTTAACAGCAAGAGCTACTCAGGAGTTTAGGATTAATCCACAGGAAATTCTGTAAGTGAACAACTGAATTAAAAAAAGTGTTAAAATGACCAGAAATTGAAAGGATAATCCCCCGAGATCATTGGAAACCTCTCGTTCTGTTTAGAAGAACACTGTCTGGTCATGCGGAAGATGTAATGTCACCATGGATAGAAAAGTCATCTTACTGTATTTTGTTACTTAATCCAATGGTGGAATACATGTATTTGGGGAGTAAAACAAGAGAAACTCTCATTACATTATAGTTACTGCTACAAAAGGTGGCCATTAGAATACAGTTCCATCTTAAACTGTATAGGTATTACTTTTATAAAATCACTACTCACTCTGAAAATGTGAAAGCCATGAGTAAATCCCCGTTATACATAAACATCAGCATCATAATAGTCTACATGCATGTACCCTACAATACAGAGGATGGAGTTACAATGGGTAGTCAGGCTGCATGATGGATTACACAGTAAATTTAGACTGTTGTTATTCATGTTCATTTTCACAGATTTCATGCTGTGTGAAAACAGATAAGGTAAAAAAACGCCTTTTCCGGTGCCAGAGGATTAACGCAACTTTGAAAAGTAAGTGTTTAGCAAGCGAACTGTAAATTCACATACTTTAATTTCATCATTGTTTAGCTGGTTCTCACTCTAGCTGTGGAAAATAAAAGGTCAAGGAAAGCCGACAAAACACTACACTGCTTTTGTGTTTATATATTAATATATAGCTTACATCTCAATAGCAAGTGTTCGTATAGCCCACTTTATGTAACAGTGCTGTGCAAGTGCCGCATTCATTGTTACACGTAATATGACAGAATATGCCCCTGATTATTTTTAAGGGCATGTATTGAGCAATTTATACTGAAATATATAATATAAATAACTCTGCCAAGTCTGCTGAAGTCACACCATATAAAATAAAACGAAAAATATCTGATAATCAATGACTTATTTTTCTCCCTTAAATGGACAAATAAAATCCAGCTACCTCTGTAACATAATGGTATAACAATGTGACGTCTAAAATAAAAAAGTGAACTGTTTCAAATATACAATGTATTGCTGGTGAAGATTTTTTATTGACTCAGGAGAAGTGAGATGATTCATAGCCTGACTTGGTTGATTCAATATCTGCATATAATGCAATACAAGGGCAAGTGTAATTGGGTTTCAGAATATTAAACCTCTCAATACCTGAGCAAACTTCTGCTTTTCCACAGGCTGATATGAGCTCTAATATGCATCTGCCTGTAACAGCATGCTTGCATCACCTGATTAACTGGCTCCTGAGAGCATATTGCTCCAACGCACGGAGCCCAGAGCCCGGAGCCCGAAGCTGCTCTTCAAACATTTCAGCACAAATTATAAAATTATAGGATAATGTCAAGAGTCGCAACTACTGTATGTTATTTACTATCCTTCAGATTATTTTTTCAATATTAGTTTGAGTAATTAAATTAAAGAAAACATACTCCTCACAGTTTTCTAAGACAAACTTTTACATTTTCTGTTAATAGTTGACCGTCATAATAGTTATCGCATCTAATCATTTCCGATTTCTAGGGAAACAGTTTTGCTTCTGCCACACATTTTTTTCCATGGCTAATGATGATAATGAGATGAGACCAACTGATACAATAAAATAGCAAACAAAATTTTCCACATAAACTTGCTTCAGAAAAACACACACATCCATATTTATGCTACATATTTTGGTACATTCATCCTCAAATGTTGCTTCGTCTTAAAATACTTCTTTTCAAGTATATAAAACCAGCATCAAATGCACTATTTTTCTCACTTAAAACTATGTATGAGTTCTTGTTATGAGGCATTTAGACACTGCCTTGCTCGTGTTCACTCTTGCAGGCATGAAATCATATCGCTTTAATTAGGAAGGGCACTCAGATGTCGACTGAGTGATTTTTTTAATCAAAGAAAAGATACAATCTCTTTGGATGTTCCCAGTCAATGTGTCTTGGGTTTGGTATCACAGTGTGATTGTGAAAAACATCAAGAACATCAAGTATACAACATATCTATTCAATACTACATAAAGTAAAGCGCTTGTCAGATGTCGATGTATTTGTGAGCATATATTGATGTGTCTGCACCATCCACGCAACAATTTTTCTTTTGATTGTGAAGATAAAATTCCCCTCCAGTAGAGCCCTGTGTCCTTTGATAGCACTCAACCAAGAGAGGGCTGCACCAATTAACTACCATTTCTCTCAAGAGGCAGTGAAGTCACTCTTGATGGGCAATCTGACACCGAAGGCATACTGTTGCCATATGCTGAATAATACCTCTTGTAAATAATGTAAAAGTTTGAGTATAAACACTTGAAAAATGACTGTCACCAGACTCTAAACAGAGTGTGTAAATTAAAACAGGGCTAACAGGAAGAAAAAGCATTATGTGGTGTCATTAGTCAAGACATCAGAGATGGAGTAGAATTAGTTTTACAATTTTATATCCCCCTAGAGAAAATTCAACGGTATCTGTTAGGGAAATGACAAAAAATATTAAACCATAATCCAATGATGAGAGGCTTAGAAATTGTGCTTCTTCTCATCTTTGCAGCTTGTGTCACTGCATTGAAATGGCCATTTTAAGTCCCATTAAACACACATAGTCAAGATTAATCTAAACAAATCTACCCGGCCCAAACCCAACCTGAATATAGCAATGTAAGTTATCTAATACCTGCTATTATGAACAGCAGTGTGAACTTAGAGCCAAAATTAAGGTATTAATGAATTATTAAGGTGGTTTAAAATTGGAAGGTGAATCACTCAAGGCTAATCCTTTCACCACTACAGCAAATGGAGTGAAAGGAAATATCAAATATGCAGAGCTTGGACCAAAATCATTCTTATATTAGCAGGAATCCTTTTCTAAATCGTGTAAAATAATGAGCAATGTAATGTATCCAAATTTCAGAAGCAGTATTTTTTTCACATAAAAAGCACAAGGATAGGAAGAGAACACCAGTTAGCACTTTACCAGGCTAACAGGCATGTTGCCATCCTAATGATGCCCAATATACCACGATGAGTAATACATGGTGTGACTCCATGTCTGTGTGTGTGTTGGCTGATCCTTATGCAGTCGATCCATGTGTCTTTATTTATTGAGCATTTCAGCATGGCTTGATGAGACTGTCTCACAGAACTATGAACAGTCCAGGAGCTACTGTTCCGTCTTTTTTGCCTTTTTACCTAGAGCCAGAGCCAGTAATTAATGACAGAGAAACAAATCCCACAAGACATGAATTATACATTAGGCTGTTTATATGCGCTCATGCTGTTTTGCTTCATTCAAGCCTACATGACGGGGACGCAGGGCTTGGCATCGAGGTAAGGGCCACAAGACAATTCAAGTGTAGTTTTCCATTCAGCATTGTGGAAAATATCATTATTTGTGTAAACAAAAATTCGTAAATAAAGCAAAGACTAAAGCTGTTGAGAATTGTATTTATTTATTTATTTTTTATGAGGGCTACTGCTTTTTTGGCAGTTGTCTGTAAAAGAGCCATAGACAGAAAAAGCTCTGGTGGACATATCCTGTGTCTTGCATGGGGTAATTTATGAGGACTGAAACTGAATACTAGAGAGCTGCAGACGTAGCAGTCACAAGTAGATGGAATGAATGAGAGGATGGTGGCAAGACAGTACACAATAAGACACATGTAGTCACAGACATGCAGACAACAGGGTATATTGGCACACATAAATATGCTCTAAAACTCCCTGCTATCTATGCTTATTATGTCCCCTTAAACAACTTCTTGCCAAAAAACAGTAAGTGATAAGCCATAGCAACAAGCCCAACAATTAGAGCTTTTTCTAGTCTCCAGACTCCTGTACCTCAGCCTCTATTTCTGTTGCTTCAGAGGGTGGAACACAGGCTTAGTGCATGATACAGCTATAAATGTCCCCCTTCTTGAAGGCTCACCTGGAGGCGTCATTCAGTGATATAAAAGCAGACCAAAGTGCAGCGAGGTGCACAGCTGCGTTTAGCCACAAAATGGCTGAGCAAAAGCATCAGCTTTGCGCTGATAGATATGTGTGGTATGCAGAATATGAAATAGGGGTTTTACTTGACATTTCAATCCAGTGTGGAGCCCACTTGTGTTCACTGCTACCAGATTACTCCAAGTGCCTCAGTGATTCGGACAAAGCCGTTCATTTTATGCCTCTCGTCTTTAGGCCTCAGATCAATGCTACCTCAAAGACAAATTAATTTTCTCCTTTCTCTCCTTGTTAGCTTGAAATTCTCTCTGCAATTACTGGCTTTTCTGATTGTTTTTTTTTTTTTATTCACTGGATTGAATTCAGTTAGCGTCTCTGCACATCACAGAAAATACATTACTGGTGTACCCCTAAGTTTCGTAACACCATGCGCTTGGTTGTGCTTTTTATTGGCATGTACCTCTTTGAAGAGACCTCTAAGGAGGTATACTCTCTAAGTATCGATCATGGTTGCTTTGTGTTCACAACACATTAGCAGAACATAGACATTTTCTTTAAATAGGTGTGAACTGTTTGGAGCAATAAGCAGAAAAATCAATATGGTAAATGATTGCAGCTAATCACTCCAACCAGGACCACAATTAGGAAATCAGCAACACTACAAACACTTAGGTTTAAATATAGAAAAATACAGACAAGTAGCTAAGGTCAATTATTTTCTGCTTTGATCACTTTGCTAAAATTCTAATATAAGCCTCGGATCCTGCTGGCACCTCGGTGCCTCTAGGATGAGCAGTACAGCCAAGGTTGACGCTTCTGACAGAAAAGGACACAGACTCTTATTGTGTTACATGACTTTTACAAACGGGAGAAATACTCTGAATTTGGTGTTCGAGGTAACTTCAGTCTGTGGTCGATGAATCTTAATGGGCACAATTAATTTCCTTTACGCCTCAAGTGCCCCTCAGTTTCAGAGAGAGAGAGAGAGACATTATTTCAGCACCATTAGATTACCCTGTAGAATAGGATGTTTAATTCAACGCCATATCATCGGAAGCAATAAATCCTTACAGCTACACAGTAAAGAAGTTAAAGGGGCAATTGGTAGTATTTTTATATAAAAATGGAGAAAGGAAAAAGAGTCCATACAGACCTACAGCAGAAATATGGCAATACACAACCTGCTCCCAAACCACTAAAGTAACATTTTCTCTGGATTATACTTTGTACAGTAATGAAAAATAATTATGAACACCATATACCATTTCTGCAATTAGATGCCCATGAATATTTTCCAGTGAACCTGGAATATCTAAAAACTGTAAAAATTACCAACAGTGTAAAGAAATACCAGCTTTGACTTTATGTCAAAGACATCAGCGTATTGTGTTACAGAGATAGTGAATCATTGAAATTGAGCTAAAGCAGCTATATCATAAACAATAGACGTGCCATGCAAAGATTAAGATAGAAGTGTTATCTTGCCAATTTCTCTGAGTTTGGCACTGGATGGCAGCGCCGCAATTATCTCCTAGAGTTTATTTTTAATCTTAATCACTTACAATTCAGCCCTGGAACGGTGCAAATCTAAAAAGAAAAAAAAAAAAACACTAATAAACAAAGAACCAATTATTTTCAAGTGCCATTCACTGGGCCCAGTGTACTGCTGCTAGCAGTGGCATCTCTAGTTACCTCGTCTCTCTTCCTGAGCTCATAACATTTTAAAATGTTCGTATAAAACACATTTAATGATCCGCAGTGACGTTGCGCTGCAAAGACGCATTTCTGATTGGATCCCAATAACAGAGATGGAAACGGGTACTTAGAATAATGAGTGAAATCAACAACTATGTTCTGTTGAGTTTGTTGATTAAATGTACTGTTCCTGCAGCAAGTGGCAACACCAGGGCTATATGGCATTTATGTTTACCGAGGCATTACAGTCGCTGAGAGAGCACATTAAACCCTTCATTGAAAATGCTCTGTGATGGCCACTTTCCTCTTCTCCCTAAGCCTCTTTTGAGACAAGGAGGGTAATTATGATAATTCAGTTGTTAATTACATTTACATACATCAGGACGTGTAGAGTCGAGCCGGCAGTTTGCATGCATGGAGAACTCATTAAAGTTTGAGTATTTTTCATACCTCCTCTAACATACTCTTAATTGAGGCTTTCGTTGTTCAGCAAAACAGACACAAACTTGGAGCCCCCTCGAGTGTCGAGGTATCATGCTGGGGAGATTCCAGGGAAAAAGGCAGGAAAACAAACAGACGTGTTGACAAGAGGCCAGAGTTCAGGCGCACACAGCCTCCATTAAGACATCAACACTGACCTCCTTTAACAGCACAAGTCAAGAATCAGATTTCCCCCCCGGCAACCCCTCCCCAAAACCCAGAAGTTAAAAATCATAACCTAATCCGAACCAGCGCTCAGGGGCAATCTGAGCCTCTGACACCACGCGAAGTCAGGTCAAGATCCTTGTTTTCTCACTTCATACAGGAGCCTTCGCTGAGCTCTATGGGATAAGGTGGTGCTGTCAGGTAATTAGGCCTATTATCAGCTTGATGTAAGGTCCCTGTCTAATGACACGTATGTCGCCTCTCAACACTTCACAGATTAATTTAAGCCCCCTAACCGCCAGACAAGATTCTTCACTGTAATTGATCTCTCTTTACAGCTTTCAGCCATTCATCTACCTTGATTCACCATGTGGCACATAACTCACACACTTCAGCGTGGCGGTTTTAAAAATACTTTGTCACAATAGGACGACTGTTATCTCCTGATCTATTACACTCTTGTGAAGTTGATGAGGTAGCCATAGCAACACAACTTCAACTCCTAAGGTAATGAGGAGAGGATAACCAACATACTGAGCACAATACTTCTCAAATGTATTCCAAGCATTAGAGGGAAGTTCAGGAGGGCAGTGTTCATAATGGTTTTGGATAAGGCCTGAGATTAAAGAATTTGATAGGGTCCGAGCTTCAGCTGAAGAGAGTGCCTCAGCTTGCCTCATGGTAATAAAGAAGCCGGTTCTGTAGCGGTGAAATCCCTCTAGGAGCTATCCCTCATTCCAAGGTGAATCTGTAATTTCTGTCTGCAAATGAGCCCTTTCCCCAAGACTAACACAACCCTCTTTTCTTTATCACACCTGAATTGCATCCAAAATTAAAAGGCAGCCATCTGTGACTTCCTGTGCCGCAATCGCACAACAAAAGCATTACATAAAGATGATGCACCAAACAGAGATGGAGGAGATCTCACCTTCAGCAGGATCTGGTGGCCCGAAGTCCAGATCGTAGCGGAGGATGTAAAAGTTATTCCACACATAAAGCTGGTTGTCCCTGGGGTTGTAATCCACAGCGGTTATGTACTGGTACTGATTGGGGAAGAGAATGTCAGTGTATTCGCCCTGGCTCAGCTTGGTGTTGTAGATGTAATCAATTTGGCTTCTGCTGGCCTCGCTCTCATTCTCTTCATAGGTCGAGCGCACCACATGTAGCACGCCGCACACCATAAAGGCGTTGGAGGCAGAGCGTTTGTCATAAGTTGTTTCCCATGTGGCCTCAAAGCGTAGCGTGTATGGGTTGAGTTGGCTCACCACAATGCGTCCATTGTTCTGCTCCGTGGCATAGATTACCCATAAGCCCCTCTCGTCTACTGCCAGGTCAATGTCAGTCTTGCCACCCCAACGGTATGGCGAGGTGTCGTGATAGTTGGCGTTATTAACAATGGCCTCGCCACTCTTTATACGTGTGCGCAGGTCAAACTTGACAATGTTTCTTGTGCGTTCCTTGTTAAAGAAGATAGCACCATCATAAGCCACAAAGCCTGTTCCATCAACACGGTGTGGCAGTTTATAAGTGGTCGTCTGGCGACTGTTTTTGAAGTCCTCCAAAGAGGCGTACTCTATTAGGGTGTCAGTGCGGTACGGCGTCCAGGGCATGAAGAACACTTTATCTCCAGCCTGCAGAGGGTCTTTGCACCATGAACCTGCTTGTTGCTCTGCTTCAAACAGGAAGGTGGCAGCTCCTACACCCTTCAGAGTCCCAGGACAAATGAAAACTAGTGACAAAGAAGAGAGTGACAAAAACACAGTGAGGCAAAATATTACAAAGGCATAGAGCACATTTGTCTATGACACGCATCACTCTCGCTGCTGTACAATATAAGTGAAGGACAAAAAGATCAGGGACTGTGAATTTGGAAGAATATTTTTTTACTAATGCTGTGTACTATTGCTAATGAATAGTGGAAAAAAAAAATGAATGTGTCAGTGTAATCGGTATGAGAAATGTAAGGTTAAGAAAACTTGCATCAAGGTTCTGCTGCTACACCTAACAGGGACAAAACAAAATAAAATACAAACAAAAAAGGTAAAATCCTGCAAATGAAAGATATGGGAAATGGGAGAAGTTCACAGATTTATTTGTCTTTTTTTCTTTTTTTCATTTACCAGCCGGCTTTTGGCATCAAATGCCACATGAACAGTTGGGTATATGGACACACTGCACATGCATATTCACATGACTGAGGTCATAAACAAAAAATAATAAGGGAACAGACTTCACATCTTGTGATAAGAGTGAACAACAGGTTGTCAATGGTGGTGGCGGCAGCAAAGCAGAGGTAAGATGAAAGTGAAGGTTGGGGAAGTAGATCGAACAGTGGTAAAGGATTTTCACTACTTCTGTGGCAAAAGACAGGAGTAACCACTGATGGTTGAGGGAGGCTATGGCAAGGTTCCCATTTAGACGGGTTAAATTAATTGGTTCTGGATAGAAACGAACACACTGAATTCTTTTCTTTTCAAACTTGCATTTAGTCCATGCCAATCTCACTCAGCCATCACTGCTATTTCACATCACGTGCTATGGGTGCAGCAGAAGTAGGGCCAAGCAAACTACGACTAAGCCAAATAAGAATATATATAGACAACGATTTATTCTTCAAGGTTGAACACAGCGCTAAGTAAGAGTCCCTGAAAAAATAGACACCGAACAGTTGGTGTTTTTCTTTCACATTAAGAGAAAAAACTACATTCGATGACCGTGGATGTCATTTGAAATTCTGTTTTGGAATTCATTTGGACTCCATTGGTGCATACAATCCTCCTAAGGGTTTAGGATTTGACAGGAGAGGCAATCAGGGGGGAGGAGACGTGAGGGGAGCTGTACTCAACACCACAGAACAAGGAGCCGGAGGGGGGGTAAAGGACCAGACCACTCATTTACCTTTTTGCTCCACTTCTATTTCAGGCATTGGAAAAGAAAGCAAAAAAAGAATGCAAAAGGGAGAGAAAGGTTATCATGAGTCAACTACCAGGTACAAAAGAAGATATTAGTTGGAGGATATGACCATGAGATGAACTGCAGGGCTGTTGTAAGAAGAAAAGCTAGAAGAAAAGATGATGTTTGTTAGTGAAAGGCTTCTCATCCTAGGATATAAAGTCACACAAGTTATGGCTGGAGACAAGCAGCTACAATATGTGCAACGTTTTCCAGCACATTAAACTTTTCATTCCTATATCATCTTTAAACTGCTGACAAAATAATGTACTGGCCACTGTAAACGCAGAATAAATCCCTCCAAAAAAAATGCATGTCTGTTTTTTGAAACCCTGGACATATTTAGATGGATAACATTCATAGAGAAACAGCAAAGAAGTTATTTTTGGCATATTTATTGACTGAGGGTGGGATTTGTTCAAACTTTTTAAACACAAATCAAAACTTGATTCCAGCCCGCTCGCCTACACACATTAAACATGACACGGTGCATGTTACGGACCAAACTCTTAAATGAGCTAAACAGCACAGCAGCACATGAGATGACTGATGAACAGTCTGCCTAACGTGGAGTTTTTTTCAGCGGACTCTGCATACACTGGGTCAGGGGGAGAGGCTAGAGACGGTAAATGAAAAATTGAGAGTTAAAAAAATGAGAGCAAAGAGGTTAGTCAGGGGGAGCTGCAGAGGAGGTGAAAGGGAGGTCTGTTTGAAAGAAGAAAAAAAAAGAGTCAATATATCTGAAAATGTTTACATTTCATCAGTTTAATATTAAGTACTTTCACAGGAGGGATGAAACCCACAGCTGCTCTTAGGAGCCACTTGTAAACACCCTTTTAAGGCAGATTAACTCCAATAAGATGCCAGAAAGACTTTAAAATGGTGTAGAATTTCGACAACTCTCAAAGTACATTAAACCGAAACATTTTCGAATGGAAAGACTAGAGCCACCACCGTAACAGGATATTTGTTAATCTAAGAAAAGATGCAGAAAGAGCTCAAACATTTGGGGATTTTTACACTGTCTTACACTCTAATAAAATTAAAGCTCATTTCAGCCAAATGAAAAAAGGAAGCCTCACACTGAATGCTTTGCATTCATCCAGTCTTTCCTTTCTTTTACAATAAAATAAGATATAAATACATTTAATTTCTCAGTTATAAATTAATATCATGTAGTCTATATAACAGTCCTCATAAAAACGGTTGCCAGTGAAGTCTCAACATCCAGACTAGTGGAAAAAGGTTTTACTATTGATTTTTTTTTTATGTCAGAAATGAAAACTCTATTACCTCATAATGTAAGCACAGGACATTTAGCCTTGTGCTTTTTATTCCTACAATGACTCCTAAATAAAACATATTTGTGTATGCTCATAATCTTCATGTTAATTTTTTAATTTAACAAGGCATGAATTGATCCTATAGTAAATTTTATTGACTCCCATCACTTTCGTCAGACAGTTATATAAACATCTAAACTTCCTAAAAAAAATTTGATTATGACTAACACAATTAATATAGACATATGTACAATACAACTATTTTATTTTATTTTATTTTTCCTGATCTGGATTTACCATCCCTTTCAGTGACTCAACTCTTAAACCTTCAGCATCAATTAATAATAATTTACATAAAATTTCCTTTAACAACAGATCCTATAATCCATACAAATAAAAAGAAGACAGTAGCTACAGCATGTTTTTTACACTTGGAAAAAAACACAGCAAGAGTTCAGTATGAGATTTGGATGGCGATACTTACTATAAGGAACACACTCATACTGGACCTCTAAGTACTTGTAGGTGCCGGGGCATGGATCAGGAAACACATCAGAGCCAGTGACAACCACACACTGCGTACGGTTGTTGCACCTAGAGAAAAAAAAAGATTGACCAGAGATTTCATCATGACTACCCTTAGCAAGAGTACTCGCCAAAAATAACATTAATAACACAGGAGGGGAAAAGTTCATTGCAGCGCTACAATTAAAATGGATGAAATCCCAGGCAGGGCTGTCTTATACGAATTCTAGTGTAAACCTTGGCAGAGAAAGGATTGAAAGCATTAAGAAAGAGTAAATGAATGCAAATTAATGTAATAATGAGTAACAGAGACAGAGCAGCTATAGGCATGTTAAGAATTAGTGATGGTATTTCCTTTAACAACGTCTTCATACCGCTATTGAAAGGGAAGACATTCATTAAAACACACATGGCAGGTGGCTGTGGCATGCAGTGGACCGGAATGGCGGCCTCTGGTGAACAGAGCAGCTCCGCCGCATGTGCGCGACAAACACGGTGTGAATGTGTTATTTCTGCAGGAAGTGATTTCCCTATTAGTATATAAATGGAGTCCCGCAGCGAAATAACAGTTTGATGTGTGCTTCACGTAAGTGTGTGTGTGTGTGTGTGTGTGTGTGTGTGTGTGTGTGTGTGTGTGTGTGTGTGTGTGTGCATGGAGATGTTTCTGGCGGTGAAAAAAGTTCAAGTAAATGAAAAGGGAAGAGGGGGTTCGGGTAGGAACAGCAGAGGACGGAGTTTGTGTAAATACTGTATAGGGTGAAATTGGCTCCGCTTCAATCAAGCTCTCTCGAGGCCGAGGGATTGAGAATAATGTCAGCAGTAACAGAGGCAAACAAGAAAAAAAAATTGGCACCAAAATAGGACATTCAACAATTTGCAAGCCTGAGATAAATATTTCACAAGGTCAGTAGCAGTCATGCAAGTTGGACATACATTTCAACATTGGACATAACTTTCAAAGATCCATTAGTAATTCAAGAGGTTTTCTGTCGCTATAAAATAGGACTGCGCTGCACAACATCCAAATTGAAAACCACACAAAGCCTTGACGGTGCACTTTCAGCAATGCAGGATGTTAAAATAATGAATCAAAAGACAAATGTGTGTACATTAACCAGGCTTTACTTTTCAAACCTCGCTCTATATCCTTTCTTAAAACTCTCCCTTTGATACTAATGGATTATTAAACATTATATGTGAATAAAAAAAAGGTGCAAAGTCCATTATGAAGTAAGAAAAAAAAAAAAAAAAAAAAGAATCGATAT
>JAPTYQ010000010.1:18497517-18536839 GCA_029814465.1 Ostorhinchus cyanosoma
AAAATTATCATTGATGGACAGAAGATGATAGCAGGCTGCAAGATAGAACATTTAATTCCAAGTTCGTAGTCTGCAAATCACACTGAGTCATTCTACCTGGACTGGTAAGTAATAGCTGAAGTAGAAATAGTGTGCAGTAGTCTTTTTTTTTTATTATTATTCTACTTTCTCCATCATACCTCTAAGGAATTTTTACTTTTCACTTGATTTATTTGACTGATATAAAATAATTACAATTCCCACACTTCAAATATGCCAACCTTTTTATTTAAATACATTTTTAGGTTTTTACTTATTTTCATTGCAGGATTTTCTAGAGGTGTATTGCTGGATTTTTTTATTTTTTTTTTTTTAATTTTAATTACTATTAAACATGGAAACTTTAATAAGAATAAGTCTAAAATGTATCCATTTTATCTTTGGTCTTTCTTATTTCTTAGGTGTCAGGAAATTTAGCAGTTAATACTCTAGTACGTTCATGAGCTAGTTGTTAAATTTGCAACTCTGCTGTGAAGTGCTGGATGTGCAATGGGTTTATCACAGCTTTTTTGCTAAAAACAGCTGCCGACCATCTGAAAAAAACGAACACTAATGGAACCTGTGAATTAAAACAGAAAACTGGTAAAAAATCCTGCAAAACAGGATGATTTACAGCCAAAACGCTTGAAGTTGAGAGACACTAAAGGCACAGCTTCATTCCAAGTGTTCTCTTTTACACATGACAGATCATTTCATCCACATTAAGTCTAAAAAGTATTGATTAGTGCAGCTTTAAGAAGATCTAAATACTTCCTCCACCCTTGTTCCTTTTAAGTTGTAAAAATTTGCTCAATTCATTTCATCAATCATTTATTGTACTTTAATTTTTAAGCTTCAGCCTTCAAGAAAAGGGAGGATGCTGTTGCTAAGCATTTTGACATGGCTCTTCTGTTTGAAAGAGCTGCTGAAACTGCAGCATGTACTCGAAAATATTTTTTGAGCACATAGTCATGTCAGGGAAGTGTTGTCCTGCTTGCTTTTTATCTAACAGCTGCACTCCTGACTAGCTAAAAGATTTATTCTGTCAATTTTACTGGGTCAGGTAATAGGTGGCCCAGTGAAATGATGCAATGCAACTCAGCAAAACAACCTTCCTGGTATTATCTTCTTGTGTATGAACAGGTTGTGTACCAGCACCAGTGGGGACAGAGAGGTGGAAGGATCAAGGCAAGAAGAGTGAGAGGCCAGGTATGCATCTATTTACACGAATGATAACCTGATTCCAACACAGGTCCAGTAACAACAGTTTCCTTCGGTTTCTTCATAAATTTTTCTAGTCACATATTTTGTCTGCAACCAGCATTTCACTTGACAAAACCCTCCAATGCAGATGTTGAAATTATGTAGTTTGATTCCTGTCTGGTTGTTTTCATTGTGAAATTGGGCTGCTTTTGTTGCAATTTCCAAACCAACAAAAGTGCCACTTTGTGCAGCAGACTTCCCATTGTTCGCATCTCTGCGGTCTTGTTTAATATGTTTATTTATCTGTCTGTGTTGCTATTGGCTTTTGTTAATCTTCCCCATATGGGCAGTGTATTGTCTCCTTTAATGTGATGCAGTAAAAAAAAAAAAAAAAAATCCTTGTTTTAGTTTGCTGCAGAGTGGTAGACGACTAATCAGGATCTTCCAAAGCATGGTGAATACTCTAACTGCCTTGGTTATCACATCAACCTTAATTATGGTCAGGAGCCCAATTCCTCTGATCTGAATCATTAGAATAATTGTGGTTAAGGGTTTGTGGTACAAAGTCTTCTCAAAGCTTTCCCTTACACAATGCCTCCAGGGGATCTTCGATGGAGATAAGTTTGAAGTGCAGCTCAGGCAAGCGAGACTCTGACATGTCAGCAGATGTGATGCACAATAAAGCAGGTTGCAGTCAATCCGAGGGGCATGGACGCCGTCAGCAGGGTGTTACTGCGTTAGGGAACTGAGACTGTGCTGTAAATTTAGAAAGACATGATCTACTCCTGAGCTGTTTTATAGAGGTGCATCTCACAGGAGTAAATACAGAAGAGAATCGAGGCAGGAAAAAACCCAGAGGTGTAAGATGGTGGGCGATGATGTTCAAAAGCTCGCTTACAGGGGCCAGGTTAGGACAGAGCAGTGCATTTGACGATGAACTGTGCTGGTTACTATTTATGAATAGTTCATCCAGTGCCCTTTAAAAATACACACACCTCTAGGGGTAAGCAGAAGTTGAGTTGAAGTGTTGCTGTGCTGTCGTTTGACAGCAGAACAGCATCCTGTGAGAGGGTAACTGGGATAAAAAGCATGATGATGGGCATTGCTCACTACCTGAGGCAAAGCCACTTCAATGCAGTACAAGTATTTGAACAAAGCAAGCCCAATGTTCCAGATAGGGAATTAAGAGGGTGTTCATGTGACTCGCAGTCTCTCTGTGGTACGCTGATTATCACTCAAACAGCAGCAACAAAACTGGGCTGGTGTGAAGAGCTGTAGCACATGGTTGTCAATTCCTGCCTGTCAAGAATTAGCCTGTGCCAAGTTTTATGTATTTGAAAATGCCACCTACATAATCTAGTCAATGAAGGAGCCAAAAGATTTAAAAGGTGCGACATGTTGAGTAATTGTCCGTTGTGTAGGTGGCTGGAGGAGATTGTAAAACAGAATTTCTTATGTGTGGTAAAGTCACACACAGTTTGGAAAAAAAAAAAAAAAAACATACACCCCTTGAGGTCCATTCCTTGCCTCCCCAGCTCCTGGTTATATTTGTGAAATAAGATCCCTGGTCTCCCCAGCTTTTTACCTTTGTGATATAATCTTGTAGGCATCGGGGAGGTAGCAGTTGACGTTCTCCATCTGGAATGGGTCAGCGTCGCAGATCTTGTCGTCAGTTCGGCCGTAGTTGGCCGTCTCAATCATAATGACATCACTCCCCGGGCAGCGGAGATCAATTGCATATCCTTCGCATGAGAGCTCTCTCCTGACCAGCCCGAAAGGCAAGGCTGCACGGCTGAACCCTGTCAAAGGGCGAGACACACAAAGACAGAGGAAAAACTTAAGCAAATAAAATTAATGACTTAAAGGGATCACTGCTGCAATACAATAAGACCACACATCATGCCGTAAAAATCCACTGGCAAAAAAGTCAATAGGCAACAGCAGTCCAATGTTTACCGCAGTTTTAAACAGGCGAGCCATTACACACGATACAGGAATAGGGAAAGACGAAACAATTCATCTCTCCATCTCGCTGTGGTCTTGAATGTTGGCTTTGACATCAACTCGAAGTCACTGGAGACCAATGGTAACCTCATAAATTCTTGAGCAAATACAAAGGCTACAGAGCATCAGAAAGGCCTCCACCTCCAGTTCAGCCAAACATATCTGGACTGAGAATAGTTTGTTCTACAGTCGAACAAGCCCCCCTCATTTGTTTCTTTTTCTTTACTTGCTCTGTAAAGTAAGATAGAGGAAAAAGGCCGAATCCTGGCAGAATGGAGTGTAATATAATCCATTTTACAGTGTCGGCGATCGAAGAGGGGACTGTCTGGAGTCCACACAGGAGGAAAAATCTATACATGGAACACAACAGATGGGAGCGCTGCCAAATAGCTCTACTTTGGGGGGAAATTAACTATTTCAATCAGTCCTGTCCTCTCTTTCGGCAAATTAGGATGAAAGAGTTTTCATTTGTGTTTCCTTTTTCTTTTGGAGTAATAAAATGTCATGTTGTGAATAGGATGTAACTTGTGAAAATCTGGTAAGGAAAAGAAAGAGATAGATCCATTATCAGGGCTTTAAATGATCCACAGAAAAAAAATGTAACTGTCTGCAATTCTGAGAAAACAATTAGGTAAAATCTAAGTAGAACATGCAAATGTGTTCCATTTAAGAAGTGCAAGCAGAGCACTGCATGAACTGCCAATAATCGCCGTTGTTTGCAGCAATGGTGGGTCCCTGAGGGGGCAGCTACCATTTGTATTTTCTGCACTGCTCTCTCCTAATTAGCCCTCCTTTCAGCATGTTACCTTTTCCATGCTCCCATTGGCTCCCATGCATTGTCATGTACTAACACTTACCACCCTGGGTTCATTTTGCCCCCTCACTCTAATTATCCTCACACTTTTGACAGTCAGGAGCTGACGCAATTAGCATTGTTTGAGCGGCTCCAAGTTGAAGTGATTCCGGCTTGAAATTCCTCCCCTGAAACTCCGACCCACATGTCTGCAAGTCATTTTAGCCTGCTGTGCCTGGCTCAGTTATAATGATATTCTATGTCAGTCTGCACATGTCACCCTGGCAAACAAAAAAAAAAAAAACTCAGACATCTGTGAAACATACATAGTTGAAAATCTAATGTGGAAGTCAGCGCATATTAGGAGAAACTCCTGCATATACTAGCTGTAGTAGAAGTATAACAAAATATGAAACTAATGGTATAAATTCTCTGGCATTCAGCCACTAGACATTTCATTACAGTACCATGATCTATCTAATGGCCAGTAGATTCTGCTTAGCTGGACTGTTTATCACCTCATTAGGAGACGTCAGGGTAGCCAAACCATAAGTGGAGGCCTGTGAGGTCACTCCATCTATTCCAATAACCAATACAATTACCCAAACCTTTCAGAAAACCTGTCCAGAGTGGTGGATGATAAAACACAGAGGGAAGTCGCCGGCTTTACTGCGAAGACTAATGATCATCCCGCCTGCCATTTCTCATGGAAGGAGTGACGGGTTTATCACGGCCGCTACATAGAGCAGACAGAAAGAATGCATTTCATGGGGTTTTGAAATTCTGAACTGAGACAACCTTTTGGTGAAAGAAAAAAAAAAAACTGACGGACACACAAACGAACACCATCTGCCTTTGTATCATCCTTTTCCTCTCTGCCCATTGGAGACTCCCACCATTTATCATGGCACTATGATGTGATGGCATGCTGCTGTCAACAGACGGCTAGCAATTGATTAGACTTGTGCCTCACCAACCTCCTCCTTTTTGCTCGTCCATATAGATCACTTTGGTCATAGGCTAACACTACATCAATTAGGGGGAGTATCTAGACAGTAGTGGTGGCCTAAAGAACAAATTGCTTCTTTTCCAAACTGCGGATAGTCTTGGACTCATTAATGACTGTCTTGTCAGCTTGTAATTGGGCAAGTAATGACAAATCTGTCGAAAAGGTTAATATATATATAAAGGAGCTTTTTGCTCTGTATGAGAAAGAGGAGTACAGAATTCAAAAGAAAATAGTCTTGGTTGATTTAACTGGATGTTGCATAAAATATCATGATTTAAGCCAAGAGAGAAAACCTAGTGACAACAAAAGTTTCTGGATCTTGGTATTTTTCAGTGTTGATTTTTTTTTCTTTTTTGGTTTAAACTAGTTATGCGAGATTGTGGAAAGAGAAGATTGTTTGTGTGCACAAATGTCAATGTCTTACGGAGGTATGAAAAGCTTTTCATCTTGCGTGCTGTGCTTTGTTTGACTGCTCAACTTTGCAGCAGTCGAAGACTGCGACAGAAGGGCACCAGCTGCAGAGAAAACGGTGTCAAGAAAAATGGAGGAAAAATCCATAGCACAAACCGTGTGTGAGTATAAGAAAAGGCAAGGCTGCTCAGTCTTTATCAGTACGTCTGATTAACATTAAATTACACAATCAGTCAGGGAATTAAAAATACTCTATATAGAACATTTAGTCAAATCGCCATGGTAACCACTTTGACTTAGCTATAATTGGCTGTGATCCCTATTCCTAGCCTTGTTGACACAATGCCTTATCATGCATTCTGGTCAGTGAGTGACTGTGAGGGAAGTAGCTTTTCAAATTCCTCCCCCTGACCTGCTTGCTAAGCCTTCTATTGAGCTCAAGAGAGCAAAGCAAGGGCCAGGACCGATTCTCAATATGATGCATTCTGGGAGTTTTCCTTCTTCTCCAGTTGACAGCCTATAATTCACTAGTGACAATCCCACCTCATAATACATATTTTGTTTTCTATCAACACCCTTGAAATTGGAAGTGGCACTGTGGCTCAGATGGGTGCATCTGAAACCATCCACGGAGTTACAGTCTGTGGCTTTTAAAACCCTAGAGATGAAACGAAAGATAATGGAGGTTTGGTGTCGAAATATTGCCATTTGGCACCTGGAAGCACCAGACCATAACGCACATGTTGAGCTTCATCTTTGCTTGAGAGCACAGTTGTGACCAACCTTTAACCCTACTAACTCCACTGTGTCAAGACACTGGACTGTGGGAGAAAAAACTGGAGGAATGTTTGATCAGCCTAAAAAAAAAAAACTGGGCCATTTTTGGAGGGTAGACAGAGTGGCGAGGGCTGGCACAGACAGAGAGCAAAGGCGTTGGTTGACGCTTGTCATCCTCCATTAAGGTTCTTTTGATTGGCCTTTGAAACGGTCCTGGAAACGGCAAACAGCTGCATGCAAATGGCCCTGTTTCCCCACGGCTGGCCCCCATTGTTCTGGGCTTGGGTTTGACAGGGACGCTTTCTCTGCAGCATAAAGGAGGGTGTAGCCTTTAGTCAAATAAGAGTGCCCCCACCGTGGTCACAGCAGGACCACTTGAAGATTGTTTGTCTTTTTATGTTGTTTTATTCCTGATATTACTGGTAGCCAACATCTTTGGAAGAAAGAGCAGATCTTAGAGTCAAGCTTTTCCTCCAACAGCGGGGGATGCCTCTATAATCCAATATCCGGAGTGGTCATTGCATGTTTTCTCTGGTGAGGTAAAGATTTTCAATGGGAACACATAAAGTGGGGTAAAAACAAAATTAAAAACATATTTGAGTTCTTAAAATCAAGGAACAAAGCGTCATCAGTTTTGTCTCTTTTTCCAGACTCTTTGTTCTTTATTGTAGTTCTTGTAATCTGTTCGGTGTTACATTCTGATTCAAGGCCAAAGGAAAAAAAAATATGGCTTAAAAGGAAAAGAAAACACAAGACTGATGTAAACCTTTTATGTATTAAACTGAACACTACGTTATCCATGTACTTGTCTCTTCACTGACAGACTAAATATTCTAAATAGTGTAGGAAATATTCAGTTTCCATTTGCACATCCTTAAATTTGTGACATAACCATTGTTCCTGCTTAAAATGTGCAACACAAGCTCCCAAATGCAGCGCATGACCTCCTATCAGATGTGAGAGATACACAAAGGTGGCAGATTAGAACGGAGATTTGGGATTCGCAAAAAATAACACCTGCTTTTCGAGTACAGACAACACCCAAAAACTCTTCACTACGCCGTGACAGCTCATATTTCATTTCAGCTGTCGAAATGCGGTGAAACACTGAAAATCTAGTTGGACATATGGCACCATATCCCATGACACTTTAGTCCCAGCTCTGGTCCACCTTGCTGGGAATTGTTTCTAAAGACAGTGTCAGACAAGACCACAAACCCCGGGGCTACACCCGCCTTTCCCAGACTGCTGCTATCAGACACTCTTGATTCCGATATAAGTATTCTAAAATAGCACTGGCAACATAGAACTCAGTCCATTTGTGGTTACATGAAGCGCTCTAACTCGTATCCCTTTTCTCTTTCTTGTGATACATGAATTCAGTGTTGCCACTTCAAATTCCAACCCACCATTTGTATTCATTGCCACTGCCTCTTCTCTAATTCATCTTGTGAATATTTTCTTGACTTGGGGAAAAAAAAAAAAGCAGTGGGAGGGAGAAGAGGATAACATGCACCATAGCATCACAAGTGTAAAAGTAAAAGGAAGGCTTTGTCATATTGCAGCGGTTAGACATGACAGACCCTGCTTCCTCCTCTTAACTCTTCAGGTGGGTCCATTTGGACACAGCTGTAGTTCCCATTATTATGCTTTGTGCATGAGTGTTACATTTTATCTTTAACTTTAGAACAAAAAGCAAAGAAAAAAGCCATTACTTTTATCTGGCTTTTATTGTTTTCATTGCTGTCATTTATTCTTATTGAAATACTATTCTAACACTTCACCCCAAGTGCTACTAGGAAAGTAAGTAAAGCAAATCATAGAAATTCCCCATAACAAAAAGAAAAACGTAGCCTCAATGGAAAGAATAGTTATGATTGTGAAAATAAGACAAAAAGACAAACCGCTTCTTCAAATATTTCACCTGCATGGACCATTTTGTTTAACAAATGTACAGAAACCATTGTCTGAAACTGCACAACATAGGATATGTTTAAGTTTTGCCCCAACCAATGCATAGTAGACACAGTGGATTATTTTGCTTCCACTGAACAGGCCGCTCAGCTGCAGAAGACTGCCAATGAAGAATTTCTCTCATGGGAATGAGAACTAAAGAAAAAAGCAAAGTGGAGGCTGTAATGACTGTGTCTTAATTTGGCTGGTAGAATCAAGGTTTTCTCCTCTGTCGATTGGCTGGATGATCCCTGACCCTCTGGGTGCACATCAAAGAAAACCGGCAACGAAAGAGGGGAGCATCATTATATTACTAATGCATATAATCCTCTAAATGCAAAGAAGGTCAGTGCTTAATATGAGTCATGACAGGAATAATTCAGTTGAAAAGACATGACCAGATCTAATGTCTTCTTTTGTTAAGTGTGTGGACACATCACTTGGATTAAAGAAAAGTATAATTCAGCAACTTGTGTGTATACACAGGAAACAACCCTTTATAAATGACACAAATAGCTGTCACTGAGGCTAAACATTCACAGAAAAAGAAATGTTTGACTTGGAAGATGAAAAAACCTATATGCTCTCAGGAGAGTGCCTTTTTGACAGAATTAGTTCATTTCTTGTTCAATGTCGAATGTATTGTTGCATCTCTTTATGCATGGGAGTTGATGAAACATGCAGAAAGAGGTGTGTTAGTGAAACTCTCCCAGGTGTAGCAGAGTTTTAGTTTCACAGGTCTGATCTACCCTGAGTGATGCTTAACTCCCCTTAAAGCCCATATTTTACCCTTGCACTTAAAGCCCAGCTGGATTTTCCGCTCAAGAAAATGTCTCAGAATAAGTCAGGTGCCTCCCTAAGGGTGGGGATGGAGAGGAAAAAGGGGGGAGGATAAAGCTGAGGACTAGAATGTGGGGGAGGAGGAGGAGGAGGTGGGTTTTTCCTCCATCACATGCCTGTGTTTCTGTTCTTGTTTGCTGGGGCAGAGTCTCCCCATTTCACCCGGTTAATCAACCCCCCACCCTCCACCCAGCCCTGCCTGTACAGAGCCTCACCCAGGAGGCTTACGCAGTACGTCACGCAGACAGGGTGTCAGGAGAAGCTGCAACTGGAACACGGATTACATGAATAATGAGTCAGAGACTACAAGGATGGCTAGAAACAGAGATCGGGGCCTTGTGACGACAGAGAACAGACAATGCTGATAACACAGGCTTTATCTTCATGCAGATGTAAAGTCAGCAGTGTCCTTAACACAGTCACATTATCACTTTCAATAGGCCTCAGTTGATTTTGCCTCTTCGCTTTTACACAATGGAGACAAACCTGAGTGCTACAGTTCAGGATGTCTTATGATGACGGTCATTACAGCACTGTCTTAGCAAACACAACCCATTTTACCGGTTATAGCTAGTGACGGTACGCATGAAAAAAAGAAAGAAAAAGTCTTTCATGTTTCCTTTTTCATTCTGACATACGTTTTTCATCTACTGTACGTCATTGCACATTAAAATGCAATTTTTAATGCAATTAAAGCAGATTCTGTGCTGGCTTACATTAATGGCCGATACTTATCTGTAATGTCTTCGGGACACATCCTGAGCTCCTGCTAACTATATTCATCCAGCTTTAACCACTTTTGCAGAATGGATACAGAGCAGGACTGAACATGCAAACATTTAAAACTTGTTGGTTACACCCAATGTTGGGAAAGTTAGTTTTGAAATACAATAGGCATAATAAAATACAGATTAGCGACTACCCTGTTAAAATATAATAACTGATGAAGCTGTTTAGTTACTTCAAAGTAATTGAAGTTGTTATATTTCATAGTTTGTCATTACTCTTCTGACATATGGCTTTAACTGGGCAATAAAAAGTCCTAAGACATATTTAAATCACGCACAGTCATATAAAACTCAAACAGTGACATCTTTGTAACCACAGAGATTTTGATTAGTGATTGTACTGTTATTACACATTCATCTGATTACAATTAGAATAATTTTCTGACAGTTTCATTTTCAACACTGGTTACACCTATTTGGATTTATATTCTGGCCCAGTTCAGACCTTACACTGACATGCGACCAGAGCATTCATGTGGACCTCCAATGCGAGGTGTGAAAACGCTAAGGGCGTTCCGAGATCTGTTCACTCAGAACACATTAAGAGCTGGTCTGGGACACATATGTCTACATTCTTTAGCAGCGTGAACATGAATGTGTCCTGGAATGGATACACAGACGTCATCTGTGTACACTGAGCTCAGCACAGAACAAGCAATGTCTCACTAGTTTTTTTTTCTAAAGGTGTGATTTTTTTCCAAAAAGCCCTTGAAGATCAAGTATATTACAGGAGCATGTGTATGGTGGTGCATCAAAATGATACTCCACAACTTTCCGCAGATTCATTCATCACTAAAGTGTATGTCAAGCAAGAGAAGCTGATAAAAGAAATAGAATTGTCTAAAATGTCATATCGATATTTTAGGGGTATCGATTGATTCACAAAATCACTTCATGTGGAAAATATTCCAACCAAATAGCTGCCAGCAGCCCTTGAACCACTGTGAATCATATTTGAAAAGAAGCATTTTCTCTCCAGCCTGTTAAACATAAAATGAAAGTGTGTGCTATGTTTTAAGCTACAGTTGAGCTTAATCATTTACATATAGAGCAGAGAAATAAGATCCAATCAAAAATGATCACTCAAGATACATTTGTAGACACGTTCTACTTCCAGGTGTGCACGGACATTCTTGGAGCTGGCCGCGACCGTGATCAGATCACTCAGGACGCATTTTAATATAACAGGACTGAACTGAACAGGGCCTTGGAGTTTATAGAGACAAACGTGCTGCTAGCTCACTGCGTATCCACTCACGTACTGTATGATGTGCCAGGGGAGCCTACAAGGACTTTAATGTACAGTAGCTCTGAGCTCTTTCAAAGACCGTACAGTAGCTTTCTCAAAGATTTGCCAGGATTGTCAGCGAAAAAAAAAAAATATATCCAGGTACATTCCTTGGCAATAACCTTCAGCTATCTCTGGAACACTGACCACTTTGATTGACTTGAGTGTGATGACCTTGCCCCGTTCTCTTTCACCAGCATTCCGGTCAATGCGAGTACAAAACAGGAGCAGTGATAAGAGATGCACAGATGGGGAGATCTTGATGACAGACAGTTTCCTGCCCCTCATCTTCGATGAGGCCATTGTGCCTCGCACACTCAATGGGGGTATGCGCTACAAGAGGGGTTCAATACTGATAGCGTAAAGCAAACAAAAACTCTCTTTGTGCTTCACTGTTTCTCTGACTTTTTTCATGCTGCGTACTTATTCAATTTCCTGCACGGCAGGAGAGGGCTTCCTTATCTTAGACTGTTTATACCTGCAAATCGACTGGTGGCCTTTTGTTTGCAGGTGACCCACCCTGAGGTGACATTTAATTCCTGGACACAAAAATGTGTGGTCATGCTCTATGGCACAGACTCTAAGCCTGAGAAGATTACTAATACAGTGAATGCAACATATCTGCATTCATGGCTTGTAGTGGAGCTAGTCGACAGACGCAGAGAAAAGCCCCAACACACATCATTACACTGATTGAATCATATGTGACTGTTACCCGAGCGAAAGTGAGTGAAATGAGCAAGAAGCCACGGGAAGGTGAAACACAGTGAAACCATTTTAAAATTATATTCAAACATCAGCCCCTTTATGTTATTTTCTCCTCCTGTGAATTAATAGGACACATCAGAAACTCTGTGCACACTCTAGAACACACACTTGAGTCACAACAAACACAAAAGCACATTTACTGAATCCATCATAATTTCTTTTATTGATTGCCATCCTTTCCCCGCTGTCAACTTTAGTTTTAACACCAACATCTACTGTGTAAATTATAACTAACAGCAACAAAAATGTGAGACCTGAGCTGTTATGACATTTCTGATATGAAGTGAGGAAGACAGGTAGAGACAAATGCATCATTTTGGACAATTTTCATGCTGAGTAAATATAATTGCAGCCTCTCTGTCTGCTCTTTTTCTAATAATAAGTGGGTTTTTGTTCAGATGGCCTTCATGTTCTTTTAGAGACATGATGTGTCTCCAAAATCTGTTCCCCTTAACATATTAATACTTAAAATGTACGTCATGATTAAGAGGAAAATAGCTGTGGCAGTGCTAAAAAAAAAAAAAAAAAATCACTGCCGCATTTATTTAACAGGCTCACAATCTGCTTTTATTATCTTACCACAATGTCCCTGTAGTGCTAAATGTTATATTCCTCCTTTTCTTTTTGTGCATTTGTTTAGCTCTTGTACTTTTTGTTCAAGTGAAATTACTTCCGACATGCCTCCGAGCTATTTTTAAGTATTGGGTGAACATTTAACCACACCAGAATCCGACAGGTTCTTGTTGCCTGCTTCAGCACTTTTGTCTCTGATCCAAACCTGATTTATGTTGTTGGCAAACACCTTCCTACACACAAAGAAAAGAAAAGTCTACGCTGTTCTATAGTGTAGACTTGATTTTACTTGAAAGCCTCCTGCTTCCTCTCAAGATTAAATGCATTACTTTGTTATGACAGCTGAACCCTCCTGTAAAGCAGTGACTTACACGAAGCAAATCCAAAAGTTTAGATTTAGGAGGCATACTACTTGGTTGTACTGTGACTGTAAGCTGGACTCATCTATTATTTGAATTAGGCTGCTGCTAGAAAAAAACAAGTGTAGACAGCATTTAAGAAATGAAAGAGCGAGGAGGGCATCTGGCCCAGTGTTTATACAACTTGTTACCATAAGGGGTGTGAATTGAATGGCTCGGCGATGCTGCGAGCAAGTGAGATTTAAGGCACGCTTAACAAATGAAATCAAACTGTCAGAAACTGTGGCTCCTTGCTCATTAATTTTAGTGTTCGTTCATCAGCTAGCCATATAACAGCGACTTTTACAATCATGTCTAATCACACAATAAAAGCACAAACCTCTCTCCTAAAGGAAAAGAGACTTACTCTCACATATTGCATGGAAATATTCTTGCTGCTTTTGCTTTACCAAAAACGCACTCAGGAAATCGCTGTTGCAATAAATCTAGGATGACCCTATCAAGGGTGATATTGTATTTCATTTCCTCTGAGTGAAATACTGATCCTGGAGATTCATATAACTCTGGTTCATTTCAATTTCATGTTCTCTTATGATTCCAAATTTTCCAGATTTTCAGCTATTATTAAAACAGCATACTGTTACACAACAAATATATATTTTATGATGCAGCGAGTGCACATAAACGAAAAATCTGCTCAGTGCTCATTTTATATGGCAAATTGCTGATGTAACTCTATAGGTAAATATAAAAAACATGTCAAACTGAAAAATATAGTGATTTATGTGGTTCAATACGACTCCCAATCGGCAGGCATGTCCATTTAATCCAGATGACGAACCCCTGCCTTATTTCTCCAAATACTTCCAGTTGGGTTGAATTTCAATGCGATACTGATATATTACATTTTTTTCTCCTCTATGCTTGTTCTCACTACACAGATTGACCAGTCATCTGTGAATCTCCCATGGTTTAGCTGATAATTCATGATCGCCCTGCCATAGACCCGCAGCATTCAATATGAATTATAAAATGGCAAGCCAAGCATATCAATGGATGACAGACTGGATGTGTATGGCCCGAGGCCAGAGAGGAGTTAGAGCACAATAGCTTCCCCATTCACTCAACCCCAGGACTGGAAATACCAGTGTGGCACAAAGGAGGGGGGGCTCCGTCAGCACAATGTATGGCACTGCTTGAGATAAATGTTGTGCTGAGACATGTTGTTAACCTTTATAACCTTTTAGGAAGAAACACAAGCATGCTGGTATGTTGAACCGGAGCATATTTCCCAATCAAGAAAATCACCCTTAAAGAGAGTGAGAGCAATATGGGCTGATATTACACAAAATCAACAGAAATAACCGAGTAGGAAATCTTTTTTTAGACGCCTATTGTTCATTTTGCATTTTTTTCCATATATAATGCTGGTGCTTGATTTTTAAACACTGCATATTAAAGTCTCTTGTTAACACAAGCTAAAACCGAAACAAACACAGCCTCTTACTGTGATCACTCAGATATGACAGAGCTATCAAACAAAAAACACTTTATCATTATATATCCCTTTCATGCAAAATTTAGACACAAAGGCTGATGTGCTGCTCTCCTTTTGGCATTTAAACACGGGAGCCAACTAAAATGTTGACACTGACTACACGACATAATCCCCTAAATCTGGCTTTCTCTACTTTAAAGACTTGAATAACAGCTTTTATTCAGTCACAGCAGGTATGTGCCTGTGCACTCGCCCCACCTTTGCGGGTTGCTCCTTTTGAATCTGGCTGTCTTCTTTCATATCTGCAGACTGGGCGGTCTGAAACATCTAAAACAAAACTGATACCTGCGTGACCTAGTTTACTTTTGCAGGAGCGTCATTTTATAGATCTGTTATATAATGGCACAAGGATGTGGATGAAATGGAGCACAAATAATGAGAGCTCGGCATACCTCATACAGAAAATATATAAAAAAAAGGCATAGTGTGAGTTTTTCTTAACAATATTTTGAAAAGGTGTCAAAACATTTGACATAATTAAATGGAATAACACTTCAGAGTAAATGCAGAAATAAACAGTGTGTTTGAAGATTAATCCAGATATTCCTTCAGTTTCTGAGCGAGTCTGTCAATATCCACAACTCAGGTTCATTTCTCCCATTGGTCAGAGAAGTCAAACCAGAAGAGAGAGTTCAATGTCAATGAGCATTTCAAAGCGTGGGGAATGTTTTGGGTGAAAACGATAACCTGATTATCCTTTCTCCTGGTGAGAGACAGGAGGTAATTATCAGGTGGAGTTTGCATTGCAGGGACTCGGGTGGAAACACAGATCATAAGACCGGGGATGCAGGCCCTCAGGCTGGACAGGCTGAAGGTGAGTGGCATGTGGATAGAATCAGATACTTATTTTCAGCGGGAGCCACACACACACATTCCTTTATTGATGGATGGGCAAATATGCATTCTTACGGATGAGGGTCCTCGCATCAACTGAAACCCAAAACCATGACTTTCTGCATACCAAAGCAGTATTCCTCTCTAAGATATTCAACAGGACTATGCAGCTCAGTCTAAGCCAGGCCAAATCAAAGACCTTTCCTTCAAATGCCTCAGTAAGATTTTTAAGCAATAATGCTAATCTACAAAAAAAAAAAAAACTTGAAAGACTGCTGGGATAGCCTGGTCCATAGCAATCCATCTTTGTTAACAAATTGCATACCGCAGCCGGATCTAAAATAAAACTGGAAGAGAAATCTATCACAGAACACAACAGCAAGAAGGGAAAAAAAGACAAAATCCAAATTGAATAGGAAGCTCCCCAAAATAATGTGCCTCAACAGCTATCTGTAATCAATGCCTGGCACACAAGCATGTGATTTTGGGTTACTTTGTTTCCCTGTACAATGTGACTGAAAAGGGAAAAATCTAATCATCATCATTAAGCAGACATACCAGCATAGTGGTTTTGATGGGCACGTAACAGAAGGGAGTGTTTTGTGACAATACTTGTAATTACAGCCAAATGGACTAATCAAAAGTGGGAGAAGGAACCAGAAAAGAGCCTTGGGATGTCATTGCAGACAATTAAAAACACTGACATTCTTTCCCAGTTCCTGCACCTGGCACTCATTCAAGTGCGTTGCCTCTGATGGTTCCAGGTATATTAGGCTGTTCACCATGATCTGATTTAGGTAAAAATTAAAAATGTATCTATTCTCAGAGGCATCACTCTGACAGAGAACACAGAGTTATGAAGCTCATTGTGCAGAAAAGGAGCAGTTATGAACCTTTAGGGCAAGGACTCTGACACTTTGTTTGAGAGTTGTTCTAGAAGTAAAGAAAAGTGTCAGTTAAAGTGTCGATGGGCTGTGAGGTGTCTTCAATGAGTTCTGTGTCTGAAACACCTTTTTCATGCTCCAAGGGTAAAACCACTGAAGAAGAACTCTGCAACCTTGCTACATAACAGCTCTTCATTTCTTTTTTGTGGCAGTAACAATGTGTGCTAATACATTCAACAGATTCATACGCTGCATAATAGGTCGATTCTTCAAGGGTTGACCAGAATCACATTAATAATGCTTTCTGCCACAAAACTCCATGGTAACTCACCTTGTGAAGAGTGAACGCATAAGAGAAGGAGCAGGAGGCAGTGAAACACTGGACACCTCCACAGTGCAGAGGCCATTGTGTGCTGTATGCAAACGATCCAGGAGCCTGATGGCTAATAATAGTGGTTCGATGTGTAGCAGGGGAAGAGAGGGAACCTGGAGTAATGTCAAGGATCAGTAGTTCTCAGAGAAGCATCACCGGTCATCTTCTCATCTGGAAAAAAATCAAAGAGAGACATTAGAAAACCTGGATGTGTCCCACCATCCTCATCGTCACTTCTTTGACTTCGCCACGGTGTGATTTTTTTTTTTTTTTTTCATCTCACTCCTCCACATGGGCATACAGGACTTATGTGAGGTGCTACTGTTGTCAAACCCTTGAAAACATAATGCAACCCATAAAAAACTTCCTGGCAGCTGTTTGATTGAGCAAATAAAAGGATTTTTGCAACACGTTTCAGATAAATATTAAAACTTTGTTCCTGAATGTTTGTGTCTAACTTAAAGGGCAACGACAGGAAACAAAGCAGATACCGTGCGTGGTGCTTGGCACTTATTCATCGCTCAGCAGCGTGTTGTAACTGAATGTTTACACTGCCTCATTCTCCCACTCTTCCCTGTTCCACCTTCCCCATTTACTCCCAGATCCCCACGGGAGAAAGCTTGTCGCTCCAGCAACACATTCACACAGGACGCCATTAGAGACACAGCTGCTTTGTGAGCTACTTTTGTCTCCTTCCTTATCAAGAGGGTGGCAAAAACAGTCCTTTGTCAAGAAAAGCAGCAAAAGGTTAGAGTCTGAGACAGACTAACACGGCAGACAGATAAGCCGCTTACTGAAGTCAAATACTGAGGAGGAATATGTTGTGTCATATGTTAAATGCCACACACACACACACACACACACTCCACTTAAACTGACATATAGATGCCTACACAAGTATATACGCTGCAGATGTGCACCCGTGTTGCTGTAGAAACACAAGCAAAGAAATCATCCAACAACAAATAAAGGCAGGCGCACACATACACCCAAATGCACCCACTGAGGTAGAGTGTATCTTGTTTATTCCCATGTAACTGTCATCCGGTGTGTCCCCGATGCACACACATGAATGCACATTGTACACCGGTTTGGTCACTTGGTAGCCGTCGCTATGCAGAGGAGGAGAGTGAATGCTTCCCTTTTCTGAATGCGCTCCTCCACAGCCACCCGTCAACTACCCTGATTATTTTATAATGAACCTAAATTTGAGCAGCAGAGCAGTCAGCTCTGATCGCTCTCTAGGCCTCACTAATGCGCTTGGATATTTTTGGCAACGTGAAAACCCACAAAACATGGCGAGCTTTCACATTAGCATACTGAGTAATAATTTAAGTCACTATTGGATCCATTCAATACATGACCAACGCCTGGTCAGGGTATTGCAGTTGAATAAAAGCCCACTGGATCTCCACCTACCCTGATGCAGCCTCAAGTATTTATTTTCTTTTGAGGTCACCCTGGCTGAGCAGTTGTGCAGCATATTTTTTTGCCAGAGAAACACACTTAGAGCTACCTTATAATTTATCTGTTAAACTTGGGTGGTTTTAGAGGAATTGCAGTTTTATTTGTCTTCCAGTTGTTTATCTGCCAGTGGCGCCGAACCAGATCAGATAAGACTAAACTAGAGGGTACTCGCTCCCCTGCACGGGAAGTCTCACTTTGCGCTTGCTGTGGATGTTGTTGCTCATAACCTTAAGTTTTCTAACAACGCTGCATCAACTTCAGTATTGGGCTGAGACCCACCATATCTCCAGGGATGCACAGGACTTTTTCCTCCCTAAGCGCTCAGCCATTTATCATCCCCAAATATGAGGCCTGGGGCCACGGGGTAACCATAATGGTGGTTGACAGGAGGAGATTGGAAACTATTGGGGGTACATCCCCCTGCCCCTCTGGCCTGCTGGGCTTGCTGAGCCTCTCAGCCCCTCCAGACACAAGGGGGTAAGAGCCTGCCAGGCTGTGCTGATGCAAACTTGTTCCAATCACCCTGGGGTTCTTTCTCTTGATCAACCCCGCCTGCTCTGTCGCCCCACTGAGTAACACGTCTCCTTTTTCCCTTAAGCTGACGGAGGACACAGCCCTGCTCATCTTCCTAAACACTGTTTTGTTCGGTCGGATTTCTGGACTGAATTGGTTCGGACTCGAGATAAAAGGATTATGCGATTAACATTAAGATGCTTTACACAAATACTGACAGAAATTTCATAATATCACATCAGGGGATGGGATGATGTTTGTTGGCGGGGGGGTGAGATGTTGTCAAGCAGAAAATTATTTTAAGAGGTAAGTGAGGCATCGTGAACCCCTGCGAGACCGCGTTAAGGAAATATCTACAGCAAGCCCCCTGAAGCTTGGGAATTAAGGTTACTTGTTACTCGACCAGCAATTTTCGCATAACGTTCATCATGTTCTACTGAGACAGTTTAAAAAAAAAAACATACACAGTTATGACAAACTGTCCCCACCTACACTAAATCTAATGAGCTCAAATGTTTAATATAGACCATAAGACCAGTGACTAATAAAAGTTATTCATTTTCATCTGCGCTTTAAGCCCCTTTTCCTGTGAAAATACAAGAATCTACATTCCCTCAGGTTTACTCTTTCTATTACCAGTATATTTTTCTGGAAAAAAGACCAAAAAAAATCTTCCAATGAAATAAAAAATGATACATAAACATTCACGACATCTGTTTTTCTTTTGTCTCCTATGCATACACAGTGGAAACCCAAGGAGGGAAATCTATCATCAGTTAAGATAATGGAGAAAATCACAGTCCACAGCAAATTTTTCACATCAGTCTGATAGAAATAATAAGCAAGCATTTAAAAGAGGACGGCAAGCAATTAAAAGGTAATTAAAATAAATGGATAGAAGGAGACAGCCCACATGTTTTAACATGAAATACAAGGCAGTGAGCAACAGCCGGCTGAATGAATGTGAGGCTCCTTTGACAAAGCTTGTGTCTGCCTCACTCAAGCTGGAGAGGCGTCCAGTGAAAGAGAGAGTGAGAGAAGGGGGTAGTTGGGGAGTTTCTAAGCCGGGAGGGACTAAATGGATGGGAGAGAGAGAGCAGAGGAGGAGAAGAATGGAAGGGGGAGAAAGAAAGGGGCGGCAGGGTCACCGCAGAGGATTGACAGCCTGTGAGTATGGTCTGACCTCCTGGGTTCGCCTCCAAGTTTCCTCCACAGGCTTAGAGAAGACAAAAATAAAGCCCAGGAATGTTAATTTATTTTCAATTGTCAACGCCGAGAAGAGAGAGAGATAAAGAGTGCATACATACATATCAAGTAAGACTGGAACAAAACTAATGCTTAAGTCCAAGTGTAAGCTGAAAACCTACAAGTGAAACAGAGATGCAGCTCTGTTGAGCTGGATCTTTTCAACACAATACTTCGTCTTCCACTCTTTGAATAACTACTAATTTGAAGAACTTTCAGCCCCGCCCCCATGTCCTACATTCAGGACAGAAAAAAAAGACAAACATGAGAGAGAAGAATTTCAAACATCACAAAATGGTTGATGGGCTAAAAGTGGTAGACAGGAACTACAGGAACTAAGAAAACACAGCCTCTAAACATTTTTTTTTTCTGTCCTCGGTGCACCCTGATGTTCCCAAGGAACTCTTTTGTCATGACAGTCCTGTCAGGGCTGCGCTTTCAACCCCTGCAGGGACATGATGTCATTTCCTTGGCTCTACCAGTGATGTAGAGAACTTGCCGTCAACTGCCAACGACAGAGATGGGGTCGACACCAAGCGCAGTCTTTAGAGTGTGTTTTCTTATTGCAAAGATGAGAACATAGAGTAGAACTTAAAATAAACAAGATCTGCAGCCACACAGACAGAGACAATCAAAGTTTTCTATGTACAAGCAACCACAGTTTGAAGAGCAACCTTTTTATACAATTTTAACAAAGCAAACTGTGCATGTGTTACAGTAAATACAGCGAGCGACAGTGCATGGTTTGTGTCAACTCTAAGCAAAATGTAGTTGTGGCTTAGTTTGTATAAATTGCATATTCCATCATAATTACACTGCCTATAATTTTAACAAGTATATTTTCTTTCAAGATGATTAACAGATCTCTGGGCATCTTAACACGTCTGGGTCACCACAGGTTTCTGTACCATTTAAATATGCACAATTCTTATTCAAGCCATTTAAACTGCATCTTTCATACCTTGCTTTCTTTGTGAATAAATGGATCCAAATTAAAAAAGGAGACCTGTGAAAAAATGCTTTTAAGTCTAAGAGCTCAAAAAGTCCAAACAGTAAAAAAAAAAAAAAACCTTGAAAGGTGCAAAGCTTCACTGTTTTATTGAGAGCGCACAACAGTTGGTGTGTTCAGAGGCTCTTGGCCAAATGATTGAGGCAGTAGATAAGATAGAGTGCCAGCGGGCAGATGGACATAGTGAAACAGAGAGGGGTGAGTAAAGAAGCTTAGTAAAGTGCCGAGAACAAAGAAGACCCAGGCTGAACAACCAGGTTAGTGTCGAGCAAAATGAAGCAAGGGAGGTGTGTTAGTCTTCAAAAGAGCTGTGCGGAGGAGCAGACAGGGGAAAAGTGGCTGTCTCTGTCAAGACTTTTAGGTGAATTTCTGTGTCAGCTCAATAATGAAACCTACCTGAAAACTAATGGCAATTATTTCAGTCTACTTCACCCTTCAAAGTCAAGGCCACAAGGACTGAGAATGTTCATTATCTTTTCACCTGTAAGTGATTTGAAAAATAAAATAAAAGTCACACAATTAAGATGCATGATATTAAATCAATAATGGATATAAAATACGCAAAAAAAACAAAATGACCTGAAAATTAAAAAAAAAAAGAAAAAAAAATTTAAAAGTGCGTGTTAGATGTTTTGGCTTGACCCAAATTAATACCACATAATTAATCTACTTTTATCTATTTGATTGACCATTAATGCTTTCAGCAATAAACTACATCACACCCAATTTTTTTTTTTTTTTTTTTTTTTTTAAAACATTGCATTTTGGGACCGGACAGACTTGCTGTGAAAACACATTTTGATATATTGGAAAAAGGTTAAAAGACAAGCAATAGTCTGACAATGTTAAGAAACTTAGAGAATGTCTGTTTAATTCATTAATATTGCTTCACAGGCTGTTCTGAGCTCAGCAGCCATTTCTGTTTGGCACTGAAATGAATAAGCTGACCTCGGAGCAGTTGGTTAAGCAGTGGGGTCACTTCAGAGGAGCAGAGAGCAACTCGGCACCGCCATGCAAAAGAGAGGTTCACTTTTCAATCAGTCTGTTCATAAATTTACTGAAAGCCTCACTTCTCGCCTCCTCCTCGCACAATAGCAGTACTGCCCTACATGCTCTATAATCCACTCTCCCTCACTCACACACACACATACACACACACACACAAATATAAACACGCCATCGTTCTCTCTACCCGCCTTATCTTAACTCACTTTTTAACAAGGATACTTTGCCCCCTCACCTACATTTACAACACATTCACTCAATCATTTACGCTCTTTCCAGTGGGTGGTGTGTTCATAGAAACGTTTTGTAAGGAAAAAAAAATATTCTAACACAAGGTAAAAAAAAAATTTCGCATACTTTCGCCCCTTTCAGACCACATTCATTTTCGGGACACTGCACACGCCTGTACAACTGCTAATACATAACATCTGCGTTGTTAATCAACATCATGCGGGTAGCGAGAAAATCTGTGTAATCACTCTAGAGTATTACAAAACTCCATTCATGTGCTGCCATCGCATCAAAACTGTATCGCAGAAATCATAAATAACTTCCGCAACTGACATCAACATGTTTAAACAATGGCAAAACACTACAACATGTCCGCAAAGAAAAGGAAACGCAGCATCTGGACCAGAGTGATCTCAGTCTGGGGGAAAAATGCCAGAAGAGTGTGCAGAAACCTCCTCAAAGGAAATGACACATTATTTGCAAACTATCTCAGGGTTGTCATTTCGGATGGGACTGGCTGAGGTTTTATCAGAGGTTATTACTGCTGGGCGCAGGAGGTCCCAGATTTGGCCGGGCGCAAGTTACTGACATGGCAGATTCAGATGGGACTAAAATTACAGACATGCTCCATTTTCAGACACATTTCCCTATACTGCTCCGGAAAACTAATCCCAATCAAACAGGGTTTATGAAAAAGTGGTACAGTAATAAAGTGACCTGTTTTTTGCAGAAAGTTTCGAATATCAAGTTTTAAGTTAAGAAGTATATGCACATTAATCGAGCCACATTAATCCTTGTGGAGAGCTAGCAGATCTAAATGGAAAACATATTTTGAACTGTATATCTACGTTTACATCCTCAAGACTTCCTGCATCCTGCAAAGTTGCGCTGGCACATCAGTGAAGTCAGCAGTTACTAAGTGGAGTGAATTTGTGAATTTAAGTGGTCCCACTTATGTTGCACTTTCAGTCCAGTTTATGTACTGCAAACTGTAGCTTTTACTTTTTCATAAATGGGTTACATTCTTTCTACAGCTTGTACATGATTTAGGCCCCACACACACACACACACACACACACACCACGCACAGCTGACAATCGCCCCCTCAAAAATGTAAGTACACGTTGGGCAGTGTAAGTACAACAGCTGCATAGGTACTGCCCGAGGACTGCAACAACTTATTGGCTGCTGTAGTTCGCTATAGTTTCCAGCCACAGATTTAACCTACTTTTCACACATCTCGCAAAATATCTCAACTGCAGAACTTCGTCTTATGCAGCCTCGCCTCCTTATCACAGTGAGCAATAGGATGTAGATGCAGCTACTCCGCTAGAAAGTCTAACATCCAGTAATACGAGACAGCAATCACTAACTGTTAATTTGGTGTAATTAAAGCATGATACGGTCTGATCGTTTGCATTAGTGGCATCGATATCTGGTCTGGAACTGTAAATCCAAACCTATGTTTACTGTTAGCCCCTTCTAGTAACTATATACCTTCTAAAATTAACTCCCATGTGCCATTAATACAGTCATAGCAATTTCAATTTGTCACAATTGTAAATACAAAAACCCTGTTGCGCAAACCAAACATTGCATCAACATTATTGGTATTGGTAGAAAAAAACCTCGCCTTTATGGATAATATCAGGCTTCTCAAGTGGAATTACTGGCTTTGGGAGAAAATAATAGCTCAAAAGAATTTAAAAAGAAAAAAAAAAAAAAAGCTCCTTTTTTTTTTTTAATGTTTATTTGATGTGAAGTCCCAAATTCATTTTGATATTCATGAGTTCTGTTTCTGTATAAATACACTTTATGAAGCCGAATATTAGGACACACTGAATTCAGGTGTTTCATTTCAAACGTCAACATTTTAATTTGTCTTCAGGTAAATTTGTTTACACTGTCATCTTCACACATTGTTGATTTTAGTGTTATTATAATTCTCTGAAATGTTCTGCCTCGAGATTTCTGAAGTATTTCTTATGTTCTGACGACGTAAGACCACAAGTAACCCTGCGCTTTCATCAACGTTCACTCAGAAATTAAAATCAGCCTTTAAACTTGGAGAGAAAAATTGATTTGACATTTAACATAATTACTGATGCTACTAAAATGGACATTTTGTCATCATAATATGTCAACTCAACAGGCAGGAGAGGTCCTATAAGCTGTAGGTGTGATGTGTCCCAGTATTTTTGTCCATGTAGTGTATATTTTCTATATTTGTAACCTCTGTGTACGTCCTGTTGAAGAATTTTCCAGCTTTTGAAAGTCAAAGATGTTAATTTCCAACAATGTCATTTTTTTTTTTTCAAGAAGTGTTTGATTTCATTTGATCATATCGTTCTTGTGCTGGTCTTTAAAAATCCACCATCGATTGACCTCTACTCAACAAGCTGCAGAGCCTCTTATGACATCCTAAATTTACACTTCGTATTCACCGCATTGATCCTAAAAGCTATTTTATTATCATGTTGCTGGAAAGATTTAATGCAAAGACTGTTCAGCACAACAGCTTAATGAAAGACTATACACACAGCAGTACATTCACTGTGGTTTCTTCACCTTCCTGGATTGGATTCATTGTAAAAGCTGAGGTTTTGTCCAACTTTAAGCCTTTTTCTTTTTGTCTAAAACCCAATCTGACTCACATTACCTATGCATGGTCAGCACATGTGTTGCATTCTAACTGGACGGTTTGTGTGGTCTCTATTCATTCAGCATCCTTCGTGTCTGATGTGCATTAATTTGACTTAATTCGTAGTTATAATGTGCCCTCATAAACACAGAAGCCATTATTACATTTTGATTGAATATAACACTTCTATATTAAAAAAAAAAAAAAAAAAAAAATACTGAGATTATGCTTTATTAAATAAACCCAGAATGAAAACAAAAGGTGAAACTTGGAACAACAAACAAGACTCAACAATATCATGACTTATAACAAAATACCAAACTACGCTGCATTACAATTTTTTTTTTTTTAAAAATGCATAAAATAATGAATAAAACATTCATTATTTCAAATAGAAAAACTAAAGGTAAGCCATTTATGTATCCCTTTATAAATTTCAGCATAATGACACAATCTGTGCTACAAAACGTCCCATGATTCTAAATGATGTTCAAATCTGCCAAGCGTGGAGACCATAGCGGGACTTGATTTAATTCACAAAACCACTGCATCACAGGGTGCAGCTACAGGAGTCCTGTAAAATTACCTCATATACCTTGGCTACTACACAACGGTGCAGAGTAATTGTCAGTCCTAATGAGCCTCTCGAGATGGCTGCCAATACCATTATGGACCCACCAGCATGTTAAACAGCCGACAGCTGATATCTTTTTGCTCTTCTTCGCAGGTAAACCGAAATGTGAAAAAGTGCAAGACAGGTTGAGTAGCATTTCACTTCTCCAGCTTTCGCCTCATCTACCCTTCACTGCTGCATGTTTGTTACTTGGCCTTGGATTAAAGTGCTTTCTGAAGGGCATCCTCACCATCAATACCTGCTTTGGGGTTGATGGTTGAGAATTAAATTGTGCAGAGAAAGTTTTGCAGGGGTGTTAGTTCAAATATGTGCCGATCTAGAGGTCCCCGTTTTATTGTGTTTACCGGCTACACTTGTAAGTGCCGGTGCATCGATGTCTGTGAGCTTTGATTCACATCCACTGTTATTTTTACGGATGTGTCTGCTGAAGTTGGACTGTTAACCTTAACTGGTGGGTTTTTTTTTTTTTTTCCCTTTGGGTATAGACCTAAATGTTTTGGCACAAAGTACTGACAATGTCAAGTGTCATCACATCATCAAGGAATGTTATTAGTGTTGTATTTAAAAAATCATACGCTCTGTTTAATATGATTTTCAAGCATGATACCCAATTATTTCTTAATTTTTGTGACAAATACACCTATAATCAGACAATGGTTGATTTTTTTTTTTTTATTTCCCCTAAGTGGCAATTTGCTTAATTTGCACATAACTGATCATTTAAAATTTCAACCACAAAATGAATGGGTTAAAGGAATAATGAAACAAAAATAAGCTATTCCTAATGACATGAGTGGCAGCTAATGTCAGTTTGTGTCCTCTGCTTGAAAATAATGAAATGTTAATTAAAGTACTCCACATTCTGGTCCAATTATTTTGGACTGCAATAATCACCAAAAAACCTCTCCAAGCTCCTTGAGGGGCAGCCTTTGATTATTTAGTTTTGAAAATCTGTAAATAACTGAATAAAATAATTTAATAATACCAAATGAAAATATAGTTTGTACCGGTCTGTTTGAATCTAATCGCATTTATTAAAGCCTGATTATTCTTAATTACATCTCTGATTAAAGAAATCCTTTTTGCTGATATAAAGTTTATCACCACAGATTAAAATATCAAGCTAATATCTTTTAGCCGTATTGCCCAGCTCTACATTAGGCTCTACTAAGTTGGACATGAGCCATGGACTTAATATGCACACACGCGCTAAAGGCCTGGATGGCTTTCATGCTTGTTTTCAATTCAACGTCCTTCTCTCAGTATTGGTTTCTATTAATTTGTCCACCCACTCTGTCTGTTCCTTTGGAAACCACGGCTCAGGCATCAATCTGCACCATTTCCAGTGGGAAACGGGGACTGGTTGGACTTGTTTTTCTTGTTTCTTTGCACATAATTACTTTCTTGTTCTCTTCCTGTCTTCACTGCAACAATCTCAGGTTATTTAAAAGTTACTACCCCTGACTCAGCTGTAAACCTCTTCATTTTCATTTTGAAAGATGGACCTCTGCAGATTTACCGGTGGGCCTAAAACGTCTCCTCTTACATACCAGTTCAGCACATCTCTATTAAAAATAGCTGAAAACGTACTCTCTTAGGGGCTCCACACAGAAGTAACCCGAGTTCAAACAAGTCAGAAAAAAACACAAGTGCAAGATAATTACACAATATGGACTTTAAACTCCTATATAAGTGTCTAAAAATGTGAGGCCAATCTTGGGATGGACTACTGGATGGATTTCATGGTATAAATTAAACAAATTTGAGATTTTTGACAAAAACAAACCATTTCAAGGCGCAAATAAAGCATTTTTGGCCGTTGTAAATGTTAAAATGGGTCTTTAAAATGCAGTTTAAATGACAGCACTGCTGATTTATTTTCAACATACCAAATTATACGCTTTACCACCACGTCCAAGTGTTTGTTCTTCTCTTGCCATTGTAATGCAAACTGGATGCCCATACGAATGCATGCAGAATGAGCTGGAACAATGATGGCAGTACGTGCTGTAAGAAACAGGACAGCTGTCAGGGAGTACAGGTCTGCAAGCACCGAATTAATACTGATTTCACTAAAATGTAGCTACATGTGGGAGTCTAGACAAGCATTTTGTGTCTTCAGCATGTTAAATTCAGCTATTCAGAGGCAAAAGAAACAGCTTAAAAATTCTCCCTCCCAGAAAACGTTCCTAAACACTGTTTTTGCTGACTTGGACTGAGCCTATAAAAATACAGGCAGATCACATAGTAACCATTTTGGTCCATTTAAATTCTGAAAAAAAACAAAACATTTGTTTTGCCATTTGCACTGGACTGCGAATGGTTTGCATTAGCTCTCCAGTTAGACAGATCTACAAAATGTCCACCCAAACCCCCAAAACTGAGTTGTTTCATTCTTAGACTTGTTTAATTCTAAGCTTCACATCACAACACAAAGCACTCAAGTTAATAAATGCACCTAAGTTGAAACTAATGAAAAAAGACACATAGAGCTGTATGTACCTTCTACAAAGCAACAAAATAAGCAACAAATACACAGCCACCACTTCTCAGTGCTTCCAAAACAGAGAAAGGGCTTCTGTAGATGCAGTGCTTTTCTCTGCTGCCAAGTTTCCCTTGTGCTATGGCTTAGCCCAACAGTAGTGTAAAGGATGCATGCTTCTTTTATTTTATTTTCAGCCCCCTGCCTCAACTGTTTTTTCTCCTCCAGTACATCATTCCTTTGGGTGTTTGTGCGGTGTCCCTTAGTTACCGGATAAGAGACCTAGCAGCTCAGAGAGTTAAAAGCCTGCCCTGTCCCACTCATACGAACAAGACCATCAATAATTCACCCTCATCGGGAAGCATTATCTAACAGCCTTATGAAATTTTAAAGATTGTGGGTGACAACACAGAACTATGAAGAAAGTGCTCCGTAAGAAGACACTCCAGGTGGCAACAAAGTCGGCAACAGATATGTTAAAGGGGTGGCAGACGTTGAGTTGCCTGCACCGTTGTGTCAGCCGGCCCTGTGAGGCTGATTTACCCATTACACATAAAAGACAGATGCCTTGCTGCATTAAGGATAGTCAAAGAGAGGACACATCTCCCCTCGTCTTGTGTGCGTATGAGAGAGGGAGCAGCACAGAGGTGGAAGCTTTTGCTCAGCTGTATTAACGCCTCGGCTCATTCTCATTGACAGTGAAATCCCTCTAAGCCTAGATCAATTACATCCAGCTCTGCTGTAATTAAAATGTCCTAACAAAGGTCTTAGGAGCACAGGACAGAAACCTACCCATTGAAAATAAGCTCAGTTCAATCTATAGCACTATCTCCAAGAAAATTGTTTAAGATTAGATTCAGGCTTTCTTTGGTGTCAGAAAGCCCAAAAGGGGTCCGGGCATTGCCATGCTCACAATAAGTGTAATTTATCCCTTGAAAAGGCAGAGGAAAGCTAAAGCCACAACCTAAAACAGTGTGTTCAGATCGTGAACCCACATGAAAACATACTTGTGCTGCAATATTTTTTAATCAGTTCTAATCACAAGAACATAAAATACAATACCCATTAATCCAGACTATAAAAAAAAAAACCTGTGCTTATTTCTACATCTCCGTCTACTAAGAAAACTAATTATTTGTTCTCTTAAGTACATCTGATACTTGACTATACTCTGCTGTGAAATGACAGAATGCTTATGAGTCTCCTAATTAAAACTCAGCAGTGGAGTGATTAGCAATCACAACTCCACTCTTCAAATATCAAGATCTGATTTGCTTGGCTGATCAACAACAAGCTTTTTCCTCTCACTGCAACTCACACAGACTGCAATCTCGCTGTATTAAGGAGGCTTTTGAAATGGAGGAAATCGGCACAACTCCACAAGAAAGAACGTGGCTCAGTTTTAAGTTCTATATCGGATTTTTTTGTTGCTGGTTTTTTTTTTTTTTTATTTTTTTTTTTATTTTGACTGAGATATTATTTAGGCTGGAAATTCGCATGATTGTGATGTATTGTTGACTACCAGTAATCATAAAACTGATTACACACCACCAGTCATGAACTCTTACATGTCTTTTTTGGTTTTAAGATAATTTAGCACACCATGAAACAGAAGTATAAAACATCAATTACCATACTTATGGCAGCCACCAAAATTAAACTTGAAAGCTGTTCCCTCGTCGCACTGAGGAGGGACTATTCCACAGACACAGCGAGAGCAAGATGGCTGACTGCACTGACACACTGTGAAAGCACGCCTTGCCATCCTAGGTAATAGATTCTCTTTGCTGTGTGACTCCCACAGCTTCTCATCTTCTGTGACAAGGCCTGCCAATCAAAGCCCAGAGAACGTTCAAGGGCTTTGACAATATCTTCTCACCTTGAAAACACATTGGCTTCATCATAAGACACACAAGTGACACCAAGTAGGCATCAAATAGCCATTAGACATGGCGGAGGAAGACTACAGGTGATCTTGTGTCTTTGCAACTGCCTCTAGAGCTTTGGGGATTCTTTTTTTTTTTTCCCCCCCATATGAAAACATCTCACTGAAATTGGCAACAAAAGTATTCTCTATACATAAAGAAACAACAACAAATGCCAGCGATACTGTGGGAGGTGACATTTAACTGTTGGATGGAAAACGCACTGAGAGAACTGAATGTGCAGTGATCGTTTGATCATCTGAGAGAAAAAAAAAAGCAACAAAGTATAAAAAAAAAAATTGCAAACTGAGGCATAGTTAAAATTGGAAAGCATATATATATGTGTGTGTGTGTGTGTATGTGTGTGTGTATATTTAATTTAACCTTTCAACACACTGAACAACTGATTTCTCAGGAAGCAAATACGCCTTAATGTGAAAGCGCTTAATAGAAGAATTTAAGCTGTCTATCACATTCAAAGGCCTTGCAGCTCACTCATCTGGAAAATAAAACATGGGTGTGGGCGTATACCTGTCCCCATCTTTTTTTTTTTTACACAAAAATGACAAATAACAATGTTACACCACATCAGCCAAGTGATTTACATTTTTATGTGATTCATGAATACCACAAACGAGGACAGGGAGACATTTCTATGCAGTGAACCATTCCTAAACCTCAATTTCTAGGATAATTATATGATACTATTTAGGAATTTGAGGACGAGAGACGGCATTTCTTCAGCTGAAGACAGATGACCTGTCAGATGCACCTAATACCAACACAAAGCCCTCAGCCTTTCATGTGAGCACTTCCTATGACCTATCCTATGGTTGAACCAAATAAAGCACACCATCTTTGTATCCCCCTGAGACAGAGCAGTGTCCTCATATGCTAATGTCAGCCTGTGTTGGTGAAGAAGCTCTGAGGGCGGCCCAGACAACTCACAGGTCAGTGCTAATCTTCTGATATATGGAGCCTAAAGACCCGGGACACATCCATCACATGAGGCCGACGGCTCCCCAACTGGGAGAGATCTGCACACACCAAAGGGTTAACACACACACACCCATGGAGACCGCTGATGATCCATCACTCAAAAACCAGCCGTCTTTAAGCGTACCGTCCTTTAACAACACCGACGGGGGAGATTTCTGGAGTGGAGTACTGCATCGGGAAGCTCGGCGGTGAGTGCATATAGAGCCAGCGTGACTGCTAGACCTAAGCTCCAAGCCTCTGTTGATCATTAAACATCCATTTTAAAGCAGTGGGGGAAAGTTAACTGTCATTTTAAACACAGGAGGTGGCTGTATGAGAGAGAATTTCCTCAGATGTATTTTCTCGGTGAAAGGAGCGAGACCATATATCCATCCATCGGGTTAACTACCCTAACGCATAATCATTCGTTCCAGTCATCTGTCTCTTTATTTTTGAGTCAAGCCGCAAAATAGCTGGGGGTATTTTCAGTTAAATGAGAAACTCACCCTCAAGCACTTCTGTTAAATAAACAGAATGCCCTTTGCCACTCTCTTGTGTATTTTCTTTTTCCTCTGGCTAACAAGCCAAATGTGAATAACAGGAGAATACCAGTACAGTTCCAATGTCATGCTGTAGTGGAGAATTTTTTTTTTTTTAGACTCTTCACAGCATCACCGGTAAATGTCAGGTTTGGTGTCAGCCCCTCAGAATCAGAGACATTTTCTAGACTCTGGACCATTTTGCTGTAACACTCACACAGGAAAAAAATCCATCTTAAAGGGAGCAGCGATGCCAATTTCTCCAGTGATAGCGGCCTCGACCGAATGCATGTACCTCTCGTCTTCAGCAGCTTTTTAATCATTTGAACAACCATTCACAACACACCGCAGCGTGGCTCCCACTTTCCTTTCACTTTTTCTCGACTCAACAAACGTATCATGCTTCCTTTTGCTATCTGTCCTGCTCTATCCTCCTACATGTATACATAGCAGGGAGCCCTATTGTCTGAGCTTTGTGAGAAGACATCGCAGGAAATCACTAACTCAAGAACAAGTCGATGAGGCAAACTGATGTAAAGTCGGTACAAACGTAAAAAAAAAAAAACCATTTGACACTATTGACCATAAAATGCACTGAGCATCATAAATGTATGATGTCTAAAGAGTATCCTGTGGCTGATTTCTCCTCCTCAACAACCAGTACAATAAAAAATATATATATATATACATACATCTAATCTATTCATCTCTCCCTATTTCCCGCTTCTCTGTCCATTTGTTTGTCCAACTTTTCACAGCGAGCTTGTCAGAAGAATTGAACAAGACAGCTGTCAAACCGCCTGCCGTGAGTGAAAATGGCAGGTGAAGTTCTGTTTTTTCCTACTCTCTAGGTTCAAAACGGAAAAAAAACTGTCCTCCCACTCCTGGCTATCCTAAGTTTTGTGGTGTTATTTTGTCTGAACAAAGGAAGGAGCAAGCTCTCTTCTTTACGAGCCTCAGCAGGTTGGAGAGCAGTTGGCTCATGCTATTACCCGGGAGCAGGTTGACCAGGATGGGCCACCGACCCCTACTGCGCTTCCAATGGCATTTACATTCCCTGTCTCTGTGTAATAACATCTCAAACACTGCACTTCCATTCGCTATTAACCTATGCTGCTCCTGTTTCCAAAGTGAAGGCATGCACAAAGAAAGGAAAGCACTTCTTTGCCTCTTCTTACACATTAATGTTTATTTAAACCCTATTAAAACCAGCCTAAAACTGGGGAGAACATTAAGCTCTGTATCACAAGACAAAGGAGGAGAAGAGAGGCAGAAATCCATCAAAATAAACATTGTCTTGCTGCATTCTTTCACTGACAAACAACAGCTGCACAGAATGGGAAATAAATATTATCTCTGCGACAGAAAAACAATCAGACACCGTTAGGTACTCAGAATCTCACACAAAGCGTGAACGCTCAGCGTCTTGACGTCTACACTTACTGAATCTGGAATTAAACCAATTATTTTGCAACCAGTTGAAAACAAATTCATTTGTTTTTGGCATTACAGGGCATTTTAGATGTTGACTGCTGTGGCGAAAATACCGGCCTTAATGAGTAAACACATTTCTGTTAACATCTTTGTGCGTTTTATTCTCCCAACGGACTGAGAGGGTTGTCTTTCTCCTTGAAAATACAGACCTTTGTTGTTATTTAATGCTCGCACTGAGAAATACTGGGAAATGTTTTAACAGACTAAATCTTTTTAACATGACCACGTCTCGGAGTGCCGTCCAACATTTCCGCTAAATACATGGCTTTTGGTGTTAGATTATGGCCAACAAATTCAATCCACACTAAATCTGTTTCCAACACAAACACTTGCACAACGTTTCTTACAGGCACACACACACACACACACACACACACACACACACACACACAACCAACTGCAGTGTCCAGCAATCGCTGCCTCCACCAGCAGAAACACTCTATCAGAACAAAACTGCTTAGAGGAAGGGGGCTGGTAGCTCAAGTTCTCCCTATTGAAATGCAGACACTTTGATATGGAAATTAGCAGTTACAAAAACCTGCTAGAATTCACACTAGCATGCATTGAAACCATTTGCGCAATGTGAGATGAGATGGCACTTCCTCCCAAGACAACATAGACAAATGGACCAAACCAGCACGTCTGGGGCGAGTGGGAGATGGTGTGGAGGTAGAGAGGGGATCCAGGGGAGGCGCAACAGAGCATTTGTTCCTCTGAATGATAGCATGACTATCCAGGAATTTATTTAATTAAATAAACAACAGTGCAGCTGTTTATGCTGGCGAGTTTGTAAATTAGATTTGACTGCTGAGCTTACATTAGCCAGAAATAGACTTAGCCTGAACTGAAAAGCAGGATTTTTCACAGTGCAGTATCTTCATTCACCTGCACCAATGCCAGTAAGACATCACATTACAGCTTATTGGCAGGGGAGCTAATGACCTTTTCATCTTCAGAAAATCACAGTCGGGTATGTCCGTATTAAGCAGCCACATTTCGGCATTATCCCATCAAAGCAGACTTTTTGTCTGGTGTTCCAAAATGGCTGGCTTGACTGAAAAACTTCCATCCGCTATGGACAAAACATGCCGGGATTTGTCTGGTGGCAAGTCTGTTTCTCCCACTGGGTATAGGGCTTATATAATGTTGCAGTTTTCAGTCTTTAGAATTATAAAATATAAAATGTTGTTTGTTTCCGTGACAGAGGAAGAAGAAAAAAAAATCCAGTTCAGGAGGTAATAAGGAAAACATATACATCCCTGCATGAAAATTGTTATATAAGTATGGGAAGCTCTCAGTTTCCTAAGTTGTCAGTATGGCTTATATAATGTTGCACCACTATCCTGATTTTGCCATTGAAAGTATTGAATATGTGTAAATCTTATTTAACCTTTATATTTCAGTCCACAGCCGTCTGGTCTCTCTCGGGGCTTTTGTATGCAGCCCTATCTCTAAAAGCTTCACGTGAGAGTGAGATACGGTTCTTTAGCCTGTAAAAACTCTGTGTAGGTGTGTGTATGTGTGTGTGAGATAGAGTGTATGAGTGTGTCCCATCATCACACATGGCTGGCTCAGGTCTGTGAATTATACATGCTCTGTGAAATGATCTTATTTTATAGCCGCAAAATGGAGAGGTAAATGGAGACAGTAACTGACATCCAACTACTTAGCTCCTTGTGTCCTGGACTGGGTGGAGATGTTTGTGTGAGCTCTAGATTTTCACCATGTTATCACACGGATTATCATTGTTGCATATCTTATAAATCAAATCCCATTCATTTTTTTTTCTCCACTGGATTTCTATTTATATACACTTAAAATTTTTCCTCACTGCATAAATGTTCAATCAGAAAAAAAAAAACAATAAGATCTCCAAAAAATAAAAAATAAAAAAATAAATCTTCCTCATATTTCTTCATGTAATAGTGAATTCCTCATTGTTTTGGGCTTTAGATTAAATCTGATAATGTTCAGATAAATTACACTAAATCTTTATTGGATTGCACCATCCACACAACTTTGTAATGGTTTAGAACTCTGGCCAGTACACACCAGGAGCATATAGACTGGTATGGGATATGTATTAGTCTCATCACAACTGTTTTAAACTGCTACAGGAGCCCGTGGGCCCGATTTCTGACATTTGCCTTCTTCTATCCTGGGAGTGTAAATAAATGGTATCGATTTAAGAAGGCATAACCCAGCATCTCCCTTGGAAGACAAAAGCTTTTAAAGGCTACTTACAGTGGTAGGCTATGCCGTGCCAAAATATGGATCCCGGCGTGAAGTGTGAATTTCAGATCAACACCAGAAGCCCCCTCCTCTCCTTTTTTCAGAAGAGGCCCCCAGAAACTAAGCAGCGGGTCGCACAAAGACGGCTGGGGCTCGACTGCATGCTCCACTTTCCTCACAGTGGGCAGATAGTGGGGTTTCCCGTGGCAGGTATCTGTTCTTCTTCAAGCCAATACGTCCGGGACCGGACGAATAGCTCCATGGCGAGGGGTCTGCTCAAAAGTACTGATCGTTACTTCCCCCCCCCCTCCTCCTTATGCGTGCACACGGGCTCCTTCCGACGGATAGACTGCATAAAAAAGGATCACTTCAAGGAGACGAGATGCGCCTCAGTCTGGTTCCAAAATGAAAACTCCGAGCACGTCTTCCACACTGTCAAGTCTGAGTGAAAGTCTCCAGCGGCCCGTTTCACACGCACAGCCCGAACGGGGATAATACGACTTCTTTAGTCTGGTTTTCGGTGCGCGCCCGGTTGTTCCCTCTGCGCCTCATCCACACGCCGCGCAGACAGTCGGAGCTACAGCCGGACTAGAGGCAAACAAGGCGAAGGAGGAACGGCGCACCGGTCCCTGCTCTGCAGCAGCTGGCTGTGCAGGGAGGCGCGCAAATCCTGGAGCGGATTCCTGACTGGAGGGGACTGGATTCAAATGCTAATTGTGACAGACGCAATAAAGCTTATATTAAACCCATAGCTCATATGCTCACACTCATGTACGTGTTAAAAATAAACACTTTCCCTACCCCCCCTCTTTTTTCCCCCTTTAGGCTTCGATAAAACCATGCAGCACAATTCTGTTTCCTCTATTCCCACTAGTTTAATCATGAGAAAAAGTGCAAGGCTATTTATCAAGAGAAAAATAGCCTATGTTAGCCTACTAAAGCTGTTCACATGAATAATTTTCTATTCTTACTGGAAAACATGAAACATATGGTTTAAAACATTGGAAATGAAGCAAGCATAATTTTTTTTAAATCCTCTGGGTGTTGAGAAGTACACTATGAAAATGCATGAAAGTTAAAGATGAAAATGTAATCAGAAAGAAGAAGAAGAATTCCCATATCTGCAAATGAAATGCTTAACCCATAAGGACTCTGTGTTACTTTTCTGGCACTTCCAAAATTAATTTTTACCTATATTCAATCTTCCTTAAGTGATTTATCACCTTTTATTCTAATATTATGTTAGAGTGTTCTTTCGCTGGAAGCTCCAAGAATAAGTCTTAACTTAAAACATGAACTATTAATTACTAAAAAGATTAAACTAAACACCTCAACTGTCTAGATTAAAATATTTCAACTATCTTCTGTATTTTTCATTTTTTTCAGCGTAAATCCCGTATTTTCCTACCTTTAATTTACTAGTCATGTAGATGTTCATAAAAGCTCAGATTAATGTTGAGGGTTATTATGTCAGAAACAAAGAAAACGGACTTTTTCAGTGGAATCTCTCATTAACTGACCATAAACCCAGTGTGTCCATCCACTGTCATTGATCCAACTCCATGGGTTTTACTGGTGAATCCATGTTGTAGAAGATGACAGTGTTTCCACGGTAACTACAGAGCAAATGGGTCATATCTGATGACCACAAAAAGATGAATAACTGTATATTACACCAATTATTTACATGTGTTGATAGGATTAGTGGATCAACAGGTATTAAACAGTTTAGATCAGTAGGTGGTTTCAGTAGACGGTTAATGTTTGGGTGTTTATGGGTTAATGTCTCTAATTATTCTATAGGATTATATTCAGTGTAGAATGCTGAGATCCAGGGTGTACCACAGGGAATATAGATATGGAAGCTGCAGTAAAGCAACAAAGACTTTAAGATATAAACTATGTCTTCCATAATAACTTTACTTTGTTGCTGTAGCCATCAATGGATTTAACATACAACATTACTTTGCACCCTGTAATTATACAAACATGTAGCAAAAGTATTAGTGTGTTGACAGAGCAGATGCTACTGCTACTGTGGGCACACATACGGTACTTTTATGTTTCTGACAAGGAATTACTTTGAAATTCATCTTATTAATATGGAAATGCATCTAAAACAGTATTAATGAGATGTTAAAATGGTCTACTGAAACCCTGGATAACACACCTTTGAATATATTTGGCATTTGTAATCTTATTAAAAGTCCACTATTGTCACATGTGAAGTCCCAATAAAATATACACATTTTTGGTTGCATTCATCTCTCTGTATATTACAAAAAAAATGTCGAGTTGTTTCCTGGCATCGTTGTGAATTATCCGCTTCCTTCTCTTGAATTAGTTTTGAATTATGCAGGATTTTTTTTTTTTCCACTTGTGCAGTTGTTTTCACACCGTTTCCTCATTATATTGTATGTGTACTGTATGTGTAAATATATAATTATATGCCACAAATGGAAAATTACTTTCACACACAAGACACAATTTACTTCCAAATGCATTCTAAAGCATGTTTACAGGGGAAAATGAGAAATTTTACACCATTACATTTGTGTCCAATCAAATAAATCCCATCTGCTTTACAATCAGATTTTACATGTGACTCTTGTATAGGATGATTCATACATACATTATGTCCATTATGTTGAATCTATTACAGTGACTGGCTGTTTTTTATGCCAATATTTAGTCAATTTCTTGTGTTGTACTACTAGTCCCGCATAGGAATGTTTTCACTACCATCACGGAGAATTTTCACGCCATATGTCTATCTCCGGCGATGTGTTTTTATTTGAATGAGAGATCCCTATATCGATAGATCCATGTGTAATGTGTTGCCAGCGTCCACAGATGCTTGGCTTTAAGTGAAGAAATTGAGCATGATATGAAAAGGATTTTTTTTTTTGCATTGGCATTGCCCTCATTTATGAAGTGCGCCATTCCCGCTTTGTTGGTTACAACAGCGAGAGGGCAAATTGAATCCTGATTTTATGGTCGTAAAAGGAGGCCAGAGTTGTAGCTGATTTGCCACCCCAAAACATGAAACTAAAACTGAGTTGACTGGAAATGATTCTGCTTTGTCAATGAAATTACACTTCAAAGCTGAAAGCCCATTAGGATTTTACTGTAAGCTGCAAAACATGAGCATTAAATTGCCATTTGTGAACAAATATGATATAATCTTAATGACAAACTGGACAACGGCATGTTTGTGCACAGCAGATTCCTGATTATATAGTCATGATTTGTTGACAGCTCTGGATATGCCAGCTGTAGGCTACGTGTTTTTCTCTCTTGCAAAGTAGTGGTAAAAGGGGAAGAAATAAATGTTATTCATAATGTTCTGATGTATTCAGACACTGCACTAAGACTATCATTATGAACCATTATACAGACAATAAGTAAAAGTGATACAGTACAGTAATGGTTGATGTGACGTGGAATGTTTACCTGTTTCGCTGCCTGCTGTGTTCTCATTGTGCGCAGAGCTGTGTCTCCTCAGCAACATGCAATTTTTGATATGCTGTCATTTAGTCTCCAAAAATCATGCAAAGTTTCAGTTGTCATTTCTTCAGAATCGAAGTACTGGAAGGAAAATGATCTGCCCAGCTGGATGCAGAGTTTATGGTAACATTTTCCTCAGGTTTCTAAAGTTCAGCCCCATGCAGTTTTCTTTTGAACATGATATTATACTGTTAGCAGGAGCTTTCATTCTTCCCCAACACTACTCCTATTTTTAGATCCCTACTTTCTGCATTGTAATGAAAGCACTACCTCAGTGGTGCAAATTCAGGAGACGAACGCATTTGCAGGAGAAAAGTCTGTCGGAGAACAAACACTTGATAGCCAAGTTTCGAACTAATAACGTCCTAAATATCACTTCTCTTCACTTCTTCCTCTCATGAGCCAAAGTACATAGCCAGGTCAGTGGTCTCTGTTACACGTGGCTTCAATAAAAAACAGTCCCCTGGACGCACAGGGGAAATGTGAATTTGGGTCAAATTCACCAGGTGGAAAGTGAGAGGATTAGTGCAGAGCTTGCATGTTTTCCGAGGCATAGTTTTACATAATAAAGACTAGGAGAGTAAAAGAAAACACATGTAATGATGCAGATCCACTGGCACATATTCTTATTTAGAGAAACAATGTTTATGTATGGACTACTACTGAAAGTGTAAACTCTCTATTTCATTTGAACTGACCCAGGAGAGCTTGGTTTGCTGGTGTTTAATTCATTGTGGTCAATGTAGTATATATGCAAATACACACAGCCGGCCCTTCACTGTGCCCCCCCCCCTCCTCCTTTTTTTTTTTTTTCTTTTCAGATGAAATTGTCAAAAAATGCTGGGCTTTGCTTTTTTTCTCTGCGGCCTGTCATTCTTGCCCACGTTCAGTCTGCAATCAAAATCCCCAGTAATATCACACACACACACACACACACACACACACACACACACACACACACACACACACACACACACACACACACAC
>JAPTYQ010000010.1:18536939-18588626 GCA_029814465.1 Ostorhinchus cyanosoma
CACACACACACACACACACACACACACACACACACACACACACAAAGCTAAGTGCGAGACTCCGTTGTGTTGCTGACGCATATATTTCACTGAAAGAGATGAGACTTTATCATAAAAACAGACTCCTTGCTGTAAATTATAGGCTTTTATGAATTTGCAGTTAAAGTCAGACCAAAAAAACTTGAGCAGCACTGAAACAACAGCTGCCTTTTCCTGTTCGGCCCGTGCTATAGCTTATCGTACACGTTTAAGCTTTTACTCAGTTTGCTCTAATTAGCCTTGGGGAGCTGAAATATTGTCCATACATACAGTACACATGACAACATCTGCTATTGCTCCTAAGTGCTACACTAATGCGGGACTGAAATAAATATCCCACAAGTGCGGAATATGTACATTTACGCAGTGGTTATGTTGTGTTTACTGGATCCAATTTGTTCTATTAAATTTAAATTGCATCACTTTTATTGTTATTATTTATTTATTACTATATGGATTACTCTGCATTGCTCAAACGCTTTATTGATGTTGGCGATTTTTTTCCTATTTCTAAATTATTTGCAGAAACAGCAGCCCATATGCTTTAAACTTCAATTCTTGCGAGTCCAAACTTCTGACATTACACTGGATTATAGTAGTGATAATTAAATTTTTTTGTGGCTTTCAGAGCTGCAGAGACCCCACAGAGAGGCAAAGTTTCACATTTAAAGTCCCTTCACCTCTGAAAGTACATGTTCTCATTTCATGTGTGCGTGTGTTGTGTGTATGTGTGTGTTCCCCTTTCAAATGTGTCATTCACATTATGGGCAAAAACCTCATGTAATAATGTGGGGTGTTTCAACAAACATCCATGCGGTAAATAAGAGAGTAGCTGGGAATGCTGTGGTAAATATGTCTCGAGTCATTATTAGGTGGTTTTACTCATTAAGATCAAAGCTGTGAACTCAAAAGCGATCTCAAACCTTAAAAGGAAAAGCCATTTATTGAGAAAAAGAAAAATCAAAAGGATCTGACGTGAGTTTTTTGAGGGTTTTCTATGGGATTTGATAAATGCTCTTGTTCCACACAGACAGAAACACTCTGTTCTTTCTGCAGTCAAGAGAAAGCTAATTCCTGCGGCATCCATTTCCCTTCTTATTGTGTGGAGTAGCTTTCTTTTCGTACTGTCATCATAGAGAACCAAGGAAAGGGTGGGAATTATCACGATCCTGATAGTCATGTAATGGCAGTTCCCATGATGGAATGGGCTCAATTATAAAACTCAACCACAACTGACAAAAGACAAACTCTGATCTATTCAGCAGAGCGACCTACAGTCTATACGACTTGTGGGTGAAACGATACATACCGCTTTGCTCTTGTCCTTGTCTTGCAAAAGTCTTCACTAAACAATTAGAAAATCTGCTGGTATGGCAGTTACTGTCAATCATTGTATAAATAGCTCACTCAGTTATCATTTTAGCCTTTAAAGTCTCTTTAGAGGTGGCTTTAAATTTCTGAAACCATACGGTAAAATCTACCCACTGGCAGATATGTATCCTCCCTTTTTTTCCCCATGAGACTCTGCTGACAGAAGTTAGATCAAGCATAGAAAGCGAATTCTACTCTCTACAATAGATAAAATCTGACAAGCAACATAGATGCAGGCTTGTCTCCTCTCTAGATCTTTTTGGTTCACAGAACTTTGTCTTTCCTATGTCCTTGGGAAGCCTGTGAAATGCTCTTATATGGGGAAAAGTGCCTAACAAATAAATATAATGTAACAGAGTTGTTGCTTTCCAACTGTATGATTTGCTCTAAAAATATGAGCAAGCCTTAGCCCCAAAACAAGCTTATCTGAAAAAAGCATCTCAATATATACTTGAGCACTTGGTGAAGCACTTGGAAACATTTGTTTTAATTTAGTTCCCAATGGTGAATGTTTATGTTAGAGTGCAGTTAGAAGTGTTGCATCTCGGGTTTGTTGCGCAGTAAGTTTTCCCTTTTCCACCGCGTAGAGGCTGAAACACTGAAAAATGGAAACAGATGCTCATTGTTCCAGCGTGAAAATGGTAAGGATAAAGGACAGCAAAAAAGAAGAAGATTTACAGCATCTACTGATTTAACAGTAGCTGATCTTTGCAGGTTTTCTTCTCACTGCATAGCTTTGTGAGACCTATTGTAAAAAAAATATATATATATATATGCAGAAAGGAGAATAAAATTCAATAAATATTGAATATCACCTTTGGTTAGAAACTTACTCACCTCCCAAAAAGTATTAAATGTACTTCATTACCAGCATATGGTGGGACGAGGTTAACGTTTAAGAAAAAAGGAAATGGGTCATCTTTGCGTGCCACTGAAAGGAATCCTGTCACTCAGGCAGGAGTTCTGGGACTGCCTCTATTTTTAGCAGCTTCTGCACAGACACATACCATACAGTTTAACTCTGACACAAACGCAGACGCAATAAATAATAAATCCACCAAACAGGAAGATATTATCCTCTCAAGGGTTCATTGCAAAGCAGCTCAAAAGGAGAGTTGGATGAAACAAACCTTCTCTGCTGGTAAAACACAAGCTAACCCGTCTCTCCTCTGTTTTTAACTCTGAGGGTTTGTGACCATTTTTACAAAGTGGAAATTGGTCGGTCTGTAATGTTTTTTTTCTCAGCAGATGTTTTCATTTATTCCTGATTGGACTTTTCTCAGCTCGGTGTGACACAAACCAGCTCTCCCTCACTATCCTGTTAGTTTTTTGCACCTGTTGGGGAAAGGACAAATTATACCTTTACAGTCTTTATTGGAAAGCGCAGCGTAGATCCACTAACCTGAGCAGATGTCTAATCAAGCAAGATGAAAACACCTGTGTGGGTGTGCAGCCCTTTAAACAGCAGGAGGCTTATGTGGCGTTACTTTCATTGCTTTTCCCTTGTGAACCGTTAGTACCTATCTAGTAGGTGCGCTTCCATCCAGCTGTTTTTATTCGCATTTTCAATTTGCAACAAAAAAAACAAACGAGTAAACCTTGAAATATAGCAACAGAGCTTCTGGAAAAGGTGGAAACAATGTCATATCAATCTACGGTAAGTATGAATAACTATAATTCAATAAAGATTTAGCTAATTATCTGTTAATCGATCAATCCACTTGTGATGTAATTTCCTTCTGTTCATTACTCTGTATTATCTTCTCTGCTGCAGAACTGTGTCCTTGAGTTCATAAAACACATTCAGTCGTCATTCTGCTACTTTACATGAAATGAAAAAGAGTAGAAGAAGTGGAGGGAGTTCATACGTAAAGGTATACAGAACAAAAGTATCACCCCCTTCAGTTGTACCCCATGGGACCTTATTACCCCGACCCCCGAAGGAGAGGCAAGTGCTATTGTTTTTAGTTCAGTTTGTTTCTTTGCTTCTTTGTAAACACTCTAACAGCAAAACTTTTGAATTCATACCAAATTGGATTTATATATTGCCAGAGACCCAGAATAGATCTGATTACATTTTGGGAAAAGTAGGTCAAAGTTCAAATTTTGTATTCATTTTTTAAAATCTTTTTTTCTCCCATTTACTTATAATGAGCAACATTTAACATGTCTATAAAAACATCAATTTTGTTTCAATTTACTTCAAACTTGACACATATACAGAGGCAATTGATATGCAGCACACACATAGACGTGATGACATCAGCTGGATCGATGCCAAAATAAGCTTCAATCCGTGCGAGGGGCGGAGTTTGTTGTGCCTGGAACCACTGGTTTCAGACTGTTTTCTGATGGTATTTGAATTATAGTCTGTTCATGTTTTTCTAAAGTTAGGTTCCATAAAGCACAGCAGAAGGGTTAGGACTTTGACTCTATTTGTCAACCAATTCACTTGTAAAAATCATGTACTGTTTAAACTACATAAATTCCAATGGTTTATTTTAGGTTATTTTGATGTTATGTGATATACAGTGCTTAATAAATGTATTACACCACTGTCCAATGTAAGGTTTATGACAGGGCTGCACTAAATAAACATCATTTGCAACTACCGCAATCATTTTTATATGTTTCTGTAATGGTTAATACACCAGTATGCAGAAGATCTTTAACAACAAATGAAAAAAGAAGGGAAAAAAAGATATTTCTAATACTAAAATATAATTATTATTGTTATCCATGAATTTTCAAATTGACTATTTAAAAAAAAAAAAAAAAAAACTGAAAAAATATTGAAGCACATTATTATTTCTTGCTACAAATTATAGTTATTTACTTGCATTCCTAAGTAGAAATATTCATTTTAGTGGTTGAATGTTATGCTTGATTAATTTCTGACTTCTCAGAGAAGCTCAGTGAGTGGGAATAAAAAAGGTAAAATCAGTTTGTAATTCCTCATTCCTGTTGAAAAATGGTCAAACGTAGAGAGCTCACAGAAAATTAAAGAGTCCACATTAAAGCACTTCATAATGCTGGATGGTCTCTGAGACAAATGGGAAATGGTGGTCTCATAAATTTGTGAAGCACTGTATATTTGTGTAATAAAGGAGAGTGTGGCCTAAAATGATTAACAACCTATAGTAAGGTATGCAGAATTATTAGGCAGCTTCTTTACTTCAGGTAAAATGGGTCAAAACCGAAATTGAATCAGTGTCAAAAATACTAAAACGCATTTCAGCGCCATGAAACACTCTTGAGATAGTTCAACTATTGGAGCATGACCACCAGATTATCAAATGTTTTGTTGTAGAAGACACAAAAAGGTTTTAGCAGATTCAAGCAGGAAGAGAAGTGAAGTGTTCAGAGACGTGGTCAAAATGAGAAACACGCTGAAACACGACCACCGATGGATGAGGTTCACAAGTTGAAATGTCAAAATTGGACCGAGAAATATCTGAAGACAGATTGTTAAAAGCAGAAAGGTTTTATGGACAGGTGAAATGAGAGTAACTCCTGATGGACCAGACGGATGGGCCTGTTGTCAGGTCACTAATGTACACAGGTCACCATGGCAACCAGGCATGGCGGAGGGAAGGTTCAGGTATAGGCTGATACCTAAAAGAAGGAGCTAATGGGACCTTTTCAGTTTGAAGATGGACTAAAAATCAACTCTCAAACGTAATGCTGGTGTCTGGACGTTTGTAGAAGACACTTTCATTCAGCGGTGGATGAGAAGACGTCTGAAGCTTTCAAGAAGACCATGACCTTATGCAGGATAATGCTCCGTCACAGATCTAGAAGACCTCAAACACAACCAAATAATGACCGAACCCCTTCTTCACCTGGCTTAAACGCTATTGAGAACTCACAAGCCCCTCTCAAACATGGAATTTATATAATGTATGCACTTTTTGGAACAATGTTTGATAGGTTGTGATTACTGCTTCAGCAAAAGTTGATGATGAACAGATTAGGAAAACACTCCATGGATGGAAGACTTTTAGCAGTTTTTAAGAAAAAAGATGGGCACTAAATATTTTTGAGGAGCCAAAAATGTTAATTTGTCTTTATGAGTTTGTTACTTGTTAAGCGTGCTATGAAAAGAGCTTTTTGTATATTTCAGTAGATTTTGTAGTACTTCAGGAGTATATGTATATTTAATATTTTATCTTGTAGTTTTCATACAATGCTTACAGTATTTTGTGTGATATTTTATATAATTGCTTTTGTTGCTAAACTGAATATAGAATAGAATAGAATAGAATAGAATAGAATAGAATAGAATAGAATAGAATAGATTCTCTTCTATTCTAAAACTGAGAATAGGTGAGTCAGAAAAGAAAGAAAAGTTAATTCATTGCACAATAATTTTGTACAATAAAAGTTGCCTAATAACTATGTAGACAGATATATTCCCCTGACAGAGTAATAACTCACTTGAACATTCAGGTTTTGAGGTTCACAATCATTTTGGATTGATTCGAAGCATTGTATGTTTTGTAATCCTGAGGAATTTGCCTAATAATTGTGCAAACAGCGCTGTTATAGCTGCCGCTGTTGACTGTTTGGGCCCAGATTTGATTTTAGTGCGCCATGACATCAGCGCTAACAAGTGGATAAGGAGACTGCAATGTTCACCAAATTAATACAAGAACAGTGGATGGAAACAGAAACAAAATGCTGCCATGTATGAAAAGCTGCAGACACAAATGTCAGAAAAATGCTTTAACAAACCCTGTAAGAGTTTGAAATAGTGTTATATGATCCACACCAGTGATTCAGCCAGCTTCAGGGTTTTGTCAAAATACCACTTAATATCAGCTCTACTGTCATCCACTCAGGTACGAATGTTATTATATGAACTGCATCTTATTGGCAGATATACTGATGGGAATGAACTAACACTTAAAGGAGTAATATATGTCTTTTTTTCTTTTTTCAAATGGAATTATGCATTTTCAAACATTTCCCTAAACTGTAAATGCTCTGCTTGGGTCTGAATTCTTCATTAATTCAACTCCACTGGCCCATCTTCAACCCTATTTCTGGGTAATGACACAAGAAAGGTCATTTTGAGCGCTGGCCCTTTAAATGCACATGACTCACTTCACGCTCCGCCTCCTCCAGGTTGTTGGCTGCGCTGCTCTGACCCGTTCAAACAACAACTGAACATTTAGACATATTTTCAGTATGGACTACAACCGCTGCTGCTGACAAACAATTATGGCACATTCAGAGAAATGTTCGTCGGAAGTCTGGACCTTATATGTGCAAATGTTGTGACGTAACTAGTTATAGACGTAACAAAATTAAGAGGGAATTAAAACAAGTTGTAGAAATCCACTTGATTTTTGCCCAAATGAATATACAGATAGCTTTGCAGCACCTGGGGGATTCAAATCCAAACTTTTGGAAGTATTAGGGTCCAAACACACAAATAAATGAACCAAAGACTAATAAAAGTGGTTTTAGCAAAATATGACCTGAAAATTTGATTAAACCTTGCAGTATATACAACCCAGCCAAAAAAAAAAAAAAAAGAGATTTAATTAAATAAACAGGTTACAACTCTGCATTGGATAATTATTGTAGTGATTAAGATGTTTCAGCAATAGGTTCCTAAACCCCAACTGATGCAGTGAATACACTGAGATAGAGAACATAAAGATTGAACTGTGTTTCAGTTGAAAAAATGTGGTCTGTTCTAGAGTGATGGTATCATGGTGAGAAGAGAGAAAGATGAAATGATTACCCATCATGCCTCTTGCCTACAGTACATATCTGGGGAGACAATATAATGATCTGAGGTTTTTTCAGGTGGTCAGGTTTAGGTTGGGTTTTGTTACGTGTCCAAAATATTAGGTCAGATGAACCTTAATATAATGAAAGTCCAGGTCTGAACATCAGTGTATTTTTTTTTCTTAACTGATGACACAGACATATTCCAAAATGACAATAGTTGGAGTCATCAGGATAAACTTGTGAGAGGTTCAAGGAGCATAAAACGTCATTTCCACACATGGATCGGCCACCACAGAGTCCAGACCTAAACCCCATTGAGAATCGCTGGGATGTGATAGAAAAGACTATACACAGTGTTCCGACTCAGAACAAGATCTTGGCAAAAAATGAATGTAATTTGGGACAGAAATGAATGTTGTGACATTTCTTGGTACATTGAATAAGCACTGCGTGGCATTAATTATTCCATGACTTCAAATCAGAGCTAATGACGATCCAACAAAATATTATGTGTGTGACTTTCTTTTTGTATTTGGCTGAATGATTAGAATCAAACTGTACAATTTTATTATTCTAACATACTCTATGTCCACTTACCGCTAAAAGGAAAGGTTACAGATGACCCTACAAATATTTGAAACTGAGTAAGATAGTTGAAAAGTGTAAACCTCAACACTTATTACTGTCAAACTTTTATTAAAGGTTCTTCAATATAACTTGAATCTAGATCGGAATGTTTTGATTTTAAATATTGTTGAATTTCCAGCTCTGAAAGGAGTACTTGTCTGACAACACAGCCGTCCGCCTTGGTGTGGTCGAGTGGTCACAGCATGGGATGGCAGACTCAGGTTGCTCAGAGCAATGTGCATTGATTTGACTGGCAGATGAGAGGCACTGAAAACTCAAACATGAAAACCGATCAAAAACACTGGCCAGTATCTGAGCACATATTGTCAAATGAATGGAGCCTGTTTAAACATTGAGATGCTCCTTTTAAGCCGGCCACCCCGTCATTGTGTTGCAGTAAAAACTTCTCCCGACAGGATCTGTCCAGAAACCTACTATGAGGAGGAATTCCTGGGCAGCAACAAAGTGAATGTTAAGCTTTATTTATTGAAAAAAATTTATTCAGGGGTACAATTTGATTACACTATAATTCAATTACATATTGTTGCTTAGTAGCAGTCGTAGATTCCATTTATTTTGAGATTTAATTATATAACGCTGATGTAAGTGAGAGTTATGGATTCTGGGTGGAGTGAGATGATCCAGAAACAATGTGATCATCAAGCACTCCATTGAAAGAACAAGTCCAGAAAAAGGCTGCATTGGTTTGGCTACATCTGTTTGATGAACACCATCCCAAACTGCTCTGGTGAGAATAGTCCGCACTCTGGAAAGACCATTAAACAGCACCAAAGACAACATGGAAGGAAGTACGCAGAAGGAAGTACGACTGACTGTCAAAAGTAGTACCAATAGTATCATGACCTGATTCTTCAACCGTCTGCAAAGGGTTAAAGAAGCAGAAAAAAAATAGTTATGGATGTGTCACATATGTCAAGATACGTCATTGTCACTATAGGTGCCAAAGTGAAGCCTCCCGTATTATCACAGCACATTATCAATTAACCCCACAGATCATTGGGCATAAGGTGTTATAATTATAGCTGTCACAAAACACTGTTCAGCTACACCTTGCCATGAAATAACTATCCTGTCAATAAGTGAACACAATTGTTTTATCAATATCAGCAGGAAAAACATGAGTCGTCATCTGACTTTGAAAACCTTTTTGTAGAAATTACCTTTCACGGCCAGGTGAACGTGCTCAGAAACACAAGTGTTTTCTGATTTCCATTTACTTGAAGCCATCATCTCTTTAGAGCTCCTTTCTACACAGCACTATATCAAATTATGACCATGGCATTTCACAACCACAGGTATGCCAACATGAGGAGAGATGCCCAAAAGAGGCTGTTGTAGCACAGGTTTCATGCAGCGTGGGCTCTGAGTGCAGCCTCTTGTTATCTGAAATGTTACAAATTGATGGAAAACACAGGTACAGTGCGCTACCTGGTGAGAGCAGAGGCAGAAATATGGTATGATATTGATTTGATGGCTCTATTATAAATAGCACATACCTGCCACACTGAGAACCAAGTGTGGTTGTTTGGTCTAATATATATATGGACTGTATACTGTTTGTTACTGACATCTATCGTGCTGGGGGGTTTTTTCATACAGCTGACATTATCAGACTTGAAATAAATGCCTCAGGATAAACTATAGCATCAAAAAAGAAAATCACACACGCACACATGGTAAAATACAGCAGGGAGATCTATACACTTAATTCCACTAATCTCACTGATGGTTGAGCTGTGATAGATGTGTAGAGGGAGGAAGCTACAGTACGAGTGCATTTTCAAGGCTATTTGTTAGATAAGGGAGAAGAGGTGTCGGGTTTTCAAAGCATTCATGGGGACCGCATCAATCTGAGCTCATATCAAACATGTTTGACATGATTCAAGAGCATATTTCATGCCATGACATTTGTCTTGGAACTAAATTGAGGCCGAACAGTAGGAAGAATAAATATGCCAATCACCGCTACTGTCAAAATCTCATTGTTGAGTGTTTTATGATTTATGCCTTTCAAGTGGGATTGTTTCACATATCAGTTGTTCCATAACCACTGGATCTCTACCTTCCCTTTCATATGTATGCCATGTGTGGAAGGCCCAGTCGGCATATTACTGCGGTAGTATTCAGGCATAAGACTTCTTGACAGATACTTTACACATGCCAGACTGTTAGACGATGGAAGACTGTGAGACAACGATAAAATGTTCATATTAAAAGCATTTACCCCTCTCCAGGCGCCAGACTGTCTGACACTGGCTCAAATTGATTCTTAATTGGGTTTGTATGGACCCTGGATCTACTGTTGATGAGTGCAGTGAAAAGTGGACATCTCCGCTTCAACTCACGGTCCACAGAAAGGCGATAACACCACTGACCGGGCGGAGCGGAGCATTACTTTTTATAGTTCTCAACTGGTAAAAGAAATGATAATTATGAAAGGGATCATCTGCACATCTTGAAAACGTATTTAAAAGAATGATCCATCACCCAGACACGGCAGAACAAAGCTACTGACTCAAAGGGATGTCATTACTCATCACAAGTCACAACCAGTTGGCATTAACCAGCTGTGTAGCTAGATGTCTTTTTGAGAGACTTGCGTTTTTTGTTTTTTTTTTTTTGTAATAAATCACTCAGAATTGCTGTGGAATGCAAGCCAGTCCTCTGGAACAGCTTGGTCTTGGTAGAGGTGATTTTCTGTTTCTGGGCTGACATTCCTCATTATCTATTTTGGCTTGCATTGCGTGCACACTGGGTCGTGGAAAGGGCTGGTTAAAAAGTGAGGAGCGGGGGAAGTGGAAGAGGAGGAGGCTTGAATACTCCCCGGTGCCCCCCTACCGCCATCCTCTCCGGTGAAGCTCAGCACGCCTCTATTTGAAGAGGAAGACAAGGAGGTTGTCCCTACCTTGCTTTGCTTATGAATTGTTTTCTCTCCTGGTTCTAGAAGACGCTTGTTACCAGAATAAGCAGACGTAGTGGAGAGCCACGCTGCAAAGCTATATTCAAGCTGAGGGGAGAATCTGCTGTGGATTAAGCCTCGTCCACAGTCTGGTCTGGTCTTAATTTCACCCTTTTTTTACAGTCAGACTCGAGGGGTGCTTCTAATTACAGTCTACCTTTGAAGGCTCATTGCAACTTGATCAAATTCAGGAGTTAATAATAATATTAGCATTAATGATGATGATGATTAGAAAGAAGGAAAAACTGTGACAAAGGCTCAGATTGCAGACAAAAGTGTCCCCAAATCTGATTAATTTTATTATTTTTTCAAACGTACTTATACATATACATATATAGTTTTTCTTGGGGAGGAGGACGGGTCATATGTGAGTCAGATTTTTCATGACAGTGTGAGCAGCACACGAAAACTGATCTTTTGGATTCTGATTCTGGTAACTTCCATATGTGGTCCTAAATCTGATGCAGGTGTGATCTTTGTTTTTCGCTCAGTCTCGACAACCATATCAGAATTCGTGCAATTTTTACATCACTGTAGATTGATAAAATTCGGCCCCACTGGGAGTAATTTGATGAAAAAGTTTGGCTCTCTTCATTGTTGTTCCCATGATCATCTGCTGACAAAGCCTCTGCTTCCACTTTATTTCAGAATGACAGCATGTTGCATGTGACAGCTTTATTATTGTTTTTACACAGCTGTTGCTTTTTTCAAAATGTTTTTATTTATTTATTTAGTCATTGTTTTTTATTGATTTTTTTTTTTTTTTGGCTCGTGACCAGTCCACATTGGAATTGGATCCTGGCTATTATTATTTAACAGCCTAAAAAAGAAAAGAAAAGAAAAATAAGACCTCTGCAATAAATTCCACTTGAGCACTAAAACTAGCCAGGTCAAGATACCCAAGGAATCTTTTTGATAAACATGAATATTGCCGTAAATGGAAGCAGGAAGCAGACACTTGCTAACTAAAGTGTCTACAATCTCCCCTTGTAGGTGTCATAAAATGGCCCAGGCATCCTGAGCTTAGCAGCCCACTAGGGTGGTCCTCCACCAGCCCCATCCCAGGGTGGGCTAACGTCAGGCTGCAGGCCCAGTGTGCTCGTCAATGTCGCTTTGCTGCTTCTATTCTGGTCGCCAAGTGGAGAGAAACAAGTGAGTGTGAGTGTTTGGGTGGGAGTCAGGAAAAAAAAAAAAGGACAACCTGTTGCAAGCGTTGCGCGGTATGTTTCAACATATGGTGGTCCCTTCATTTCCAAAGCACTAAAATGAATTTAAAGCAGGAGGAAAGAATTTACAAGGTGACACTGCAATGCTTCCCTTTGAGGAACAGGATTCACAAACTGATATTGCAAGAATGTTACGTGCAAGCTCAAAAAAACCCTCTGGTTATCTGTCATCAGGAAGCAGCTTCAAATAGTCTCTGCTTGATCTCATCTAAAATGCAAGACTTACAATTTGCCACACTATTGTTCTGTCTTTGTCTCAATGGTTTAAAACGCCTTGGTCATAAATCTATAAAACAGACATTCTTAAGAACTATTGTTGCCAATAAGGCAAGATGTGGGTTTTTCCCCAGCAATGGGATTTTTGTTGTATTAATCCGCACCGTATTTAAGACATATTTCATCTGTGTTGAACAAAGGAGCGAAGTGGTGCCAAACCAAATGTGCAAATGTTTCTGCTTAAAGATTTCCATTATGATTCTCTCAGTTTCTAATGCAACACATTGTCAAAAGGGAGAATATTATGATGTAATTATACACTGTTAATTTAGATAGGTAGAAAAAGACTGAATGTCACTGTTTCTACAATTAATTCCAAATTGGAATTAACAAATTGGATTGTTTTATGTGCTCCATCCTTTTCTAGGCTGCAGATTCAACATTCCTATGTTATGTGATAACTAAAACCCAATTGCTGGAAGTGACCACTCTATTCTTTATACCTCGTAAATGAAGGCTGTGATCTATTTGTTCCTTTATATCCGTCATTTGGTTCTGTGACATTCTTAGATCCTTTGTGTAAAGTCAAATTTGGCTTTTTATGCATTTTATTGCATTCCAGCACAAACCAAATTCCTGCTTGTGCTTTAATGGGTAGATGTTTCTCTGTATTTTCACTGAGAGAAAACTGCTGCTGCCAGAGTTGTGGCCTGTTGTGGTCCAAAAGAACAGCACCACAGGGAACTTCAGAAAAACTCACTCAAATTTCAGCTTTGTGAAATACAGTCGTGCCTAGGGGGTGAGAGCATCTCTTGGCCCAATATTTCAAATCAGAGATGGAGTGATACTCCTTTTTTTGCCTCTTCTGAAAAGAGGAGGGAATGGCCTCCTACAGAATGAAATACGAAATAACATGAGACCCTGTGTACTATAGGCTGGCAGCGTTTTGCTTGGCGCACGTGGTTACAGGCTGACACTTAAGTTACCCCTTGACAGGTGTTGAAGTCTTATGTGTCTGCAGGACAGCTTAAGAGTTTTCTGCTTTTTTACAAGCCCAGCCTTGGTTTGTTCACCTCACACATGGCAGTCTTTTATAGTGTTCAGGCAAATGGCATGAACTGACTTCTCTTCTTAATTCTACAGTGTGCACAGTGGAGCGACTGTGGGTTTCTATTCATTCATAACCGCCTAGTGTACAATATGTTGTGTAGTAATCTACAGTACCTATTCACCTTTTAGTACAAAAAAAAAAAAAAAAAGCTCGGACAAATTATATTGAAAGGATTAAATGCACTCTGTGGTCTCTTAACCCAAATAATACCATAATATGCACTTTAATGATGTTGTGAAGTACTATGGGATAATGGGGAATTCTTGCTAATGAAATATTTACATGTACCGTTAAATGTTAGCATTAGTAAAAGATTGCACAAAATTGTTAAAGATTAAATAAAACTGCACATTGCATTCAAACGACTTAAAATTTCATATTCCTCTGAATGTGGACATTGTCGGAAACAATACAATGTAAGTACAGCTGCCAACAAAGTACATGAGAGTAATAAATGTAAATATGTAAAAAACTGTGTTGAGGCTACAATCATGTGTATAATAATCTAAACTGCCCTAAAAACAAGGCTTGCGTAGGTTTAAGTGAGGACCCTCAAGTATGGTATAGTATATTGTAAATAAATGCAAAAGGAGCTTGCAGTATCATGTAAACGCAGTATACATCGATTAGTTCCTGCATGGGATAGAACCCCAACTCCCCCATCTCTGCTTCTAATGTTGCTCATTGAAAATATGCTAATGAGATCCGTCACGATCGCTGATTCCCTTTGAACTTTTTATTTCGTCACGGGCTGAGTGAAATCACAGAGGTACAGAGCAAGAGGTTTTCTGCCGCAAGCCCATGGCCCCTCTCCCACCATCTGCCGGACCTCATTTCATTTGAATAATAAATGATAGCCTTTTTTTTTCCTCTGCTACAGAGAGGCGCTTCGGTACTCTCATGTTTTTGCAGTTCAAGGAAAAACGGCCACCAGGCTTGACGGAGGATTGTTTTCTCTCACTGTAAAGCCCTGCCCAAGGTCTACAGGCCACACCAACCCACAGACTACCATGAACCCAGCGGCTGCATTGAAAATTTACATTGTGAGTTGAAACTCAAATGTAGTCTAAGCCTCACAGTGTAGGGGCTGGATCCCTCATTTTATTTGAAGTAACTGCATGTGAATTAAAAATGCTGAGCGTCCTGTTTTTCTTGAACAAAAAGATACTGAAAAGTGTTTTCATGCTGGGTTAATTCCACCACGTAAAAAATCCTGAAGACCCAAAATAGATTTTATCAACAGGATATGCTCTCGTGGTTACATTCTTGCTGTTGATGGCCACAAGATAAGCACAGGAGTCCATGCAGTCATTGCTACATGACAATTTATAGACTAGTTATTTGGAGAACAGGATATAAAACTCTAGGGCCTGTGGCTGGAGAGCTGATGGTAGAGGTTAGCTTTTATTCCAGAGATAAGGTGCCTTTCTGACAATTTACATAGTTCCCAGCTGGAGATGTGCTGAAGCAAATCTAATTCAAACTTTTCAGCCCTCGAAGACACACAGCAGTGCTCCAAATAGCAATAAAGCCACTGGCCTCTGCCCTCTGGTGTACTTCCCATCGCCACACTTTATAACCCCAGCGCTCAATGTTGAGATTGGAACATGTGCTCACCAATGGATTCAAATAGAGTCAATAGGAGCTCCTTTCCCCTTCAGCAGTCAGCATGTGGATCTCAAATAGCAAAACGGTATGATTAGCATGCACATACTTGGGTTAGAATTCACTCCATTATAATTTCCAGTTCATATGAAACAGTATCAGAATATAAATGTTAACAGGATGCTAATCCTCCTTTTGTGTAAAGCAAAACAAATGATGTCTGAACTTTATAGTGTACATTTTCTTTGAAGGGAATATTTTACATGACTGTAAAATGTGCTGTATTTATTAAGGACAAACAGCCGGGCTATTTTGGCGGAGGGAATGTGGAAGGAGTACGTAAATCTGCTCCTTTGCTGTGCACCCCCACCAGCTTTTAGGATGATTGACCTCCGCAGGTTTCTAGAAGCCTGGAAACAGGGAATGCCCTTGACACACTAGGTATGAGAGAAAAAAGAAAAAGTAGCTGAAACCCGGGGGATCAGCAGGGGCAGTGAAGCAGGTTGTTCCATTTCCCCTTCGTTTAAAAACTACTGCCAAGCTCTGCACAGACTTGGACCCAAGTGCCTGGCGTGGAACAATGGGAGCCAGCTAGAATTAATGAAACAATAATCAGTAAACCTCGCAATTAACCAGCTCTCCAAATTCTACTATGCATGAGTTGCTTACGGAATATCATTTTGGGTGAAATATACATAGGTGCCATAGCCTTAAAGGGCCTCTGTGGCTCCTGGGACATAAAGCGCGGCCTCTTGTTTCCCTTTCCGATCAAAACTATTAGGGGTGATAATAGCTGAGCAGGCATCACAGCTGCTGCCTCGCACCAGCATTTCAATTAGTTGAGTGTTTAAAATCTTTCATTATCATAGCTGAAGTGTGATCAGTGGTCTAAACCAACAGAGTGCAGTCAACAATCCACACAATGACGTGGTGCTAATCACTGAAATATGCACGAGCTCCACTGTGAAACCATTCAGCATTGTCACATTTGATCGAATACAGGCGAGACACATCAGAGGCGACGTTAATAGCACTAACATGAAACAGCAGGGGTTGCAGTAGGTTGAAGTGTTTGGTGGCGTTTTGAATCAATCCTGGGATGGGGTTCAGCGTAATGTGGCATGGGGGTACAGCACCTTTGGGTACCTATTAAGTATAATTTCATGGTGAGAGTGGCTTGTTAGTTCTGCTGGTCAGTGTGGCAACTGAGCTATCATGCAAGAGATCTATTGTCCATGACAGCAATTTTTTTTTCTGTCCTCACTGTTTAAGTAAGGATAATAAATGGATAGCATGGCACTTGAAAGATGTTTAGTTTACAGTGTGGGGGTTTTTGCAATCATATCAGAAAACCAATAATAAAAAGTGTTGTCAAGGTATCGCTATTATTTCATATAATATCTGGATATAAATAGTTGTTACAAACAAGATAATGTATTAAAGTTAAGTTCTCATCACATTTAATTCCATTTATTTCATAGTCTGTCACTTCATTAAAATGTAGTAGCTGCAAAGAATATTAAATAGTAGCATTAGTACTAATTTTAGTATAGGGGATGTGACATCGATGACTATATGAATCTTTTCATTTTATTTAATTAACAGTCATAGGTTCCCCTCCATTTGAATATGGTTGAAAGCATTTAATGTAATAAAAGTCCTTTTGATACTGTGATGCTGAAATGTTACATATCATTGCTTTGCAGATACAATGTGTACTCCATTATGAATAGCTGTTGTACACAATGCTATAAAACCAGTTACACAAACATTACACATAAATCTATGTATTTATACACACTTTGGCGCTAAAAATGAAGAGTAGCTTCTGAATAAGTATAATGTAGGTTTATATTTGAGGAAGACAAAGGAATTCCTTATGCTCTATCCCCCTGGACAAAAGCAGCTGCAGCAGCGGTTACACCAGTAAACAAACATAAGGACATTATGCTTCATGTCGTGCAGACAAACAAGTGTTCAGGTGATTTAGTTTTAAACATCCTCTTGGGGCAAACCTTTCGATTTTAGCTTTTCTTCTTGTTACTATTTTCATCAGATTTGAATTTGTCTGTTGCGCTGCCAGGTCCGTGGTCTTTGTGTACAAATACAAATGGAATAGAGAGACTTGTGGTGCATTGATGCACATTTGTCTGACAGTCCAGAATTATGGTAGGCAGACTGGATGCGGGTTGTGAGCGGGAGGAGAGGGAGAGAGAGAGAGGGCCCCCGGCAAGCTGCCCTGGCTTTGTTTACAACAAAAAGCCATTGTTTGATGTGGTCGCGCAGCCGGCACCAAAGCTCCCGCTCCCACAGGATGTGCTCTGGGTAAAATGCCAGACGGAGGCCACTGCTGGATGACTTCGACCTTGCATATTGGGACTGTGAGCAAAGTCCTTCTGTGGCCACTGGAGATTTAGAAAAATATATAAAACTGCAAGAGTTTGATGTATTTTAGGTTTGTTTCTATTAGTGGGACTAATGTGAGAATTTCATCAGTTGTAAGCTGTCAATATAGTCCAAGGGTCTCATTTTAACATAGAAGTGTTAAGTTAAAAATATCTATTGTGCAGAGCACAAATGTGTGAAAAACTAATTTTGTAGAGCTTTGACAGAGGGCTATTTTAAACAAATTTATTTTAATACAAAGAACGTACCTGTCAATCTTATTCTGCCTTTTGAGTTGTCAAAAGGGCATGAGTGCTGACATTTTAAGTAGCGAGTCAAATTGTTAATTTGCATACCACATACAGTATCTGCTATTCACAATCTAAACCCTCCAGATCCATAATGGCTTGGGGTGTTTTTTCACCTACTGGAAAATTTTATTCTCAGTAACACTCAGCCTGACACTTATTTTCTCTGCCAGATCATTAACACAATCAAGCCACACGCCACCAATTTACAGACTACTACAATCTGAGGGAGCCCTCATAGTGTTTATGACAGTCATTCAATCGGTAAAAATCTAGGCCATGTAAAGGATTCACTGTCAAAAGAGACTGCAAGCTTACCAAAGCTTTATTAATCTTTTATAATGTATAGTGTCCTTAAAGAGGTGTCCAGCTGACTGCCTGCCTGGAAATAAGCTGATAAACAGTGGGAGAAAAACCAAAAATATAAGAGTTTAAACCCATCTAAAGGAAAATATCAAAGTTTTATGTTTTTTCAATTTTTTTGCTGAAAAATCTCTCAAATAAGGTGAAAAATACAAACATGTAGTCCCAGCAAGTGAAGGATTTCAAGCCAAAGCTGTCATTCCCTTTGTCAGCACAGATTTTGGATGGAAATCCTTAAAACTCTTTTTTATGTTAAATTGTGTATATTTTTATCAGTGAAATGAAGAAAGGGGCTGGTTGCATAAATATGAAAGAAAAGGCAGGAAAAGAGCCTTCTGACATGCCAATCAGGATCTAGTGTGGGACACAAGCCACAAAGGTGGACTGTAACGGTAGCCATGATGGTGATAATCCATGCCTAAAGCAAAACTGGGCAAGCAAAGAAACATGTGGTGGTGAGCCAAGCTCAAATCCCTTCTGACCTTGCCCTTTTCCTGCAGGTAGGATGAGATGAAAGGCGGTGTTGATGCCTCTACTGCCCCCCAGAGGTGTTGGCTTCTCAGGCAGGAAGAGGAAGCAACTTCAAGGCTAATCTTCAAATACATCACTAATAGCATGTGGGTTTTACAAAATCCACTTTGGCTGATGAGGCATTAGATGAGGGTTGGAGTTATTTTAATCCATATTAAAAGATATGTTGAATTATTATTTAATTTCAACATACTGTAAATCCACACTTTTTCATTCAGAATCCATTCGTTTATAACAGTATATTTATACTCTTAGCAAATAAAATATGAAGACTGTCCATCCTCCAAAGATGTGATGGTTCTGACAGAATTAAGGTAATCTTGTAAAATTATTGACAGAGTAAAATAAAATCACAGACACAGTGGCTGGACCCCCCCCCCCCATTTTTTTCACACAACATACGAGTTTGTCAGGATAGTTTATGGCCAGCTGTTTCATCTTTCCGCAGTCATGGCTGGAATTAATAGACCCTTAAACATAGACAGCTGTGAATTTCCTATACTATGCTTGTGGCATCAGGAATAACAGTTGTTATTCTGATACGATGAAGCGTCCGTCTGTAGTACAGTTTCATCTCACTGAAAACAAGACAGCACGATCTGCAAACTCAATGGAATGATCAGACTCTTCTGCGGTGGCTTAGATGAATACTGGTGATCTCACATTTATTTTGTCTTTATTGAAGAAATATATGTGGACACGCTGACATCTGATTGTCATTTTCTGTGGTGGGCTTTAAAAAAAATGGAATTAATAAAAATTTAAGCAATGTGTGAAGTCAAATACAAAGGCTGCTGTTTATGCCAGCTGTCATATGTAAATGATTGATTTGATTTGCTTTTTGTTTATACATCACTGGAGGATTTTTTCATTTCTTTGCATGATCTGCAGCAGCCTGTTTAATACTTCCTGCACCATGATGAGTCAGGGTAAATCTATACACTGAATTTAAATAAGATTGTGCCTGCAGAGCTCTGTAGTCTGTTTCTGCACTTCCTCTCTCATAGGTAGCCAGCTCTGTTCACTGTAGAACAAGAAATCTGGTATCCTGAACTGTCAGTGACCTGAGCAGCGAGGAGCGCCTCCTAAATGTGCTCGCGGTCTGTATGCGCAGAGAGCTTGTAAGCCTCACCAGGAACCTGCTCTGCCCCATGCTGTCAGGACATCAAGTCCAGATCTTGTCATAGCAACACCTACCATCACCATCCACTCACATCTTGATCGATACTATTGGCTGCTGAGAAAAGCACCATCCTGCATGAGCAACCGAGCTTCAGCCAACACTGCAATACAACCATCCCACTGCACCTCTGCACATTTATAAAATAACCAATTGCAAACTGTTTTTGCACTTTTTTCAATAGAATTGATTCCTTATGCTATGTCTATATTTGTTTGTACACTGTGAAAAATGTAATAGTCATAATACATGATTTCAGCAATGCAGACCAATACAATATAAAGAAAACAGCAATAATTGATAGTAGGCTATAACAAATAATAATAGAAAAAAATACCATAGTAGATAAATTTGCATTAATATTCCCTGTCTACATCTTTGTTTGAGTACTTAATTATAGGGTGTCAGTAAAAAAAAAAGGTAGCCACAGGTGTCACAGAACAACAATAGACGGCATTTTGTTCAGCAAGTGACATTTGTGACACATTGTTTGGCTTGCCCGAATAGCTTGTTTCTAGCCAATATGTGTATTATCCTGCATGGGAGTATTTGACAGCTCCACTGCTTTTAAAACTGCGATTAGGATAATTACATAGGACCGCTTTTCATCTGAAACTGAGGACAACTTTGAATGTAGCAAAGGAATTTCAATCAGGCTCATACCTCAGTCCTTACTTCTGTGTAATGCCATAGAAGAGGGGAAAAAAGAAATTGCTTTCATAGAAATTTTGTCTGAAGTTAAGCATCACTTTGCAGTCAGAGTAAATCAATGTGAAGGAGCTGAGCAATACAACATAAAAAGAATTGATGATATACAAATCTCAATGGACCTGCATCCATATCAAAGCCAATGATTATATGGGCAAAGCCTTGTCTGATTGCAATAGCAGCTTGTGAGGAGATGAAAGAATAGTTTACTATGTGATGTCTACCTTTACTGCTTTGGGGAAAAAAAGTACTGCATGGGCTATAGGGGTGTAGATTGCTTTCACCTTTCAGTGGTGTCAGAAATGTGAAAAGGCCACGCAGAAGTCAAACGGATGATGTGGCATAATTACTGTAAGACTGCAAGGCCTCTTATATGTTAACTCCTAATAAGCAACAGAATGTCACACAAAACTGATATTTTTACTCAAGGATTGACAGATAGCCAGACACAGATAAAGATAAATAGAGGGCAACAGTTTGTGGAAAGGCTTTCCAATTTCACAGTGCACAAAGTGGTATCTACAAAGAAATGCCTTAAGAAGCTCAGTGTGGAAGAATCTGCCACCTTTGGAAATTAGAATGCCAACTAAGTCCAGCCATTGCAAAACATAAGAACCAAAGGTACATTCTTACGCTGTTATTACTCTACCTTTAAATGGGCTTTTAAATAAATCACTTTATGGCTGAATATAAATCTTTACAGGTTTTAACATCTTGTGGTATGAGGTTAAAGCAGTGCATTAATAGACATATTTAATGCAGTGTCAGAAACACAGAGATACAGTCTAAAACACCTTCTCTACACTGTACAAGAGATTCTGAACATAATGTGCGATGTATTGTTCACAACACTATGGATTGAATGGAGAGGCTTGTGTCGAACAATACAATTCATTGTTGCACTGCTAATAGACATACACAGTAATATCAGTTGTAGAGATAAAAACTAAATGTGGCAATGCTGATGGAGCTAGGTTCTCACAGCATACAAAGGGAAAGTTGTTAGTGTTCATTGGCCCGGCAGCTCTGCAGAGGCCTGGGGATAAGCCTTAAGCCAGAGCACAGCAGATAGCCAGGGGTGAGGTGAAAGCTCAGACAATACGGTAAGGCTCTAAGGCAAGCATCCTGCTGCAATGGCAGACTACACCAGATAATGTGTCACACAGCAGTATGTTGGTGTCGCAAACAACAAGACCCTTATTCACATTGTCAGGGGAGGCTTCATGGAAAGAATGAGAAACTACGGAGGGAAGAGTCTGAGAGAGAGAGAGAGAAAAAAAAGCAAAGCAAAGAATGAAAATCTCTTGAGTGGCATCTTAAGAATAGGTTAGTAAAGGTGAGATGCTGCTGGCATAAAGAATAGATCTAGATTTCTTTCTGTCCTTGCCTCTGTTGGAATTGAAAGGGGCTGGCCGGATAATATAATTGGTTCCAGGAGCAGTGAATGATGCAGGGAGGGACTTAAACGTACCCCAAGAAACCTGACAGTACATGCCGGAGAAAGAAAAGAAAAAAGGAAAACAAAATAAATGCAAGTTGACAGGCAAAATGGGGGACAGTTAGGCTTAGTGTTATTACCATGACAAAGAGAAAAGAGCACAGTGTCTACTCCCTGCATGGAGGGTGAAGAGGTTTAAGGACAGAGCAGCAGGAGATGAGGAAGTGGCACACTGAGCCGTGTGTGTGTGTTTGTCTCTGAGCGCTTGTTTCAGCCTACGGGTGTGTGCGTGTGAATCTGTACATGCTCTCTGTCGCTCTTCGCCTCCCTCAGTCATGTGCATGTATGTAATCATACCTCGTGCAAGGCGTAACAGTTTGTCTCCTCTGATATTAATACTCACCAACAAGAGCGTAACTAGGATGGCTCGCAGAGGATTTTCTCTACTTCTAAAGACAGGAATGATTAAGTATGTTTGTTATATGCTCACATAGGGCCTGAAGTGGTGTTACAGATTGAATCAGTTGCAATAGAGACAAGTATCAAAGACTGATAACTCTTAAGGGGCCCTTCAGGCATGCAAGAGACTGATTACTCCACTGCAGGGCACCAAGTGACATCATCCTAGGCTGGAAGCTGTTAGGAAGAAGGCCAGCAGAGTGTATGCTTCATGTACTATGTTTGCATGCTTTACACACACATATCCAAGCATTATCATGGGGTAGGCTGGTTCATGCATCCTTACACTGTTGGCTGTGACGCTTTACATCATCCGGCCACATCAAACAGGAGAAGACAGGGTTAATCTATCCCTATGGTAATGCCCAGAGGTTTCTACTGAAATGCAACTTTTCAGTCTGCAAGTAAACCACGCTGCCAGATCTAATGACATGGGCAGATGACGCTCCGCTTTCACATTTTCTCTATTCAGCATTGACCAAGACTTGGTTCATTATTAAACAGCAAAAGAAATAAAATAACAATAATAAAAAATTGGATGAGCGTGTATCAAATGAAGAGTTTTATTATAAAATTAGTATTCCACAGGGCAAAACACTTTACTGTTATTAACTTCTGCATGCATAACTAACAGGAGACCAGGAGGATTCAACTTTTTGTTGTATTTTTCAGGATTTTAAGGCTTTGAACTTTGTGTAAACAATTTAGGAATCATGTGAGCAGAATTAAGAGTGAGCTTATATGTCATTTCACATTTAGATAATAGAATATGAGTGCAGCTACTTGCAAGGGCAAAATTAGGGTGGAAAAGCCTGACTGAAACATTTGTTCTGTTTAGCATAATTTCATACAAAGCTTTCAGTCCCGGATACTCCCAGCTTTCGTCAAATTAATTCTAAATTTGCAAATCTAAATATTACTTAACATAAACAGTGTGGCCACTTGTGCAAAATGTGTTTTCCCTTGGTTATCTTTTATGCTAAGTAAGGTGCTGCATCCTGGATGGCTAGCATGGCTCCTATCTCATAGTGCTTAGCAGACCCTCATCAAAATATTATTATGTTTTTAAAATCAAAATTGCATGGTTATCACCGACTGTGACACAAACAGTCGGGTAATTCATTTTGTCAATTTCTGGACCCAATTATCTGATTAGGCATTATGTTTTCTTGTCCAACTCTATTACATGTGCTGTAGAATTAGACCTAGCAACGTGTTATTTTCTCTGGCTGGCACAGACTTTTTCTGCTGATATTTTTATATATATATATATATTTTTTTTTTTTTTCTTGCATTGGGAATTAGCAGAAGCAGCAGGTCCCTCCACACCATATTGCCTTCGACAGACAGGTTATGTTTTGCTAACCTCTTGTTTTTAAGCACCATACAGTGTGACAAAATTCACTCTACTGCTCTGAAAATCTTCAGTTAGTGATCTGCAGAAAATGAGTTAGAGCAGGAGAGTTTTCCAGCAGTACTGCCCTGTACTGTTGTACTTGTAGAGATTGACCTATCGATATGAATTTCATTGTGTACAATAAACCGAGCACCTTCAGGCTGTTTCTGCAGTGATTATATAGTAGACACCAAGAGTTACCAGACACCTATTATAGGAATTATGTTACAGTGAAAGGGACATGTGGTGACAACATGCAGTGATATGGATTTTTACACAGGGCCTGCTCTCACAGTGGTTAAATAGATCCACTACCGTTAACAAGAGACATGACACTAATATCAGTCAATTGGGCAGTGTTTTGTTACAGTGATCATGTTACTGCTGGTAACAATGTTAGGTTTATAGCAGCGACATTTGTTATGAGAGTTCACATGTTTATCCAAACATGGGGCGATGGAGAAGACGAAGCGTGAAGTGATAAATGAGTTGTGTCATTATCAGCATGATGGGACGTAACATGGCGGTGGCACAAGGTGGTGAGAATTATACAGCAGCGAGGCGTTTAGGAATGTGAGCAGGGCAAGGATTACGATGCAGGGTCTCAGTTTGCCTGAAACATGAGTGTCAAAAGACATTTCAATCACAAGTCATGTTTTTGTGTTACTGCTGTATTTAAAACTCCAACTAGAATTAACTCTTGCTGGATAAATCCTCACCACCTAATCCATACTTCGGTGAAAATGAACATTTTCTGTACAATATTATAAACTCAGTGCAACCAGCATCCGTATTTATTTACAATGAGATGTGCAAAATTCAATATTTTCATTAAAAAATTATATATCAATTTGACTGATATTGCACATATTAGTTCAACAAATAAAAGACAAGTGTGTTGCTTTATAAAACAGCTACATAATCAATCATTAGCAAGCACAATATCTCAAAATCAATTACATTTTTCTACCTTATTTGTGGATTAAATATAATTGGAAAAAAATTCTGTTAGTATAATTTGACGTTATGTAATAGAAAAAGCACACTAAAGCTGCAACATCTGATTATAAGGAGTCCATATGGAGGAAGAATCCTCATAAAAATCTACATTTAATCCATCTTTAATAACGTAAAGAATTATATGCCTTGCATTAGATAAATTAGATAGATTTTTTATACATACATATATATATATATATACACACACACACACACACACACACACACACACACATTCATACACACACAGTACTGTCCAAAAGTCCTGAACCACAAATGAATCTTTACTCTAACATCATTTGATTGTGAGTTAAAAATGTAGAAAATTATCCTCACTCTAATTTAGAGATCTGCATTTATTCTTGTTCAATTAAAAACAGGGTTAATAATGTCATATTTCCATGTGGAATGTATGACACACCGAAGCTAAATGATGAACCAGGAGGCGCTAAACTGTAAAGTGTGTCATAAGGGCTTTCAAGTGTTTAACTGTTTTAACCATCAGAGAACAAAAGGTTATATTTTTTCTATTTTTGGAAGGTTTTATTTATAATAGAAATGTTAACTGGGACACACAAAAAAAGCAGGAAGCAGAAGAAAAAAAAATTAACAGTCTTATTATCTTCTTATCTTTTTTTCCTCATCAAGCAAAGGTTAACCTTCATCTGCAGCAAAAAGAAGGTTACAGAAGGAATGTGCACAATCAAATATAATTAAAAAACAGACAATTACATATAGCTTGAAAATTAGGATTTTTAAAAAGTTTGGTAATGACAAAAAAGTCTGTCATTCTTCTGGCTTCCCTGTCAGCTCGGATTAGTCGCGAGCAGTTCTCTGGGTGTAACTTTGAAGACAAGGAGAGAAGCAGCTTGTGCGGTTTATAACCCTGAGTGACAGGAGCAGACTCACTGTAGCCTATATGAAAAAGTATAACATCTTAGATCTCACTTTTGAAAGCTTCCCAAATTTAGGTCCAGCGGCCATCCTTCACCCTGTAATCAATTTGCAATAGTCAAGCACATCCAGCCCTCTGACCGGCACCTGAATGGTAAATGCATCCCAGCGTAGCTTGGATCAGCTGTGATTTGAGACAAGCTGAGAAAAAGACTGTACTTGCTTGCCAACTTTTCTTGTCATTTTGCAGCCACATATCAACAGTGAAGTGTGAATAACAAGAGTTCTGCTATTTTTTTTTTTTTTAAAGAGTTAAAATAGCTCTGCCTCTGTTTAAACAGCATTAAAATAGGGAATAATAGGTCATTTTTTTTCACATATTGTGAAGAGAAAAAAAAGCCTTCTCTGCTACGTTTATCCAGTGAATGGAGTTTCCAAGGAGTCCAAGGTTTCTCTTATATTGAATTCTTGGCTATTATATCAAATGCTACTGGTGAAATGAAAGCAATACACACACGTCAGAGCCTTTAAATAAATAAATTAATTAATTGATAAATTAATAAATAAATAAATAGAAATAGTGTGTTGTTACTGCTGTCACTGATACAGAGCAATGGTATTAACTGATTTAATACTATTACCTCAGCCTGAAAGAATGTTGATATTTAAATATTGATAAATTTCTCCGGCTCATAAAATGTGAAACTATAAGAAATTTCATTTTATTTTATTTCTTTTTTCTTTTTATATCTTGTAACAAATGCGTCTTCAACAATTCTCTCTATTCTACTCTCAGACTCATGCTCAGTATGATTTTACCTGTAACTCAAAAACCAACAATGGAAATAAGAAAAATTAAAAATGTTCTTAAAGATGTTATAAATTAATATCCTATTTTTATTTTTTTTTTGCAAATGATAAAAGAATTTCCAAATTTTTACTCATATTCATTCACGTACATTGTCTACTATATAGTAATTAAATTATTATTTAGTGGTTAAATTATCTTTTATATAATCATTCAGAATCTTTCAATGACTTGTTTTGTTTTTGTGTCATATTTCCTGGAATATCAGCAGCAAACTGGCACAGTTTTGCATTTCCGGTAACAGGATGTCAGACAAAGGCAGACATTGGATGTCTCTTGCCAGGAGATTCTGTATTTCTATAGAAAAATTAGACACACTGCAGGCCTACTTTTCCCCGTATGGAAATGACCCGCATATTGTAATTTAGGAAACATGCAGCGAACGGCATAACTGCTCCACCTTCTCTGCTAATCCCTCCTGCTGAACATTCAGTACATACTGAGCAAACTGTCTGCAGTCATACACTGCAACCGGTTTGCATTCAGAGCCACCGTAGCTGTGTTCTTTGTCTAACAGAGGCTTCATTTTAATCCGCTGAAGAAGACATCTTAGCTGTTCTGCTGTAAGAGGGCCTTGTTAACTTTTTATTTAATATTTCTATTCATTTCAACTGTACTCTTTTGAAGCGAATGCACTGTTACAGGAGGTGTGTTGGCTTTAACTACCTTCACGACTGTCTCTTTAAATCAAATGTGGTGGTTGTGGTTGGAAGAAGCAAAAAAAAAAAAAAAACTAGTAGGAGAATAGTAAGAGTAGATATCACACTAAGCGGAGTTCATTACCGTGTGGGTCTTTATTTAGAAGGAGATAAATCCAGCCGGGTGGGTGCTCAGCCTAATAACTATTTCAAGTCCCAATAAAGCCCAAACATCTGATATGACTTAGGAAGCTGATAGAGGCTTGGCAAGGGAGCTCGTAGAAAATTGGAACTCTTTTGTCAGCGCCATCCTGCTCGAAAATCCCCACAGACATTCATAATCACCTTGCCCTCATTTTATTTATTTATGTCTTATTAATGTTTGAGAATAGCACAAATGCCAAATCACTCGTTCTGCAGTGATTTACAGTTCTCTGTGTAAACATGGGAAGGGAGCAATTTTTGCTACTCTGCCAGTGACTTCATCAATCAAACAGTTTATTACCTGCTTTTGATAATAAGGCAAATGTGGGAAACGTTTAGATTTTGGGCATTTTTCCATTGCATTTGGCTACTCTGATCTTTTTGAGCGAATATACATGTGTTCCACACAGTTTACTAATTACATCGATTGCAAAGTTTGGACTGAGTTAACCTTGAGAATAACACACATTCTTTGCTGGGAAGAACTCTAAACACTGGATTCCAGGTCAATACTTTGCACATGGTGAACAATTCAAGCCAATGATTTCAACTGCACTTACTATATTCTGATAACAACATTTCTTAGTTAATTTTTCCCACTGGCATCAATTGAGGCCATTATATTCTGTATTTTTGCTTTGGCTTATTAGGTATTTGCCTCAAATTCAGAATGAATAACGACAGCTAGAGTGATAACAAAAAGGTTCCATAGTTACCTTTTTATTTAGCCTCAGTGACATGGTGTGCTTTTTGCAATGAGGAATTTAAGCTTTGCAAAAAACGTTAAAGGATATGTTAGCACTTAATGCGTTGAATGCATGAAGATCCTGAAGCATTTTCACATCTATTTTATGTAATTGAAACAGCATTGCATCGGCCGCTAACACAACCAGCCAATCAAATTGCTCCTCCTTTGTCTTGGTGAACGTGTTTGAATCCTTTGTCAGCAGCTTTTGCACAATCCACAGGTACTCTGCAACAGGGCACACTTGTCATAGTGGGAGGCTGTACACACATTATCGGCCCTAATCCTCTTTTCCTTTTCCCTTTTAAAAATTTGTCTTTCCTCTCGACCTCATCAGAGGAGCTAGTATTTCGATACTGCACGCTGTCTGGCAGCTGTTCCCGCAAGCTCACACTTCATTTAGTGGCTGTGCGTGAACCTTAAGGTCCAGATGAACACAAAATAACACATGCTGCCACAAATATAAAATATCTTTTTCCATGAGCTGCTCCTCTGTACTATAGAGTGAATCACAAAAGGTCTGGCTGACTGAGAATGCTTTGAAGGTTTTAGTCATACCCAAATGTGCTGGTTTTCCTCTCATGCGCCTCATCAAGGTTTCTCCCTCGTGTGTCTGGATCGTAGATGCTGGAAGAGGATCTGGTACAAAGAGAATTGCAGATCGACTTCAGCTTGACAGTAGATGAATACAACCCAGCACAAAGAGTCTAAACAACAATGTCTGCACCTCAGCATAAGTGAAAAAACCATTTCATTAAGTGTGCAATGTGCTGAGAAGAAATTTGCTTGTACTTAACTATTTGCAAATTTCCCATTTGTTTTTTGGGCATTATCATGAGAAAACAAAAATACATTGTTATTTCATAACTGGGACACATCCTTGTAATAACAGGGAAATGCGGTGAGAATATTATTAGAAACATTTCACTGTCCATAATGGATGTTTATTTCCTCTGCAGACGGTGTGTCAGTTGGACATGGCTGGGGTTTTCAGCATAAAGCAAGCAGACAGGCTTTGCAGAATTAAGCAACACAGAGGGTGCTCTGATTTGTCCTTGCCAGGCATGATGGTTCTAGTATCTCATAAACAGACACCCCTCCTGTGCTTTTCATACAATGGACAACCCATAACCCTCCTGTCAGGAACAGTTCTGAAGGAAAAACACAGCTCATTAATGGCAGGAATTGAAGGAAGCTAAAGCAGGAATCGAGCAAGTGAAAGACTGGACCACAAATAAGCAAATAACAGCACAGTATGGCGTTCGCATCGAGGAACCGCACGATTTTGGAAACAAACAAGAAGCTTAAAATGTCTGTGTGCTTTTTCTCCCCAAACGCAGCTGTGACAGTTTGTGTGACTAAGATGATGTTCTGAAGGCAGAAAAAATTCTATTTTTGCTACTTCATGTTTGTTTACAAAGAAAGAAATATGGACAGTCCTGCATCCCTTGTTTTTCTTTTTAAGAAAATGTAAAAATACAATTGTGAAACAGTCAATTAAAAGTTACTAATTAACCTGTTTTTTGTAAAAATTGTAATTTAAAAAAGGTTAGGCTCAAAATCTTTTGATATTTTCTTGAAATATTCCATACTGTTGGACTCATATAGTTAAATAATAAATATAGTCTGTAACTTTGCACATGGATGCAATTATGCCATTAAGCTCAGTGCAGTTATTACAATCAGGTGCAGGTTGGAGGAACACTGGGCAGATGTTCCTTTTAGTTCAAGCAGCACATATGTGGGGTCTTAGTGAGTTAAACGAGTCATTTAACAGCCAGCATTTGGATAAGAGCAACGAATAACACCTCAGGGTTCCATAGTTGTTCATTCTGTGCAAGTGTTAAAATTATTAAAATTGTTTTGGAGTAATTAGACTTTTGGGGTTAAATGCGTGAGGCGAGGTGGTGCTGACATTACACTGCATTTAATACATACGCTTACACTTTCAAGCATATTTTCACTCAGCTTGTCAAACTTGCACACTCACACTTGGACACATCAACAGCAAATGAGTAAAAATAAAAATATTCCAGGGGGAGTATGAGCTACGTGTTAAAATGTGCATTTTCTGCGACTCTCTTGAACAACTGCACTGAAAGAAAAAAAAGAAAAAAAAAACAGTGCACACACACGCAGAATCCAGTTTGTGCAACTGCCAATAAAACTCACAAAGTACAGTGTGTGGGATAGATGTCACATTTTACTCCTTGTCTTTGAGGCAAAAAATATCTCCTCTATTTTCCACTGGGATATATATATATATATATATAATTTTTATTATTATTATTTTTAGACAGATGTAAGCGATTAATGGTAGATGTTGAGGAAAACTCCAAAAGAAGACATAGGGGAGATATGGACAGACACATGAAATGAGATACAGTTTACCAATAGAATAATGACACAAAATACAAATTCAGAATTTCCATTGGTGATAACAGCCGAGACTACAAATGCACAGCAGCATTTCATAGCACAAAACCCATCAAGCCCTTGTCACAGATGAGCTGCAGTAAAGAATCTGGTCGGCTGCAAGCAGGATGTACTTAATGAAATAGCCGCTGTGTGAGAGAAATCTAGGCCACAGCTATATTTCTGTTTACCACGTTTTACCCCCACCATGCACTCTGAGAGGTTTTTGGAAAACAGGTGCAATATCTGCAAAACACTGCTCCAACTTATAAAAATAGTGGCAGAAAATTGTTGTTGTTCTTCACTAAGCCTCCGTCTCTTGTCATCAGTGAAATCAGTTTCCTCTCTGTCATGCTTTAATCACTTGCATAAACAGTTTTTCATCATATCTGCAAAAAGTCCCTCAGTCCCCCCCACCACCACCACCACCACCACCTCCCCACTCCTTCTTCAGATGTTCTTTCCCCAAACTTGTCCCCATTTTCTGTTTTCTGATTTCCTTCTTGTGTCAACTGTTTCCCTTTTCTTCCTCCCGCCCTCTCTTGGCTGCATTGTAAATCAGTAAACCTTCTCAAAATCATTATCAAAACTGGGGGAAAAAAAGGTGAGGGAGTGGATTTGATTTCTTTTTCATCTCCTGTGCAAATAACACAAAAACTGAAGCAGATAATGCACTGAAGACATTACCAAGAAAATCAAGGCCCTATTTCACAGACATGGATTAAACTAATCCTGGTCTAATACACTGAAAAGGAGAACTTTGGCTGTCCTTAACCAACTTTGGCTGTGAAATCAATCCTTAAAACTCATTGAATTTAAAATATCTATTATTTCTGCTTAAAATTCGCTATGTGGCTCAACTTGAGAAACAGTTGTCTATTAATAGCAGAGAACAGATTCATATAGGCTTCTGGGTTAATTTACATAAATGTTATTTATAAGTCCACTTAATTATAAGAGGAAAATAAATTCACCAACAATAAAGTCAGGCGGCTCTTGAATTTACTGCACATATGGTCTGAACTCGCCACATTCAAAGCTCTTTGCCTCTGATTTTCTCTCCCCTCTCTCATCTCTTTCATTTGCTTAATATATTAATCTATTCCCTTTTATCCATTTGAGATTATATCAGACCTTTGCTGTATCACTTCAGTCTATACAGTTAAGTGCCATCACAGTGTGGATTCTAGATACTCTTTAAGGAGACAGAGAGCTTATCACTAAATCACAATGTTCCTGTCCAATGCACGTTATTTTACAATAAAAATATTTAACTGAAACTTCTACATTGGGGGAGGGGATTTGTAACGAAAACAGCAGAATCATCAAAGTGTCATCTTCCTTTTCCATCATTGCATTTACACAGAAAACATTTTCCAGTCTTCATACAATAGCGCATGTTACAATTCCATTCATTATTTATGAATACATGATCTTAAATGCATTTTTCTCTGACTGTTCGTGAGGCTAATGTTGTTATTGCTGAGTCCTGCAGTGTGTAAAATATTTAGGTGTATATGGCTTTTACAGGAGGACATCTGCGCAGAGTAAAGTGGTCAGTATTATGGCACAAGGAAAAAAAAACAAAACAAAAAAGGCCAGTGATGACCAGCGGAATAGCTATGAAAAACAAATGCACTGCTACCATGAAGTTGAGCTAAACCAGTGATTCTGAGCTTCTCTGTCCTTGACTGAAGTGTTGCCTTTCTGCTGCAAGCTCATTTAGAATATTTGATGTGAGAACATTGCCCCCTGCTGATTTCCTGTTGTACACCAGGCTGATTGACAGATGGCATGAAAGATGGCCGTCACTCACATGTTGAAGAATTTCACATGGTATGGTTTGACAACTTTCTTTAACTTAAATACTAGCTTTTATCTTTCTTTCTTTCATCTGCGTCAGTGTATGTATCATTCTCTGGATGTGCAGCATGTCAACCCGTATAGAATGAGAATTATTTTTATGGCAACTTCCAAATGAATTTTCTTCTACATTTAAACTTCCCTCTGCATTTTGCACTTTTTCAGCAAAAATGAACTAAAATCATACTCATAAAACCTCAGAGTAAGGTCAAAGGTTATCAAAAGAAGTATCTACATTCACTGTCATTTTCATGTGTTTTTACTGGTGAATCAGTGTTTCAGAAGATGACAATATTTCCATGTTCACTATAGATCTTCTGCACTTCCAAATAAGACACATCTAATGTTGCTGAAAAGCTGAAAAACTGAATTTTATTTTGAAAAAAATTAATATGGATATTTTTGGTCACCTGTAGCTGTTTGGGTCATTGAGGGTTAATGGTTTAAATAAATAAATAAATAAAGCTTGAGTGGTCTAAATAATTCATACTTTAAAAAATATCAATTATATAATGAAAACATAGTAATTCATTCGGTGCATCCGACCAAAACATATTCTCACTGCATGCTCCCAAAAACATACTTTCAAGTACTATATATTTGTAAATATTTTTATCTGAAACTAAATAATAGATTAAATGAATATCAATCAAAATTAAAGAAGAGCATAAAAGTGTCTTAAGTGTGATTTGATGAACGCTCACCAATTCTGCTACATACTTCATCAGGACTGTGTATTTATGTAGTTGATTGATCATAGATGCTGTACGGACCGTATGTGATAACTGACACCTGATCAAATTCAATGAACATTTTATTTGCTGCAATTACATCAGACAGCTGTTGTAAATGCTGTCAAATGCGTATACTCATGTAGAACTAAATACATGTGTCCCAGTCTGTGTGTCAGCCCTGAAGGTATAGGTTTCAAGATGAAATGTTCACATGTACTGGTTGAGACATCCAACATAATGGCTGAACGCTTCTAAATAAACGGCAAATGCCTGGAGATAGACTTTGGCATTCTAACAGCAGCCTTGCTTCCAGCTGATAGTAATCTGTATTCACACGCATGCTGCCATGTCAGATGAAAGCCTTCAATTAGCAGTCAATTCCACTCAGTATACCCTATTAGGCCGCCTCTATTTACATTCTCTGTCAGCACCCAAGGCAGCTCCTTGCCCAACAGTTGCAGGAATCGTTGCTGGTGAGAATATGGGCATCCCTGCTGTGAACAAAGTGTTTTGTTGTACTCATATGGTTGGCTTCTTCTAATGCCCAATGCTCCCCACCTCGTGGCTGGAGATGTGAGGAGCCACAGGTGAAGTGTCATCCTTTAAGTCTTAACCACGGATGAAAAACTGAGACTCCAGCACAGAGATGAAACACCTCTGATGCTTTGATTTGCGACCTCATGCTGGGGGGTCTGCGCATGCCCTCAGCGTGATGCTTGTCCCCTCACCAGGTGTTCCAAGAGGATCCGAGCCGCTGATTGAATTTTATTTTACTACCTACAGGACACTGCTGATTCATAGCAAATGCATTCAAACAATGCAGTCATTGCCTTCCAGTTTAATGTTGGAATAACAGCAGTGGCACAGTATTCTGTCTAAGCTATGATAATATTAGCTTTGTGTTTGTGTGGGTGGTACCGCGCCTTTATTGTGATGTGACAGGCCTCGCCTTGAGAAATTCTTTTCTGTGGATAATAAGGCATCAGCAGTGGTCCTCATCTCTTGCAACTCAATAACCAGAGTCATACTGAGATGCTTAGGAGCATCTCAGTTCCTTTGTGTGTTCATAAAGTGGTCCAGTGTGGAGGTTTCCATTCAGCGTTGTTATTATTAGTATTGCACAGTTATAGAGTGGGGGGCCATACGCATAAAAGAACAATTTTTCAAAGCCAAGAACAGGCCAGTAGGGGTTCATTTTTCAATGAAAAAGAGCTAAAGGCCAGTCTGCAGCAACTCCACTCAGCCTGAGTGTCTTGCTGGGTCAGCCCAATAGCTTCCCGGGTCAGCTGGGTTTGTGGTGGACCCCTGCCAAAGGGGCGTGAGACAGAATGAAATAGAATGTTGGAAACATTATGAAAACACTCAACACACTGAAAAAGATTACAGTATGATAAGAAAAATATCAATGAACAGATTTGAATATATACGGAGCCCCTTTGGTGATGTGAGAAAAAAAAAAGTGGCCATTAGTTAGTCATGCATGGACCACTCTGGTGGACACACCATTATTAACAACTGTTTATGACATTTTATTTTTAGTAGCATTTGCTAATTCTCAACAACAGTGTGTTTTGCTTTTCTGCCCAAACACTTAGAAATACAGTTTGATGTATGTAAGTAAATATTCTGTATACAGTAGATACAATATATGCTCAAATAACCCTGAATTTCTGGGAAAAGATGCCAACTTAATGACAGCTTAAGTCCAAAATTTAAATATATGCCTTCACATCGATGATACCATCACATATATGTCCTACCTCCTCAAAACTATCACGGATGCTTCAGCACCTTCACTGGTAACTGTCTGTTTGGTCTTTATCATCTTTGGAGTGTGGAACTTGTCATCTCTTTTCCAAAAACAAGTTGAAACTTGGCATTGTTGTCCACAGCACAAACTTTCATTGTCTTACAAAAGAAAATATCTGTATTTCTGCAAAGAATTGATGTTTTCAGTTGTATTTCTGGATGCAGCAGCAGGCTGTGCCAAGGAGCAAAGGTTTTCAAAACTCCACCTGAGCTCATGTGACTATATCCATTCACTCATTTGTGTAAATATCATTGTTTTGTCTGTAATGTCACCTGAAGACCAAATGTCACACACATTCAACAGCATTTTACCCCCCTGTTAATACATTAAAATTTCATAGTTTCATAATATTATTTACCATCAATGGTGACAGACCAAAATTCTTTATAATTTTGTATTGAAAATACCCCTTTGGAACTGACTGCCAACTATCTCATGACATTTGGTACAAAGGGATGAGAAATCAACATTCATGAGTCCATCGTCTTTCAACAATCAACCTGCTGGATCTGATAAAACAGTGTTATTTCAGTCAATCTTGAATCATATTGTTTTTGTTTATTTTCAACACAGGTCAGTGAAAAGTTTCAAAAAAAATTTGACTTTCAATTTCACTTTTTTTTTTTTTTTTTTTTTTTGCAACTACTGTACCTGAGGATGTGGTGGTGCAGGTTTGGGTTTGCAATCGTCAACTTTATGGCTCAATGTAACAATGAAATATCATAAATATCACATTGAACTTCGGAGTAAATAATGAAGAGAGAGTGTCAAACTCATTTTAGTTTAGGTTCCACATTCAGCCCAAAATGATCTTAAGTAGACTGAACCAGTAAAATAATAACAGCAGATAGAGTAAAATTACATTATGAAAATGTAAAGAAAACTAAGTGCAATTTTAACAATATTATTCCTCAATTTATCATTTACACATGTGCATTACAACTTACAGCTCAAGGTGGATGTACAAATACACAAAACTTTTAGTAACAGGCATAAATAATATTGTTAAAATTGCACTTGAATTTCTCACATTTTACACATTTTTGTTTGTAAATATAAACATTTTCATGTAATTTTATTTTTATTATTTTAACACTAAAACAAAGAGAATAAATTGGAGTTGTCATTATTTAGAGGTTATTATGATAGTATTTTACTGGTCTGACCCACTTAAAGTAATTTTGGTCTATATGTGGAACCTGAACTATAAATGATTTTAACATCCTTGATTGTCAATTATTAGGGTGTATTAAGGTCACATAAGGACATAAAAACACTTTTCATTATGAGAATAAAGTTGTAATATTTCGAGAGTAAAGCTATAATACATTGAGAATAAAGTCATAGCTTTAAAAAAAATAATAATTATTTCATTAAAATAATGTCATACTTTTATAAAATTAAAGTTGTTATATTTTGAAAATAAATTAGACAGAGTTTCAGGGTCACAAGCTGCAACTGTCACTTCTGTTGGACTGGATGAACCCCAAATTAAAGTATAACCTCACAAAATGTTCTCCGTTATGCAATAAGTGGGTGTAATTTTACTCTCATAAATTATACAATTTTTCCATTTGTATTCTCATAATATTATGGCTTTATTCTGGAAATATTATGACTTTAATCTCATAAAAGTATGACATTATTTTCATTGAATAAGGGTTTTTTTTTTTAACTACAACTTTATTCTCTAAATATTATGATTTTATTTTCTTAATGACAAGCATTTTTATTTTCTTATGTGGCCTTAATACATAACCATAGTTAATATCTTAAGTAATTTTAGCATTTCACAAATTCAGGCCATGGGCTGGATTGTTTTGGCCCCTCAGCCTTATGTTTGACACCTGTGTTCTAAAGTGTACAGGCCAGTATGTTTAGTGTAAATGGTTGTGGAGGCATGTGGAAGGCCCTGCAGTGAGGGAACAAATAAATGAATTAATAAAAATGTGGCTAGAAATTAAGAACAGTGAGTGAACGGATTAATAAAATGGGGCTGCTAATCGTGTTAATCAACATGAGGGAACTAATTAGTCAAACGATGTGACCGCACTTTGATAAAACAAGGGATCGAATTCATCAAATATAGCCACATGTTCATTAAAACTGGGGGACAATTTCATAAAACCTGGTCACAGTCTATTAAAACAGGCGAATTTAGCCTCAGATCGTTATCTATGCCTCATCAAGACACGGCCTTAATATATGTATTATGTATGTTTCTCTCCATATCCACTGGGGGCTTCGTACCCTTGTCAAAATAAAGGAAAGGAAGTTGTAGCTGGACCTGCTCCATTTCTCACCAATCAGATTTCAGGTTACTTGAACGCCCAGGCCAAACAACACAGGCAGCCTGACACACTGTTGGGTATACATTGACACATTATTATTATTATTATTTTTTTACCATAGTTAAGTTATATCGTTTAATTTTGACAGTGATTCTAAAATGAACGACGTCGGAAGATGTAACCTTAATCTAACGATGTAGCTCGTTAATAGCCCAGTCTCATTAGCCGCTGTTAGCTAGCATTAGCAAGATGTCACTTGCTAGCTGAGTTAGCGTTAGCCAGCTAATGTAGCGTATATGATCACCCGGTAGCAAGTCGTAAAAGTTTGATCAGAGAGACTTGTTTTTGGGTGAGTATGCCGATGAACTGTTGAATATTAATTTTATTGACTTGAAATTAAGAAAAAAATTGGGTCAAAAACCCAGTGCTGGGAAAGCAGCAACCGGCGTTTCATGTGTTTATATCAGCACCGTTGCGTGATTGAAATTCTAGCTAGCAAAGGAAGGCTACATTAGCTACAGTACAGACAACATCCACCAAACTGGACAAAACGTTGGATTTAGTCGGGTTTAAATCGGGCTCGGCCGGTTCGCTGACCCCTCAGAAGAAGATGAAGAAAAGGAAGGAGCTGAACGCCTTGATCGGACTTGGGGACAGTAAGAGAAAGAAGACCAAGAAGGGGTCCGGCCACCGTCTTCTCCGAACCGAGCCGCCGGACTCAGAATCCGACTCCAGCTCGGATGACGATGAGTTCAACAACCTGAGCAGTGGCGCTAACTTTGGCAAGTGAGTGATGAATTGTATTATATTATTGTGTATTATGCATCAAGGATTTGTTGATGTTGAAACCATGCTCTAGATTACCATGCAAATAGCCACCACTACTGGTGTGTTGCATAATGTGAAGTTAAGAAAAGGAAGTGAATTATTCAGCTGAGGATAGATTGTATCTAGGCCTAAATGATGGCTGCAAAAACTACAAGATCCCTCAGCATGCGATACTCAAAGAAAAACATCTTTTCACAGATATACAGTTATTGTTGCATTATTATGTAACGACATTATATCACTCAAATCAAAAATAATTCATGCATCACAATATGTATGAGCCGTTAAACCGTACTTAGTGTCCTATGTTTTGATGCACCATTATCCATTAGTAACCCTCATAATCCCCATGAGTCCTCTGACAAAACCGAATCTCCATCATCAATTATGAAAACAGCTTTGCAGTGTTTTGTGTGTGTGTGTGTGTGTGTGTGTATAATGTTACCATGTTTCTTCTCTTTGCAGGAGAAGCTACACACAGTGCTGCAATGTGTGCTACCCCCTGTTTTTATTCATCATACTAGCTGCTTGTGTGATGGCGTGTGCTGGACTAATATGGATGCAGATCGCGTTGAAGGAAGATCTGGACTCACTGAAAGAAAAGCTGCATAGCAGTAAGATTCATAGTCTCATGTGATAATCATAAAATATCTCACTGCCCTTTGGATATTTAAACCAACATGCACATGCTGATATTTAGTTGTTTGTATCACTTATTAACATGTTGTGTCTGTAACAGTGGAATCCAGCCAGAAGGCATCATCAAATGAAATACCAAAACTCAGCGAGGACCTAAAGAATAAGCAGAGAAAGCTTGATGATATAGAGAACGGGGACAAGGGGTTGAGCAAACTCTGGTCTAATCTAACCGAAATGAACAAAAAGGTAAGCTGTTGCCTTTATGTTTTGGGGGGGGTTGTCCAAATTATTGACTCGAAACAAAGTATTTGAATTGCATTTTAGCTGTAGCTTCCAGGTGTGACTGAAAGATTTGTGTCATTTTGCAGATCAGTTTGCTGGACTCCGCTGTCAACCATTTGAAGGCTAACTTGAAATCAGCTGCTGATTTAATCAGCCTTCCCACCACAGTTGAAGAGCTTCAAAAGGTAAAAGCAAACCAAAGGAAATACAAATAGAATGATGAACTGAAAGCTTAAGATGTTTTCACATGATGCTGTTCTTCCAGAGTGTCGCTACCATTGGCAGTACACTAACAAGTGTCCAACATGATGTGAAGACTATGCAGACTGCTCTTGAAAATCAGAAGAAAGATGACAATGACATGAAGAAGACTATGGTAATTCAAATCTGTGAAATGATGTGGTCATTAAATGAGATTGGTTTTACTGTTAGAAATCTTTTCATACTGTATGTTTGACTACAGATAATTCATGATGTTACTTAGAACTGAAAAATGTTGCAGAAGAAGTGCAGACTATACTCCTTTGTAATTAGGATACATCTGGAAGCTTTAATGTTCATTTGAGAAAACTTTATCAATTTTTCACAAACCAAAGTTGGAATTTGTTTATTTTATTTGAAAGTCTGGGTAGTTTTTTTGTGTATATCTCAAGTGTCAATGTCAGTGTTGACACAGAGGCTGCTTTTATCATTTATAAATGTACTGAGAAGACTGTGACGATCAAAAAGATTGCATTATGCATCAGTGATTTAATTGTTAATACATGTGTTTAATGACTTATAGTGCTGCCAATGCAAATGTCACACAATGAGTAAATCCGAAAGGCAGCTATGATGCTTGTGATGATAAAACCCTTGTAGATCTGATTTGCGTTGGTACAAATCCAAACCAGAAGCTGCCACTTTGAACTTTACCACTGCTAGACTAATTTGTTTATTTGTTTACCCACGCATGTCTGCATGTTTGTGTAGTGCTTGTCAGGCTTACATTGAAAGAATCGTGGGATTAAGAAGGTCTTGTCATTTCTTGGATTCACACATTGAGATTTCATTCATAATACATGAAACAAGTGCCAATCTATTTTTGGAACTATGATTTTTTTTTTTTTTAGTAAAACTAGGTCAGATAACTAAGACTGAATTCAGAATGTTTATGAGAAAAAAATGGATAAGATGACTCCTAGAAAATAATTCCACTATTTGTAATGCAGTGAGTTAAGATACAAGGTCACAGAATTACAGTTCTCACTCAACTTGTGAGGTAAACTATCTTCTGTATACTAAAATAATTGGATACAACATTCAGTCCTCTGCTTTTTACATTCACAACTTAATTCCTTATGTGCTATATTGGTCGAAAAATTACAAGAGTCATGGTTGCTTTATGTATTTCTTTTTTTTTTTTTAATAGGACATATCAGATCTGAAAAAAGCAGTAAGCGAGGCTAACAAGACTGAGGAGCTTCACCACACATGGACCGATGAACAGGTCCACCTCCTCCTCTCCACAGTAGCAGATCTTTCCCACAGACTGTCCTCTTTAGAGAACGGTTCAAACCAAGCACCAAAGCAGAGCGTAAGCTAGTGATCTGAAGTTTTACACTTCTGCCTTTTTGCCTTTGGAGTTAATTTTATTGTGATCAGACTTGAGAGTAAAAGCCCACTGAGTTTTTTTTTTCATTTCAGCTTTTGTCTGCTTCACAGTTGCAGGACAATGACACAGCTATGAAAGCATCAGTCAGCAGTGAAAGTCCAGCAGCTGAAATGGTGAAAGAAGAAACTACAACCAAAGCAACACCTGGTGATGCACAAGGTACAGTTTAGCATATAGTACTGCTTACATTTTATTGACTTGTTTTTGCATCATGCCATATTTTAAAGCATTTTATCCTGTATCTTCAGAGATATCCACTCCACTTACAAAGACACCGATGAGCAGACGTCCACGCTTCCTCACCCCAAACCGCTCTAAGAGAAACGCTGTGGGAAGATGCCCAAAGAGCGTGTCCCTGCCTGGTGTCAGTTCTCTGAAAGGTGCTCACTTTTAGCTGCGTTTTTCAACACTACCATTTGCAGATCCCATTCTGCAACTGCTAATTTTGCAGACTGTATAACAATCAATGATACCTGTGATAGTCACATACTGAATCTGCTTTGTTTTCAGACCTAGAGGACCTCTTCCAGCGCATAGGTGTTGCAAGTAATTCACTCGGATTGACCTACTCTGACCTAAAGAAAGTATTTGGACTGTTAACTCCCAAAGCTAGTACCTTGGAGTGCTATGACAGTGACGGGGACCAGAGGTATTCCCTGATGGAGCTGAGAGCTGCTGTACGTTTGTGAGCAAATCATTGCTGACGGCAGTGAACAGTATTGAAACCCAGCAGGGTCTGGGGTTCGGAGTTCCCGACCCTCCTCTGTAATTGCTGCACTTTTGTGAACTGAATATTTATCATACTGATTGTGGGAAAGTGGCGCTGGCATGCCCTCTAATCACTCACCTCCCTTCCCTGGTCTGTTTCAGTACAACCTCAGCTACAAAACATAAGCTTAAATTTTTAAATTAACATGATGGTGAGTGGATGCAAAATACTAATAATTATTATTTTAGCTGTTTCCTTGGTTTATATGAAATACACCAATGGAAATAAGTGTTGTGAATAATTTTGATCCCGTTTCCTATGTCCAGTTTTTGGACTTAATTGTTTTCCTGCACATTGTTTGGTTCCTTTACAGATTTATCTCATCTTGATGTATCATTTTTATTTGTGTTTCCTGAGGATGCTGTAGTTATTAGCTGATGTTTCCACCCATTAACACCACATACTAATCTGGTACAGCTCACCTGTACCTTATTTATATAACCTGGGGTAGAATTTTATGAATGTTTACAAGACTACTAGAAACATACTTTTTGTGAGATGCTGATTTTGTTTTTAGCTAGTTTCCTATCTTAAGTAAACAATACAATATGGAGCATAAGAGTAAAGACTTTTATATGCTCTTTTCTAAATGAAACATTAAGTTTCTACTTGTATGTGTTTTATCTTCAGGTAGTTGCTACATTATGATTTGATTCATGTGTTTTAGTCCATTTCTCTATTTTTTTTTCCTCCTGTCTTTGCAGTGATGTATGACTTGAAGGGCTATGAACACTGTGCATCATTCAGAAAGAGTTTCAAATGGTTACTCCTGACATGTAGCAATAACAAAATGACTTGGGTATTGTTTAACATTGCAGTAGATCTTTTTACAATGACAGATGGCACACTTAACTCACAATGTTTAACAGGTAGTAGACGAAGCACTGACGATCACTCCGTACTTGATTCTTTTAATTCCATTGTATGGGCCTAATGGTGTATTTACATACATTTCTCTTACTCAGCCTTGTATAGATGGGTAATTATCTGGGGTGGAAATGGTTGAGTTGGCAAATTTGCAAACACATTTTGCATTTTCTTTTGTGCTTTGCATGTTGCTTCTTATGTAACATGAACAAATTATTTATAAACCTAACATAGTCGACTCTTTGTTTTGCAGGACAATGGTTAATTGAGCTCAATCTGTAACAGCTTTGGTCGTCATTACATTGTTTTTGGGTCCATGCTGCTACTGTGAGATTTTATGAATGTTTTGTGTGAGCACCAATGAATAAACACATAGTTAAAGGTTTGATCAGCTGTGTGTCCATTTGTAAAGCTGTCTACATGTGACACAGTTTTACTTGAATTGTTACTCATTACTCAATCATCCAGTCTGAAATTTATATATATATATAAAAAAAACATGCAGTATTTTAACACATTTTCAGATATGCACAGTTGCAAAACATCAGTTATGTCAACATCTTGGAAGAAATAGTGATCAGTCCGGCCTGGCTTTTTATCTCTCAGTACATCAGTCCTGAGTGCACTTATGCCAGTGCCCCTTTGGCCCTCCAGTCCCGGGACAGAAGCCCCAGCAGCTCCTCTTCATCCTCCTCTCCCTCCTCTATACTGACATCAGTCTCCATTTGTTCGTCCTTTCTGGTGAGAGGTCTGTTCTTCACTACATCCCGCTTGTCTCTCAGCAGTTCAACCCTCTTATAACACTCAATTTGTTCATCAATTTCGTCAATCTGACGCTCCAGTCGCCCCTCTTCATCCTCCTCAGCTACGATGGCCTCAGACTTGGTGTTTACCTGTCTGATCTCCTTCTGAAACTCTTCCCACTCCTTGTCCATTTGATCTTTGGGTGGGTCGACGTTGCGTACTTTGGCATCCCTCACTGGATCGTCGAAGAAGCCCTCAGGTAGAGCCTCGGCGGTGTTATCCTTCTTTTCTGTGATCTTCTCTGGAGTGTCTGCTTTGACGATGGATCCTGAGTGGGAGATAGCAGGCGTGGACGGGATCGAGCTGTCAAAGAAATCAGCTGGAAGTCCAGATGCTTCAGAAGGATTTGTGGTTCCTGCTCCAGCATCATCTTCATCGTCATCGTCCTCATAAACTCCAGCTAGCAGACTCAGACCAGAAGTCTTCGGAGTGCCACTGACCTCTCTTTCACTGGGTTTTTCCCAGAAGTCTGCAGGAAGCCCTGCCGTGGACTGGCTCGTGCCCTGGGTGGGTTTTATCTTTTTAGCGTTAACGTCCTCAGTTTCCGGAGCTTTCCTCTTCAGTGGTTGACTCTGCGGGGCTTCCTTTGCTGCTTTAAGCTCGGCTACCTTTTCTTTGTGCTGTTTTCCAAGAATATGAGCTGGCCACAGAAGTTCGTTTTTCACCTGCACATTGCACAAAGCACAACTGAGGTGGCCGAGACTGTTGTATTTAGCAAACGGAGACTCCACGCGCTTCTTATCTGCTGTTTGCCTTTGTTTTTCTCTCATTAAACGCCGAAGTTCCTCCTGATTCACAACTTTCTTCCCTTTTTTATTGGTTGCCATGCTTAGAAAACAACACTATAGACTAGCAGCCGCGCTGTTTGCGAAGAAGTGCAAGTGCGTCTCATGAAGATGACATAAACGCGTTGACTCGCGTTGTAAATCTCGCGAGATTCTCTGAGCTAGCTAAGATGTTTAGCTCAGCTGTGTTTTTGGTCCGCCTGTATTTTGCCGCAAAGCAAACGGAATCGGTACCATTTAGAAACGTATTATCAGACGAAGAAGCGCAAATTATGTAGTCGTTTTGTCTTCGTTTTCATTCTTACCTGTGTGTTGATTTAGTTTTTTTGTCTGTGTTTTGTTATGTTTTGCAATATTTTCTGTTTTCATCACCGCACCCACCATATTAATTTTATTGTGGGCTAGCTAGCGCTGGTAGCTTATGTTGGCTGTGGAGCTCGGTAGCAGGTGTAACCACAAATATATCAACATAGATTCATATCTATAGTTGTAACGTTATTTGATAACCGAAGAGTAGGAAACCACGACAAAGCTTTTCTGTAGTCTTAAACTAAGGAGCTCGATTTTAATTCTGTTTTCGTGTTTTGCTAATGTCGAGTCGCTTTTATCACATCATCCCAGCCTTTATCCTAGTAAGTAGTTAACTAGTCTGGTATCGTACGGTAGCCATCATGACAGGTGAGAAGATCCGCACCATGCGAAAGGACCACAACAAACCAAACAAAAATGACGATATAATGGACACATACGACGAGACCTCAAACGGGACCATCCCCAACGGTACGAGTAACCATTTCAAATCGAACAAGGCTTTTCAGAAGTCAGTCAAGCCTTCGGTACTGCAGCAGCAACAGCAGCTCAATGAAAACAACATCAACGGCAATTCGTCATCGGTTGGCACACTTGTTAATGACAATAACAAGAACCCAATTATTCTGACAAGTGAGGGTTTGGAGTTCCCTGTTCATGAATGCGTGTTCAGAGGAGATGTCCGCAGACTGTCCTCTCTCATCAGGACCCACAGCATCTCTCAGAAAGACGTACATGGTAAGTGGTTTTCTGTAACCTACCAATTGTGTTCGTATTATTTAAGAAATAATAGGTGGGGTTATGATGCTCGATAATAGGTAATTCTATGCATCTATTACAGGGTAATAAACCAGCTCTGAATTAACCCTGTCTTTATGATGGTTCAAAGTTCAGCTTTACCTGGTGGTGATTAATTGCACCTTTGTACTATTCTATGAACTCCATCTAACTGCAGTTAGTCATATGGTTGCAATTTAACAGCTTCTCATGCTACAGTCTGTAATACAAAGGTCAGATACATGAGTCAAACATAAAAAATATTAACATCATCATCTTCACAAAGGCAGGATTTTTGGGGAGATTATGGAATTAGGTTTTAGCCACGTGAACCTGAACCCATTACACTGACAACAGAGTGTAACTTTCTACATAATGTGGCCTTGTTTTTCTCCACAGGGAACACGCCTCTTCACCTTGCTGTGATGCTAGGCCACAAAGGTAAAACTGGACACTAGTGTAATGAATGATCTTGTCTTGAAGTTGTTTTAGCCCCCTGTTGCATTAACCAAATGAATAAAGCTTCTTGGTGTGATGTTGTTTTGGCTGTTTGATATGACCATTTCTGTTCAGACCCTGTAAATTACACTAAATCTGTTGTACATGACCTTGCATCTGTCTTAATATGGGTTTATGGTGTCCTAATTCAAGACCCATTTTGTAGGTTACTTATCTACAGTTCAAATTTATTAGGACAGAGCCTCTTGTTTTTGCAGTGCAGAATAGTATATTGCAGCAATTAGCCTTAACCATGGAGAATCCCTCTGTCAGTAGAAAAGTAGCAGTTATTGACTATATTGTTGATGTTGTTAAATACATGGGGAAATTTGATTGTTTTACATTGACTTTGACAACTAAGTTAACCATGAAGTCCTCTCTACTGAGATTAATTGTTTCAATAAAATTGTTTTAAAATGTTAATTTATTTCAATTTAGACATGGTCAAGTAATCTATAATTTTTGGTTTTTCCTTCAGAATGTGCCCTCCTCCTTCTGGCCCATAATGCACCTGTAAAAGTAAAGAACGCACAGGGATGGAGTCCCTTGGCAGAAGCCATCAGCTACGGTGACAGGCAAATGAGTAAGTTACACATTATTCTCTTAAGTTGTCTTGCTGTGAAAAGCTGTCTATTCCCTCTTCGATATGTGACTATTTAGAGGGTCAGTCAGTGTGAATTCTATGAAGGCATTGTGTGTAAATGCTGAGCTCAGCTTGATTATCTTCTGGAGTGAAGAGTTTTCAATGAGAAGGAGAAATTGAATTGCATTAATGTGTTAATGATGGAATAATTAACTATATTGTCTTCATGAAATAAAGGTTGTTGTGAGTTTTTTTCCTTCTCAAAGTCAAGGACATGAAAAAAAATGCTGAACATTAGCATTTAAAAAAAAACAAACTATGCATCAATCACAAGTGTGATGATACAAATGTGAATGATTTTCCTCATTTGTTTTCATTGTATTAAAATTGTTTTCTGAAGGTTGGTACAGCTAAAAAGCAGGAGATGGGGATTTTCTCTGAACACTCGTCATCCAGATGGGTTGGAACGCAGCCTAAACGATGGCTTAGTGTTAGAAAGCCCAGAGCTTATAGTCTGGTCACTTCCCTGCTTAATGATGCCACTGCTTTTAGATCTGACATCTAGTGAAAAGAGCTAAATGACGTATGAAAGTACTGGCTAATGGCTTTTGGATGAATCTGCTGCTCTGTTCTTTTTAGGTGGGGTGTTTCTGTGGTGTAGATCACTAAAAGTTAAATTAACATAATGTATTTCAGTTTTCATGACAAAGCGGAGCCGTTGTCTTTTGCATTTTCTTTTTATGCAGCCTGTGCAGCAGCCTAGGCCTCGCTGTTAGAGAAGCGACCCTCAGCCTTCTTAGTATGCATCCCAACTCTCTGTGCCTGCTGTGGCAGGCTGGCTTGGGACTGGGACCAGGAGTTAGGCTTTGTGAAGGTCACATCACTCAGAAGGGTGAAGGGGAGGTGGAGATGCAGGGACAGCAAGGACATGCAAAGAAAGTCAAACTGTGGTCAGATAATAAACTTCAGTACAGAACTGGCTAACAGTTAGTTTAAGGAGCAAATGAAGAATAAGGAATATGAAATGTAAAGGTCAAATTGTTTCAGGAAACGCCGCAGTCTTCCCATCTGTCATCACCTTTTGCTTTTATATATGTGCACGTTGTGTCAGCAGCCTGCTCACTGGTTGTCCGTGCGTGCAACTACGAGCTGCCCGGGTGCAGTCTGTGCCTTGTCAGCACTTCTTGCCTCAGTCACGTCCATTATCAGTTTACTATTTTTACTCTTTAAGACCACCAGAGTACTTCTGTTATCCTGATATATTGTATTAAGTGATGACTGGTTAGTATGTGTCCAACTGCGCTGTATGAGACAGTGATCAGCTGATTCACTCTGTTCAACTGAAGCGTGTAATATGCAATATGTTACTTCTGTGCAAGAATGAATTGGAGCACAGTAGTGATGCTTATGATTGTGTTTTTATTTTGTAGTAAAATGTGCAAATTTGATTGAACACCTAATGTAACAAATCATGCCTTCCATTTTTTGATGGGTGTAGCGATGAGTCAGTTAATCTGGAAAAAAAAATCTATATATTTTCACAGAAAATGCAATAACTTCAAAGGTTGCATGTCAGAAATGAGAGAATTTGAAATATAGTCATTTTTTTGCCATTTTTTTTTATATTATGCAGCTTAAATGAATTATTAAGTGTCAAAGTAACTGACAGAATTAATCAATATTTAAAATAATTGTTGCAGCCCTCAATCTACAGTGTGTAGCAGGATGGACTACAAGAAACAGCCTTTGGGTGCACTATGAATCATTCTGGTGTCAGTGTGTGTGTAACGATTTCTTTTCCTTTGTCACTCTTTTGTTTAGTCACAGCAATACTGCGGAAATTAAAGCAGCAATCCAGAGAGAGTGTGGAGGACAAGAGGCCGAAATTACTCAAAGCTCTTAGGGAGGTAAGGATCACACTTCACTTCCACAGAAGCTGCGTCTATATTAATATTTTAGCCAAATTCTAACTCTAATTGAATCCCTGTTGTTTAAACCCTCACTCTGTTTTTGTAGCCTCAGAGAGTTATGGTGTGTCAATGACATCATTTAATTTGATGTGTTTTTTTTTCTCTAGCTCGGTGACTTTTATCTAGAGCTGCATTGGGATTTTCAGAGCTGGGGTGAGTTTTTATTTATGCCATTTAACACAAACTAAAGTAGGTGTCTGTGTGTCCTCAATCTCAGTAATCCCTTTGATGTTAAGACCAGCTTTACATTAAACTTTTAGCTTTGGTTTAACATATTTCAAAGTTGCTGGATCACATTGATGATTCCATAAATACAAATTAGTGTGTTTTCTCTTGTCTGTATAAAAAACCCTTCCAAATGTGTTCATAAGCCATGGCTGAAGTTAACCAGACTCTGTTTTGTTTCATAGTGCCTTTGTTGTCCCGCATGTTGCCCTCTGATGCTTGTAAAATCTACAAGCAGGGAATCAATATCAGGTAAGATGTCAAATATTTGTTTAAGGCAGTTGCTCTCTCTTGCGTTAAATCAGGCCATGGTCTGAAAAGGACTTCTGTTAGATTGGAAAAGTAGGCCATAACAATCCACACGCACTCTGTCTTGATTTAGACTCGACACCACCCTCATAGACTTCACTGATATGAAATGTCAGCGCGGTGATCTCAGCTTCATTTTCGATGGCGACGCTGCACCCTCTCAGTCCTTTGTGGTTTTGGACAATGACGCAAAAGTGTACCAAAGAATACACCACGAGGTGAGCGAGGGGTATCTCTAAACCTGTATTCCATATTTAGGTATTTAATACTGACATTGATGTCTGATCCTCAATGTTGCTCCCACAGGAGTCGGAGATGGAGACTGAAGAAGAGGTGGACATTCTCATGAGCAGTGACGTCTACTCTGCAACTTTGTCCACCAAGTCGATCACATTCTCCCGCAGTCAGATCGGCTGGCTCTTCAGAGAGGATAAAACAGTAAGGCAACATGAAAACTGTCGTGAATAATAGAACACAGTGACTAAAATAGCCCTATACATCCACACATGGCCTCCCTTTCTCTGGCCACTTGAAGATGTGCTCAGGTTTTTGAGAGGAGCTTTAACTTGAAATATGCAAAGTCACAGGTTCATTGCACAGCTGACAGTTGTCTGAGCCGAAAAATAAAAGATCTACATCATAACATTGACAATGACACTGCATACAGTGTGAAAATGAGGCAAAAGAGTTGGATAATAATGCACAAAAAAACTTTTTACGAACAAACATTGGGTTTCTTACAGCATGAAATTCATCAGTTTAAATTCTTAACATTTTAGTGCAAAGTTTTCATTTTGCTGACTGTCATTGGGTGTTGGCTCAATAAAATCCCTGCCACCCATAGATTTACACTTAACGTCTGTAAAAATACTAAGTCAATATTTTTTTGTTTGATTTGGAACCTGCAGTAAGTGATCTGGTGGTCTATCTTGATATTATTGCTCTATTAATAAGATCTCCGGTCAAATAGAGGCTTTCTGCTGTACTGCGGACTTTAAAGCAGCAGTTCAGAAACCCAAGTGTGACTTCACTGTTCCCTCATTCACTGATTACATACAGTCTGTACTAACTATTCACTTTTTCTTATTCTTAAAAGGCAGTATTCTTATTTAGCTGCTTTTATATTACCCATTAGAACTGACTTTACCCTGATACCCATGCTCTATATGCAGATATGCATATTTGGATCAGCTTCAGACAACTTCTTGATATATGACAGACACCCCTGACCTTCCTTCCTTCACATTTCATTCCTTCATCAACTGTTTTAATGTACACTCACAGATTGTATGTAAATATGAATGGTGCTCTGTACCGTTATGGAAAAATTAAGCCAAGATATACTAGGGAGTGTTGCTTCTTTGCTATGCTGCTTCTGTGTCACAGTTTAAAGCCAATGACTGAGTCAGCCACACACCTGATTGGTCATTACAGCTGTCAATCACCTGCCAAATCAAATGTATTTATATAGCATCACATCGTAACAAAAGTTATGTCATGAAACTTTACTTTTAGAGCTGGTCTAAACCAGACTCTTGGGCTAATTTACAGAAACCCAACAGAAGTGTCATCATCATCATACAACAAATTAGAAACACGATGACCGAATGTGAATATTCATAATGAAATCTTCCTAAAAAGACAGTAGTCTCCTTTGTGAACCATTCGAATGATGATTCTCTGATAATTCTGTTATATTTTGCAATACATTTTGATGTCAGTGCCTGTTGGTGTCTGTTTTCCAGCAGTATTATAGTAAAATGTCTACTGTGATGTGAAGAAGAAATATAATCAGCCAAATTAATTAAACATCCACTGTGGCATTTCAAGCCTGGAAAAGATCTGGATGCACTGGGTCCCTGTTTTGTGCAGCTGGAGATGAAAATGCAATGTGCACATTTTTAGTTACTACAGTTTTGCCCTCTGGCTGCAGGTTGGCACATTTTAAGAAATCATGCAGCAGTCATAGTTGCACTAGGAATCACTGTTAGCCCTAATGAAAGGATAACATTTGTCACACATATTTTTTCTGTAAAGGAGAGGGTTGGAAACTTCCTGGCCGACTTCTATGCAGTAAACGGATTAGTGCTAGAGTCTCGGAAACGCCGTGAGCACCTCAGTGAGGAGGACATCTTGAGGAACAAAGCCATCATGGAGAGCTTGAGTAAAGGTGGCAGCATCAGTGAACAGAATTTTGAGGTGAGTGTAAAGAACCAGGATGGGAAAAAAAAAAACGAGGCCGTGATGACTGGGTTCTGGTGATGAATGTGAACATCCCACTCATGACGGATGCTTTCTCGTCTGTAGCCTATGAGAAGGCAGTCCCTCACCGCCCCAGCCCCCAACACAATTTCTTGGGAAGAGTACATCACTGCAGAGCACGGAAAGTAAGCGCCTCACATTTTCTACGATTTCATCAGTTTTTCTTTTAATTACGCCGTTATTTAGGGCAGCTACAAGACATTCTGCAGTAATGCTGAGTCTGAAATCCATATATTATAAACACTAACATCTTTGTCCGTCTGTCTTCAAACCTCCAGGCCACCTCATCTTGGGAGAGAGCTCGTGTGCAAGGAAAGCAAGAAGAACTTCAAAGCTACTGTAGCCATGAGCCAGGATTTCCCTCTAGGCATCGAGTCGTAAGTACACCCATTCCCCCTTAGATCTGTTTACTACATTTTCCACGCAGATTAACCTTGTGTGAATTAACCGGATGTATGTGTTGGGTTTTTACATAATCAAAAAATAATGTTGACTTTTAACCTACAGTTTAATATTGTGTAGCTAAAATGATATATTGTTGAGTCATGAGTGTATAAGGGATGAACTCTGAAAAGGGAAAAGTATGTCAAAGTGAGGAGGTTTGGTATAATCAGGAAATGCATTTCTTAAATGCCTCTAATGTTTCCTGGCAGAACTGTGAAATATGAAGCCTCGGTCAAAAAGCTTCTTACGAACAATAGGTTTGTAAGAAGCTGTATTTTATTTTATGATTATTTATTTATTTACTTATTTACTTACTTATTTATTTTTGCTTTCTCTGCCTGATGTGCTGATACTGACTAAACTATAATTTCTGTATTTATTGGAATCACTGTAGGCCATTTTTAGAGCAAGGGTTAGGTTTTAGCTTTGTTAGAAATAGGGACTGTTTTCACAATGAATTGTACTTTTTACTTAATGTCTTGGGCCCCTGTTTATAAGCTATGGATAGCTTCTGGGGTTACCCTTTTTACAAACTC